>CM023540.1:64862911-65313913 GCA_013350335.1 Chimonanthus salicifolius
AAGCATAGGAGTTTGGATATCTGAATGGAATTTATATATATGGATATTTTGTTTATGTTTGCAAGGTTATGTAATAATTTGGAATATTGCTATGGTTTGTGAATAGTTTGGTTGATGGTTAATTGATTTAAGTAATTTTGGATAGATGACTTGTACTTTGCTATCTAAACAGTTTAGTTCCGCATATTTGATTTATTCCGCAATCAATTAGGTATATTTTGTAAGTTTTACTTAGTTCCATGTGTGGATTGGTTTTCATGGTCTTAGTCCATGCACACATGGGTGGCCAGTTAAGGGTCGAGCTTTGGAAGTCCGGACTTAGCTCGCATCGTGACATCGTCCGCCCTCTTCCACTTGACTTTACTTATTAAAAAAAAATTAGACTCTGATTTTCGGAAGGGTGGAAAAGGGCGGGGCGTTACAGTGGAACTCCGGACTTAGCTCGCGTCGTGACGCCTCCCGCTCTTTTCCACTTGTTTATTTTTTTTAAAAAAAAAAAGACTCTGATTTTTGGAAGGTTGGAAATGGGCGGGGTGTTACACGTCCCCCATCCTTCTTATGATTGAAAACGGTCCCACATATCTTGGCGACAATTTCCCTTTCTTTCCAAATCTCATGTGTCCCTTTCGTGGCGAGACTTTCAAGAACACATGTCCCCCACTTCAAATTCAAGGAACCTCCTCCTTTTGTCAGCATAAATCTTCTCACGATTTTGTGCAGTCAACAAATGCTATCGTATCAACTATATATGCATTGTATTCTCTGCAACCAACTCAGGTCCAATCAGTGCAGGCTCACCGGCCTCTGTCAAGCACACAGGTGATCTACATGGTCTACCATATAATGCCTCAAATGGAGCCATCTGGAGGCTTGCCTGGTAACTGTTGTTGTGTGAGAATTCTACCAACGGCAAGTGACCTCCCATCCACCCTTGAAATCTAGCATGCATGCTCTCAGCATATCCTCCAATGTTTGTATTGTCCTCTCAGACTGCCCATCAGTCTGTGGATGGAATGTTGTGCTAGTCAGTAGGTCTGTTCCCATGGCCGACTACATGCTCTGCCATACTCTACCGATGAATCGACCATCTCTGTCGGACACAATAGTCCGAGAAATACCATGCAATCTGATGATATCCTTGATATACCGCCAACCCAAAGTCTCAGATGAGTTTGTCATCCTGATGGGAATGAAATGTGCAAAGTTGGTTAGTCGGTCTACCACGACCCATATTGCATCGTTGCCTTTTGCAGACCTTGGCAACCCTGTCACAAAATCCATGGAGATGTGCTCCCATTTCCATTCCGGTACTGGTAAGGGTTTGAGTAACCCTGGTGGTTTCTGATGTTCCGTCTTAACCTGCTGACAAGTTAAGCAATGAGCCACAAATTCTGCCACATCCCTTTTGAGTCCGTGCCACCAGTAATGTCTCTTTAGGTCGTGATACATCTTGGTGCTACCCTGATGAATTGAGAGTTTGGTCTGATGTGCCTCAATCAATAATTCTCTTCTACAGTTCTTAGGCACATACATCCTTCCTCGGAATACAAGACCCTGTCCTGGTAGTAACTCCCATTCCGGTAGGACCTCGCCAGTAAACATCTTGGCCCATATCTCCTCCATTTCTGGATCTATCCGTTGTTCCTGTTCAATCTTGTCAAGTACAACTTAATTACACCAAAGTCACTCATATCAGAGTTTCATTCTCGCAGAATTTACTCTGTCTCATGTTATTTCTTTTTCTTATGAACCCATTTGCGATATTATGTAGATCAATGCATTTTATTTCACTTTACCTGCTACCAAGATATTTTCCATACGTACTCGCTCAAAACGTTCATTCTTCTATTCTCTGTGTGCGGTAGCCTGCCAATACAAACCTATGCTCAAGTCTTTTGTTGATTCCATTATAACTAAATTTCTAGCTTCACTCTCCTGGAACTCCATCGGCTGCCTATAGAGTCAGGTGATCAGTCTAACTCTGTAAAGCCCCGCACTTTTCCAGCCTTTCGAAAATCAGAGTATTTATTTTTTATAAATAAACAAGAGGAAGAGAACGAGGAGACATCACGACGTGAGTTAAGTCCAGACTTCCAAATTCCGACCATTAACTGGCCACCCATGTGTGCATGGACTAAGACTATGAAAACTGATCCACACATGAAATTAAGTAAAACTTGCTGAATATACATAACTGATTGCAGAATAAGTCAAATATACGGAACTAAACTCTTTAGATAGCAAAGAGTAAGTCATCTATCCAAAATTACTTAAATCAATTAACCATCATCAAAACTATTCACAACCATAGCAATATCTAGTTATTACATATCCATGAAAATTATCCAAATAACAATATATAAGAATCCATTCCAGCACCCAACTCAACATGATTTGAATCACCCATTGAACTCACTTGAGGGTCCACACGGTCAACCTGGTCAACATGGTCAACTCGACCCATTGGGTCCCATTTAAACCTCTTGACCCAATTAGGCGCCATGACCATTTATAGGTGGTTTACCCATTTAAATGTGGTTTACATATTTGCATCAAGCCTACCCATTTATCCTCCATTTAATTCCCAATCAATTCAGCCTGACCCAACTAAAATTGAGTTCACCCAATGGTCAAATAAGTCTACCATGACCCATTGGGTCCCAATTGGGTCCTTTGACCCAAATAACCATCTGGACCCAATTAGATGTTCATTACCCATTTAATTTAATTTGATCCTTATAATATATACCTTGGGTCTTAATTTGAACAATGGGCCCCACCATTTTCTTATCTACGATCACATCTTTTTTAATTCACCATTCCAATGGCATTTTCGTAAATATTGATATCTTTGAAAAATCGGGGTGTTACAATATAACCTTCTTTTTAAAATTTTCGTCTTGAAAATCGAGCGAAGTGGGGTTCCAAAATAAATTACATAAACAACTCAGGATGAGCTGTTCTCATTTCCGATTCGAGTTCCCAAGTGGCTTCTTCATTACCGTGTCGGTCCACACCACTTTGACAAATTGAATTGCTCGGTTCCGTAACACCTTTTGTTCTGTCTCACGTTATTTCTTTTTCTCGTGAGCCATTTGTGATCTTACGTAGATCAATCTACTCTGTTTCACTTTACCTGCTCTCATAATATTTTCCATACATACCTGCTCAATACGTTCTTTCATCTACTCTCTGTGTAAGGTAGCCTATCAATACGAGCCTATGCTCAAAGTTTTTTCTAATTCCATTTTAACTAGGTTTCTAGTTGCACTCTCCTGGAACTCCATCGGCTAACTACAGAGTCACCTAGCTAGATTAACTCGACAGTCGCCCATAGCTTCCCATTCGAATTTCACTAAACTCTTATCTTTTCCATTAAATACATCTCCGAATTTAAGCACATCTTCTTTTGCACATAAGTCTCTATGTGACTAACAACTTTTGTTCAAAACTTCTACGATGTTGAGTATCTCTCAATACCAACTTTTCTAATACAAGTCGAAATACAACCAACACCTTTTTTCTTAAAACGTGGGATGTAAATCGAAACATGTCCCAATCATTAGGTCAATATGTCATTTATCCCTGTTTAATAATCATCCATGAATATAACCCTCTTATGGGTATAATCCATTCATGGAAATAATTCATCCTTGATATCACTCTGTCCATGAGTATCATCTATCCATGATTAATATCCGTCCATGAATATAATCATCCATGAATATAACCCTCCTATGGGTATAATCCATTCATGGGTATAACTAATCCATCCTTGGGCATAATTAATCCAGGGCACATCATCTACCCTGAGATATTCTATCTGTAGGTATAATACTCGATTGAATCACTAAATGACTGTGGTAACCATATAAAAACACAAATATACCTCGACCCCTTAGCAAAACATAGGGCCCATGACTTACCAAGCAGAAGACCCACGTCCAACGTGATCCGGTCTACCTTGCCATGCATCTCTTCACCCCAAGGGTGATTTAGTCAAGCTCTAAGGCGGTCAATCCGCGTCTGACGAAGCTAGCACCACCCCCGTGGGGTAAAACAGTACCTAGCTCTACGCATTCCCCCACATCAAGTGTGCATAATAACCGTGAGAGCGTCCTCCAGCGCGAAGCCTGCAAGTGACCCACTCCTCAACGGTAACCTTATGAAATCAAGTCTCCATATTTCATTTGGGGATTCCCACAATCTCAACCATCAAAATCACGTGAGGGACGCACCCATACCACGTCTTAATATAATCAAGTGACCTCGTCACCTTTACCATGGAACTACTGTATCTATCGTGGGGTCGATATACCCACCAATTGTCGTCATCGACCCATTGATCGACTTAGTTTCTCATCAGAATCTATGTTCACATACTTGGGGAAATTCCCTGATCATCATCTTGTATTTCTTGTTTTGGGGAGTTCTCCTATGTATCATGTATCATTTCTCAATTTGGGGAAATTGCTAAATCATCACTCTTTGTTTTCCTTTGTTTCTGTGGGAAATCTCTAAATTCCTGTTGTTTGTTTCTCAATGTGGGGATATCGGGGATGTGTATCCTACTTTGCTGTGTTTGATATATCCACTTATGATGACTGTACTTTACTTTGCTATATTTCATTGTTGTTCTCAGATTGATTGTTTAGTCTGAGTCTATCAAAGTAAATTAATCCAGCCCCCAGTCAGCGGACTCCGAAGAGTCGGTCAGTTGAGATTCTTATCTGTCAGTGAGACATGAAACCGTCTTGATCTTACTTCGATGATCCACCCTTCTGAAAATCAGAGTCTATTTTTTTCTAAAAAATAATAATGTGGAAGAGAGCGGGGAACGTCACGACGCGAGCTAAGTCCGGACTACCCAAGTCCGACCCTTAACTGGCCACCCATGTGTGCATGGACTACGCCCATGAAAACTGGTCCACACATGGAACTAGATAAAACTTGCGGAATATACATAACTGATTGCGGAATAAGTTAAATATGCGAAACTAAACTCTTTAGATAGCAAAGTACAAGTCATCTATCCAAAATTACTTAAATCAATTAACCATCATCAAATCAATACTTTGGCTATCAACTTCAAGGAGTTTCCAGCAAGATTAAGCTTGGCTAAAGGACAGGAAGGAATGAGGGAGGCTAAGGATCTAAGAGGACCAAAAGGAACGGAAGAACAAGCAAAGATCAAATCGGTGGAGTCGCGGAAACGGTAGGTGTTCTATAACTTTTATTTAGTAAGATAACCAAAGAAACATGATCAGCCCATTGTACGTCCAAATCTTAAAAAGGGATGTACAAAAACCATTGAGTGTGAAAAGGAGGTGATTAGGTTTGGCCATGATGTATGGCCGAACCCATCAAAGGGTATGATCATGGCTATGAAGTTTAAAGGAAGAGGTAAAGGAACCATAGGGTTTGGCCATGAGTATGGCCGAACCCCATGGAAGAAAATGAATGGATAATGATGTGTAAAAAGGATAAGAAATGGATCATAGGGTTCGGCCACTTGGGCTGGCCGAACCCCATGAAAGGATGTGGTGATTTTTATGGTTGTTAAGGGATAAAAACCATACTATGTAATGAAGGTTTTAAAGGGTTTAAAATGGAGATAAGTTTACTGTTTTGGAGCGGTTGTGGCATGGCTGAACCATGTTGATGTTATGGCTAAGTTGCTGATCAAAACCATGGACAAATATTGGAGGATTTACATCAAGAAAACCATAGGGTTCAGCTAAGTGTATGGCCAAACCCCATGGACTGTTTTGATGGGATAATTGGATTAAAATCATGTTGGAAATTATGATTTGTTTTATGCTTTTGATTTAAGAATCACCTATGCTTAGTTATGGATTTAATATTAAATTGATCAACCATGATAAATGATGGAACATGGGATAAAAATCCATAGGGTGAGGTTCGGCCATGTAGTATGGCTGAATCCCACTAAGGGTCATTTGGTGGACTTAATGGTTAACATATAATGAAATTGGGCAAAATTAAAATGGAGATGTATGTATGAAAGATTTAAAGGATCAAAAATTAAGTGGTGAGGTTCGGCCATGTTGTATGGCCGAACCCCACGAAGGTGGTTTGGATATGGACTTTGGTTTTTAAGAAAAAATTAGACCAAGGTTAGTATAGTGGCATTATTGTAAATATGGATGAAATGATCAAAGGTGAAATGATCAAAGATGAAATGACCAAAGGATTTGAAATATGGGCCAAAACCAAAGTGGTAAGGCTTGGCCATGTTGTATGGCCGAACCCTACCAAGGTTCATTTGGAAGATTAAGTTATTTAAATGATGTGTTTGGGCTTAAGAATACAAAGAAGGGATTAAAACAAAATTAGTGAGGTTCGGCCATGGTGTATAGCCGAACCCCACAAGGTTGCATTTGTTGGATTGGGGATTTGTATATAAGTTATTGGCATGGTTTTAGTTAAATAAAAGAGAGACCAAAATTTAAGTGGGTGAGGTTCGGCCATGAGGTATGGCCGAACCCCACAAAGTGGTTTTTGGGACTTAGACTAAATTGGAAATTATATGGATAAATGTTTGATTTGCTGTTATATAAATAGGGCCACGGGACTTCTTGAACGGTATACAAGTCGTGAACGGGTGACGGTTTTAAAGAGCGGTCAATCTAAGTGACTTTTGGGTAGGTTTCCTACCTTTTTGAACTACACTTATATTTGTTGTTTTATCATAGTTTTGATGAATTATGTGCTAAGTAATTATGTTTCAAAGTGGTTTTGTATGATAAGATGTATTTACAATTGGCATGAACACATTGGCATCTCATGCATGGCATGGGTTGATGATTATGGAAACCGGAGGTCACACTCCGTCGGGGCGTTCGAAAGACCACTGTGGGGTACCTTGGTGATGAGAATCTCATCAAGAGGAATCCGGAGGCCACACTCCGTTGGGGCGTCCGAGAGACCACTGTGGGGTACCTTGACGATGAGAATCCCATCAAGAGGAAGCTATGTATATTTGTGATGGGTGGGGCTCATTACATATGCATATCATACATAGCATTGTTTTTATGAGATTTTGATGAACATGTATTATTCTATTATTTGCATGTTTTGTTACTAACCTTGTGGTAGACCTAATCGGAAACACCTACTGTAACGCCCCGCCCTTTCAGAGAATTCAAAGTCTAATTTTTTTTTAAATAATAATGTAATAACACCGGAAGAGGGCGGACGACATCACGACGCGAGTTAAGTCCGGACTTCCAAAGTCCAACCCTTAACTGGCCACCCATGTGTGCATGGACTAAGACCATGAGAATCGATCCACACACATGGAACTAAATAAGTCATGCGGAATAAAACTAGACAAATTGCAGAACTAACTGATTGCAGAATTATATTGAATAGATAGCAAGTACAAGTCATCCATTAAAACCACTGAAATCAGATATCCATTATCAGAACTATAAACAAACCATAACAAAGTTAATAACTATTACATGTTCATATAAATGTATCCAAACAACAGTAAACAGAAACCCATTCCAACACCCAAGCACTTAAGCTTGGCTTTCCTCGCGGTCCTCGACCTTCTCTTTTCCTTTCCCTTTTCCTGCATTATCCTCTAAGGATAGAAATAGGGCGTTAGATCAACGCGTCCAGTAGGTTTTCCGATCAAGGCTACCACATGGTTAGTATATAAAACATGCATATATCATAGTATATGATCATCAAAAACATTTGAAATCAATGCTATGTATGTAAGTGCAAATATAATGAGTCCCACTCGTCACAAATATACATAGCTATCATTTGACGGGACTCTCACGCCAAGGTAATCCAGAGTACTCCACATTTCCTTTTAATAGAACTCTCATGTCAAGGTAATCCAGAGTAGTCCACATTTCCTCTGAATAGAACTCACATGTCAAGGTAACCCAGAGTACTCCTCATTTCCTCTGGATAGGACTCTCATCATTAAGTTATTCCACATCACCCCATGCCATGCATGAGATGTCAATGTATATATGTCATTTGTAAATATATCTCATCATTCAAAACCCATTCGAAACATAAAACAATAACAATATAACTCATAAAAACCATGATAAAACCAATTATAAAAGTGGTTACAAGTAGGTAGGAAACCTACAGAAACTTCGCTTAAGTGTCTGTTCCTTTTAAGCTTTACCCGATCACGACTTGCACGCCGTTCAACTTCCGTTTCCTTGTTTATACAACAACAAGTTAATACTTAATCTTCTTGATTTCAAATCAAGTCTAGATCCCATAAACCATCTTGTGGGGTTCGGCCATACCCATGGCCGAACCTCACCCACTTTAATTTGATCTCTCTTTTATTTAATCCTCATTAAAACATCTCATATTACGAACATACCTTGGTAGGCTTCGACCATACAACATGACCGAACCATACCGCTTTGGTTTGACTCCTCTTTTAAGTCCTTTAATCCTTTTCTATCCATATTTGCATTATTACCTGTATTTACAGCTTTGCCACTAGACTTAAACCATATTAAAACTAACATCCATAACCAATCCAACTTAGTGGGGTTCGGCCATATTACTTGGCAGAACCTCACCAATCCAAATTAGGTCTCATTTCAATCCTTCAAACCCCCAATCATGACATATACCTCTTTCTATGGGGTTCGGCCATACTCATGGCCGAACCCAATAGATCATCCTTGGTCTTTTTATCCATTCCTCATACTTCACCATTTAATCATATTTTTTAGACCTTTTGAAAACATTACAAAACCAACAATAATTTCTACACATATACTTGAATCCAAATACCCATTCAATTGTCCATGGGGTTCGGCCATACACATGGCCGAACCCAATGGTTCCCTTGGTTCAATGATTCCATCATATGTACATAACTTAGGCTCAATACTTTTAGCCATAATATCCACATCGTTCAGCCATCCAATGGCCAACCCAAAACAGTAACCTTATCTCCATTTAAATCACATAAAAACCCCATAATATTGTATGGTTTTTATCTCTCAAAAACCATCACAAATTACAATATAATTATCATATCATTTCATGGGGTTCGGCCATCCCAATTGGCCGAACCCTATGGCCTATAATTTAAACCTTTTTGACATATAATTTGTGTCTCATATAAAACTCCATAGTATTGCATGGTTTTTAACTTACAAAAACCATCAACATAACCACATTATTTCATGGGGTTCGGCCATCCAAAGTGGTCGAACCCTATGGTCCATGTTTTCTATCTTTTTAACATCATTATTCATACTCTAAACCCTTGGTAGATTCGGGCATCTCATGGCCAAATCATGTTCCATTTAGCCAACTTTATTAATCAAATTTCTATGGAGTACTTACCAATTCTCTAAGCCTCTCCTCTTGCCTTTGATCCTTGCTTTCTTCCCTCTTGCTCTCCTTTTGATCCTTGACTGATTGTATGCTTGAACAATGGTGAAAACACCAAAGGGTAATTCGGCCAAGAGGTGGGTTCTTGAGAGAGGGAAAGAAAGATGAAGTCTGTGGTTTCTTTGGGATGAAAATCGGCCAAGTATGGTGGTTTATCTCCTTTGTATAACAGCCCCAAGAGTCATTCATTTACCCTCATTACTCTTTGATCAAACCAACGAGTCACTTGGCACAAACCAAGACATCCCTTGGCCCAAACCAATGCATCCCTTGGTACCAACCAATGCATCCCTTGAAATGGAAAGACCCCTCCATCTTTCCTCATTAAGGCCGCACCCAACCATGGTGACCCTTGGCTTGGCCAAGGCACCACTTCACTTCCAACGTGTGCCATTACTTGTCTTTGAGTCTTTGAGATCAAGACAACTACTCACCTCCCCACTTGACTCAATGGAATTAATGGTCTCTCTGGGTTCCAATCTTAACTCACCCAACTCATTAGCCCAATTCACCACATTTAATGTCATTCATTTAATGCACTTGAGTCAACTCCATTACTTAATTCAAATCCAACTCACTTCAACCCCAACTCAACCTGATTTGACTCACCTTTTGAGTTCACTTGGTGGTCCATACGGTCAAACATGATCCACATGGTCAACACGACCCATTGGGTCCCCATTTAGCTTATTGACCCAATTGACGCCATGACCGAATTATGGGTGGTTTAGCCCTTTGAATATGGTTTACACACTTGTATCAAGCCTACCCATTTATCATACATTTCATTTCCAATCAATTCAGCTTAACCATAATAAAATTGAGCTTACCCAATGGTAAAATAAGTCCATCATGACCCATTGGGTCCCAATTGGGTCCTTTGATCCCAAATAACCAACTTGACCCAATTAGATGTACATTGCCCATCTAGTCTAATTTGATCCTTATAATATGCACATTAGGTCTTAATTTGAACAATGGGCCCCACCATTTTCTCATCTACGATCATATCTTTTTAATTTACCATTCCAATGGCATTTTTGTAAATATTGATATCTTTGAAAAATCGGGGTGTTACACCTACTAGGCGCGTTGATCTAACGCCCTATCTCCATCCTTAGTGGATGATGCAGGAAAGGGGAAGAACGAGGATCGTGAAGGAAACCAAGCCTAGAAGCTTGGGCTTTGAATGGACTTTATGATTGACATATGGACTTTTATATGGACAATGTAATTTGATAGTTAGATGATGACGGAATGTAATAATGCAGTTAACTAGTTACTATGGTTTGGTTTATTTTGGATGGTTTGGTTAGTCTAAGGTTATTTTAGTAATTTTGGAGAATATGATTATGTACTTTGCTATCTAAAGATGTAAAATGGAGTAGTCTTAGGATCTATTATAACCCGCAGTTAGACTAAGATTAAGTTTATTCCGCAAGACTCATTGGTACCATGTGTGGATCAGTTCTTATGGACTCAGTTCATACGCACATGGGCTTGGCCAGTTAAGGTTCGGACTTTAGAAGTCCGAACTTAACTCGCGTCGTGACGTCCCGTCCAGATCACCTGTTTATTAATATTAAAAAATAAAAAATAAACTCTGATTATTATGGTGAAAAGGGCGGGGTGTTACAAACTCTATAGTCGCCCATAGCTTCCCATTCGAGTTTCACTAGACTCTTAACTTTTCCACTAACTACATCTCCAAAATTTAGCATATCTTCATTTGTACATAAGTCACAATGTGACTAACACCTTTTGTTCAAAACTCCTACGATACCAATACCGGCATCAATCCAAACCACCATAGGAATCATCATCCACGGTTATACACATCCATCCCTGGTACCACTCTATCAGTGAGTATCATCTATCCATGGTTAATAACTATCTATGAATATAACCCTCCTATGGGTATAATCCATTCATGGGCATAATTAATCCAGGGCACATCATCTACCATGAGATATTCTATCCGTAGGAACAACACTCGAATGCATCACTATGTGACTGTAGCAATAATATCAAAACATAAACACATCCTGACCCCTAGCAAGACTTAGGGCCTATGACTTATTAAGCGGAAGACCCACATCCAACGTGATCATGTCTACCCTGCCCTGCATCCTGTAACACCTCGGGTTTTCAGTTTATTATTTATTCAATTTTAATTGTGAATTTTAGAATTAAATCTTATATGGATAAGGAATTGGGCCATGACCTAATTAGGACCCAACCAATGATGGGATTGGTCTTATTAAAATTTAAATAGGTTGAATTAAATTGGTGATGAATCATATCCAATTTTGGATAAAAGATATTATGGCCGAATATTGGATTTGAAATATCCAAGGAGATGTTAAAAATCAAATAAAGATTATCTTGGCCGAATTTTAGATAATGATATACATATTATGCGCATGGGATATTTGAAAAGGGAATGTATATTGTCTTGAATTAAATTAAAAGATTATTTGGATTATGATTAAGGTTATGTGCATAATACTTGTTAAATAAGAATTAAAGGAAGGTCTTAATAAGGCAAGGGAGGTCGGCAATGGCTAAGTGAAGCAAGGCCACACGGCATTGCCATCTAGGACAAGGTAGGTCAGCAATGGCCATTTATGGGAAGGGGTACACGGCTAAGGGTTGCTCATCTTAAGAAATTTCTAATGTGGGATTAAGGAGAGCTAATAAAAGGAGAGGCAACGAGGGGGTGCACGGTTTTTACAACCCCATTATCAAGTTTTATTCTTCTCTCTCCCTCTCTCAATTCATCATTCTCTTTCACGCCAAAAGTAAGAGAAGAAAAGGCAGCAACAAGAAGGAGTTCTTGTTTGGAGAAAAGCAAAGGGAAAGAAAAGAAAATTTGAAGAGCAAGAAACCAAAGAGGAAAAGGTTAGTATCTTGATTTATAATTTTATGTTTTGAAACAAAAGAACCATAGGGTTCGGCCATGGTGGTTGGCCGAACCCCATGGAGAGAGATTAAGAGTTGGATTAATGGGTTAAATGGAGAGAAAGAACCATAGGTTCGGCCATAGTGCATGGCCGAACCCCATGGAAAGATTTTATTTAATTGTTGATTTTAAGATTGAAAACCATGGAGAGACTTGATTTATGAATTGGGTTTATGTTCTTAAATTATGGAACATGGAAAGACATGGTGATTTCATGATAAAAACCATGGGGATTTATGATTTAGATTTACAAATTTGAATGACGGAAATCCATGGAAGATTTGGATAATTTTAAAGGAAGAATTGGATAGAGATGTGGGTCGGTCTTTGTATGGCCGAACCATGATTTCTACATGGTTAAGTTATTGGATCTAAAGTAATGAAAGGAAGAGGTGAGGTTCGGCCATGGTGTATGGCCGAACCCCATCAAACATTTTATGGATTGATGATCGGTTTTGATTGGATCTAAACCAATGGCCAAGATCATGAACCATAGGGTTCGGCCATAGTGTATGGCCAAACCCCGTGGGTTAAGTTTGGAATGTTAGAAGGAAATGGTTGCTAAATTTGGAGAGCAATCTAAATATGGAAAGGTTCCAAATATGGTTAGTATTGCTAAAACTAGAAAACATCTAAGTATGGTAATGATTGCTAAATTTGGAAAGCAATCTAAAAATGGAAGGAAGGTTGTTATTTTTGGAAACAATCTATTTTTGGAAGGTGTTTCCAATTATGGAAAGGAAGATTGAATATTAAGAAAGTTTCTATTCTTGGAAGTTGATATTAAAATTAGAAAATATCTACTTATTGAACATGAAGATTATTTATGGAAACTATCCAAGAATGGAAAGTGGGGTTTGATTATGGAACTTGGATTAAATTAAATGGATCGGATGCCATGAGTGAGGTTATGCCATGGTGTATGGCCGAACCCCACTAAGGTTTAGTTTTTGAAAACCTATTTAATTATGGAATTAAATATATGGTTTAGGCTCATGTATAATTGAATTAAAGGAGATGGATGGTATGAATTTAATGGCATGGTTGGAAATTATACACGATAGGGTTCGGCCATGGTGTATGGCCGAACCCCATGATCTAAATTAGGGAATTTAATGGTGTTTTAATTCTTGGTTAAGGGCTGATTTTTGAATCAGATTATGAACCTATGTTATGAGTTATGTTATGTGTAGTTTTAAAATGAAGAAAAGGACACACACATATGTTATGAATCATTAATGAAACGAATGGCAAAAAATGTAATTACACGCCAAAGTGGAGAACCATTGGGTTCGTCCATGATGTATGGCCGGACCCCATGAGTTGCGTTTGATGGACTTGATTGGTTCAGGAAAATTATAAGGGTCTAATTATGGAAGATTTAAAGGAAAGGAAACCAATGGCATTTTTGTAAATATGAGAGAATATTGGACATTGGGTTCGGCCATGGTGTATGGCTGAACCCCATGAATTATTTTATAGGACTATGTGCCTTGGAAGTATGGATGATTATTTGGGATTTAAGCAATAAAGAAGTCTATGGTTAGGCTCAATGGCATTATCGTAATTATGGACAAAGATGGTAGACCATGGGTTTCGGCCATGGTGTATGGCCGAACCCCATGGGGTTTTGTTTATAGACTTAGAACTTTGTAATTAGGTGAGACTTAGTGTTGATTTATCATTATATTATAAGGTAACGGGATCTCGCAAGCGGTGCGCGATCGGTGAACGAATCTTGGACGGGAACGCAAGGACTTGTGAACGGTCTTTGGTAGGATTCCACCTCTTTGAAACCATGGATTATGTACTTTGTTTTATCTTATGTTTGATAAAAATATGTTTCAAAGGATATGTCTTATTATGGATTTTAAATGCCATGTTCATGTTTTAAGTAGCATGTGTTGATTATATTTCAAAGGTTGATTTTATATGCTTTGTTTATATGAGGAAAAAGCATGTGTTTTAAAGCATGATTTGTAAATGCTATGTTTATGTTATAATTAGCATGTGTTTCATTGGCATCTCATGCATGGCATGGGGTGGAGGATTTATAACAGGAGGGCCACACTCCGTTGGGGCGTCCGAAGAACCTATGTGCAATACCTTGATGTGATTTCCATCAAGAGGATTCCGGAGGGTCCACACTCCGCCGGGGCATCCGGAAGACCTATGTGGTGGATACTTTATGTACATGTGATGGGTGAGACTCATTGCATATCTGTCATCATTGCATGGCATGGATTTTACCCGGTTTTATATCTTATGTTATAATATATGTTTTGTACTAACCATATGTTAGTCGTAACTGGAATACCTACTGGGCGCGTTGTTCTAACGCCTTGCTTCTACCCTAGTTGATGATACAGGTAAACAAGGGAATGATGAGCATAAGACGGACTAGGCATAAGAGCTTGGAAGATCTAGTTTATGTGTTTTGAATAAATTACTCATGAACTTGTATTTGAGTATTGGGATTTCGGAATGTAATAACTTAGCTGGTTGAATGATTTGGTTTGTTGATTACGACGTACTTTGGTATCTGAGTGGATGAGAACTTGGTTCTAATATGATTCTGCATTTTGATGATTATGATTCTGCAGTTTATGATTTTATTCCGCAAGTCGGTATTGCTATGTGTGAACCATTTTATTGGACTGAGTCCATACACACATAGGGTTGGCCAGTTAAGGGTCGGACTTTGGAAGTTTGGACTTAGCTCGCGTCATGACGTCCTACACTCTATCACTCTACTCTGTTTAAATAAAAAAAATATACGCTGTATTTACGGGAAAAAGCGAGTGAAAAAGGCGATCGTTACAGTTGGTATCAGAGCGAACCCAAAACTTGAATCTCTCGGAATAAATTAATCCGGTCTCGTGCATTAATTTACTTCATTAGACTCGGACGGATGATAGCAAAGGAAGTACAGTCAAAATAATCGGATTATCAAACATAGCAACATAGGATGTATTTCCCCGGAAACAAAACAAAATCAAGTGTGCTTATTTGGAAAATTTTCCCAATAAGTAGGAAATACAAAAATTTTGTTTTATAGATACTAAGTCTTGACGTTTTCAATGGCTTAGGGAAAAATGGCTCCAAGGGGAAGGCCAAGGAGAAATACCCGACAAAACCCAAATGGAGGTGAAGAGGAGGTAGATCATCCTCGAAATGAGGAGGAACGACAATCTCAACATGAAGAGGAAGAACACTCTTATCACGAGGAGGAAGAAAGTAGTGTGAACATACCACCAGTGCCTCTTGAATTACAAAATCTGGTTCAAGCGGTGTTACTTCAGTGCTCTAACAACGTCTGAATGAGAATGGAATCGCTAATGGTAACAATGACCGAAACATGGTCAGGGACTTCCAGCAACAGTGCTCTCCTTACTTCAAGGGAAGGGAAGGGGCTGTCGGAGCAGAAAATTGGCTGAAGAAGATTTCTCAGATCCTGACTTTGCTGCATATTACGAATCATGCTCACAAGATCTTACTGGCCACATCACAGCTAATTGATGATGCTGGTAAGTGGTGGGAGGTGATAGAGATGCAACGATCACTTATACCGGAAGGAGAAAGGACTGCCATGATTTGGGATCAGTTCTCAGCTACTTTCCTGGAGCATTATTTTCCCGAGGAAGAGAAGGAACGGAAGATACAGGTTTTTCTATCTTTGGTACAGGGTACCATGACGGTGGAAGAATACCACCAAGAGTTTCTCGGTCTATTTGTGTATGCATTCTATATGGTGGATACTGAGCATTGAAGGGCACGGAAGTTTGAGCGGGCCTTCGGCCTAACATAAGGGCCAAGGTCACTATATTCAAAGCAGCTACATTGGCAGAAGTGGTCAGCAGGGCCATAATAGCAGAGCGAGAATTGGCTGAGTCGACGCGGTTTGACAATCGCCGAGCTCAAAGTGGGAGGGGTACATTCCAGCCCAACAAGAGGTTCCGACCAAACTTTAGCAGACCCGCACCATCTACAGGGTCAACAGGGGGCTTCCGTCCCAACCATCCCTCCCCATCTGCATCAGTCGCATAGGCACCCAGAAGTGGGAATAACTGTTTTCAATGTGATCAGTCTGGTCACTTTAAGAGGGAGTGTCCCAAACTCAACAAAACCCTCATACTCTAGAGGCTCATCTCGTCCACCAGTTAGGCCAGCTAATTCAAGTGGAGGCAGGACAGCTAATTTGGCTGGGCGGCCACCTACAGGATCTGGACGGGTTTTCACTTTAGCACCTCCAGCAACAGAGGATCATTCTGTGATACAAGGTATGGCAGTAGTCAGTAGTTCCTACGCCTTTGCATTATTTGATTCGGGAGCATCACACTCATTTATATCTGCTGCATTTGTAACTGCTACTGGTACGTTGGTACAAAAATTGTCCACATCATTCACTATTGTATCCCCCGTCTTAGACACATCTTTGGGACTTATATGCACGGCAGTGAATACGGTACTTGCTGGACTCAGATTTGAGTTCAATTATTTGGTGATTGATATGTCAGAATATGATATTATTTTCGGCATGGATTGGTTGGCTAGCTTTAAGGCCAACATTGATTGTTATCGACGGTGACATTTTGGTCGCCTGAGGAAAAACAACATGTGGTGCGTACTGACAAGCAAAGTAGACTGCATGAAGGATTGAGTCATGAAGTATTGAACATTATCAAAATCAACAAGACACCGGTGGTTGAACATCCAGAAATAGTAAGGGACTATGCAGACGTCTTTCCAAAGGAACTCCCTGGTTTGCCTCCCACGAGGGAGGTCAATTTTGAAATCAAGTTGTATCCTGGAATTGCACTAGTGTCATTACCACATTACCGGATGGCACCAGCAGAGATGCCCGAGTTAAAGAAGCAGATTGATGAACTGCTCAGATTAGGGTGCATTCGGAACAGTACATCGGCTTGGGGAGCCCCAGTTTTATTTGTAAAGAAAAAGGATGGTTCACTCCGTATGTGTGTGGACTATCTAAAATTGAACCAGCTGACAGTCAGAAATAAATACCCTCTACCTAGGATCGATGACTTATTTGATCAACTTAAAGGTTCCAGTCATTTTTCTAAGATTGACTTGATGTCCGGATATCACCAAATCAGGGTTAGGGAGGAGGACATAGAGAAGACAGCCTTCAAAACGCGGTATGGGCTATATGAATTTGTAGTCATGCTGTTTGGACTCACCAATGCACCAGCTGTGTTCATGGATTTAATGAACAGGATCTTCCGTCCATATTTGGACCAATTTGTTATTGTATTCATCGATGATATTTTGATTTACTCCAAGACTCAGAAAAAGCATGCTGAACACCTAGGAATAGTTCTGGACACTTTAAGGAAGAACCAGTTATATGCTAAAGCCAGTAAATGTGAATTTTGGCTATCTGAGGTCAACTTTTTGGGACACGTTATATCGGAAGAAGGCATAGATGTGGACCCGGCTAAGATAGCGGCAGTAAGAGACTGGAAAGCGCCAAATAATGTAACCGAGATCTGTAGTTTCTTGGGATTGGCGGGTTATTACAGGAAATTGATTATGGACTTCTCTAAAATTGCATCTCCACTGACTCGACTCACTCAGAAAGGAGTCAAATATGTATGGTCGGATTTGTGCAATCAAAGGTTTGAAGAGTTGAAGAAAAGACTTACCACTGCTTCCATTCTAGTTTTGCCGGAAAGAGGCAGAAGTTATGAGGTATATTGTGATGCTTCAGGAGAGGGACTGGGTGTACACTCAGTCAAAGTAGTCGTGTGGTGGCATACAGATCAAGACAGTTGAAAATACTTTATCCTACGCACGATCTTGAACTAGCCGCAGTGGTCTTCGCTCTCAAAAGATGGAGACTTTATCTTTATGGAGAGAAATTTGAAGTGTTTTCAGATCATAAGAGCTTGAAATATTTGTTTGAACAAAAAGAGCTCAACTTAAGGCAGCGTAGATGGATGGAAGATTTGGCAGATTATGAGTTCGCACTTCGATATCACCCTGGCAAGGCGAACAAAGTGGCGGATGCTCTCAGTCATTTATCTTATGCATCAGTGGCATGTTTGATCAGGACAGAATGGGAGATGCTTAATACCGTTCGAGAATTTAGACTTTATCTCAATAACCATGGTATTATTTACAATATGACCATACGGTCCAACATGGTTACCAAGATTGAACAGGAACAGAGGACAGACCCAGAAGTGGAGGAAATTTGGGCCAAGATGTCCAATGGTGAAGTCATACCGGAATGGGAATTGCGACCGGGACAGGGTCTGGCATTCCGAGGAAGGATTTATGTACCACAAAACTGCAGAAAAGAGTTATTGGTTGAGGCACATCAGACCAAACTCTCTATTCATCCAGGCAGTACCAAGATGTATCATGATCTAAAAAGACATTACTGGTGGCACAGACTCAAAAGCGATGTGGCAGTATTTGTGGCTCATTGCTTAACTTGCCAGCGGGTCAAGACGGAACATCAGAAGCCACTAGGGTTACTCAAACCTTTACCAGTACCGGAATGGAAATGGGAACACATTTCCATGGATTTTGTTACAGGATTGCCAAGGTCATCAGAAGGCAACGATACGATATGGGTCGTGGTAGACCGACTGACCAAGTCAGCACATTTCATTCCTATTAAGATGACAGATTCATCTGAGATTTTGGTTCGGCGGTATATTAAGGATATCATCAGGTTGCATGGTATACCTCCGACTATTGTGTCTGACAGAGATGGTCGATTCACATGCAGAGTATGGCAGAGCATGCAGTCAGCCATGGGAACAGATTTATTGATTAGTATGGCTTTTCATCCACAGACTGATGGACAGTCTGAGAGGAGAATACAGACACTGGAAGACATGTTGAGAACATGTATGCTAGATTTCAAGGGTGGATGGGAGGATCACTTGCCGTTGGTAGAATTCTCATACAACAATAGTTACCAGGCAAGCCTCCAGATGGCACCATTTGAGGCATTATATGGTAGACCATGTAGGTCACCAGTATGCTGGACAGAGGCCGGTGAGCCTACACTGATTGGACCTGAATTGGTTGCAAAAAACTACAGCGCAGATACAGTTTATACGACAACATTTGTTGACTGCGCAGAGCCGTCAGAAGAGTTATGCTGACAAGAGAAGGAGGTTCCTTGAATTTGAAGTGGGAGACATGGTGTTCTTGAAGTCTCGCCACGAAAGGGACACATGAGGTTTGGAAAGAAAGGGAAATTATCACCAAGATATGTGGGACCATTTTCTATCATAAGATGAATGGGGGACGTGGCTTATCAATTGGCACTCCCATCACAGTTGGCATCTTTAGACGATGTGTTCCATATATCTATGTTGAGAAAGTATAATCCTGATCCTTCTCACGTATTGAACGTACAAGACATAGAGGTTCAGAGCGACGTGACATACGTCGAGAAACCTGTCCGAGTGATGGACACAGAACAAAGGGTATTACGGAACCGAGCGATCCAGCTTGTCAAGATAGTATGGGATCGACATGGCATTGGAGAAGCGACATGGGAACTTGAATCAGAAATGAGGAAAGCTCATCTTGAGTTATTTATGTAAGTGTTTGAAACCCTACTTCACTCGATTTTCAGGACGAAAACTTTAAAAAGAGGATTGTATTGTAACACCTCAGGTTTTCAGTTTAATATTTATTCAATTTTAATTATGAATTTTAGAATTAAATCTTATATGGATAAGGAATTGGGCCATGACCCAATTAGGACCCACCAAATGATGGAATTGGTCTTATTAAAATTTAAATAGGTTGAATTAAATTGGTGATGAATCATATCCAATTTTGGATAAAAGATATTATGTCCGAGTATTGGATTTGAAATATCCAAGGAGATGTTAAAAATCAAATAAAGATTATCTTGGCCGAATTTTAGATAATGATATACATATTATGCGCATGGGATATTTTAAAAGGGAATGTATATTGTCTTGAATTAAATTAAAAGATTATTTGGATTATGATTAAGGTTATGCGCATAATACTTGCAAAATAATAATCAAAGGAAGGTGTTAATAAGGCAAGGGAGGTCGGCAATGGCTAAGTGAAGCAAGGCCACACGGCATTGCCATCTAGGACAAGGTAGCTCGGCAATGGCCATCTGTGGCAGGTACACGGCTTAGGGTTGCTCATCTTAAGAAATTTCTAATGTGGGATTAAGGAGAGCTAATAAAAGGAGAGGCAAGGAGGGGGTGCACGGTTTTTACAACCCCATTATCAAGTGTTATTCTTCTCTCTCCCTCTCTCAATTCATCATTCTCTTTCACGCCAAAAGTAAGAGAAGAAAGGGCAGCAACAAGAAAGAGTTCTTGTTTGGAGAAAAGCAAAGGGAAAAGAAAAGAAAATTGGAAGAGCAAGAAACCAAAGGGGAAAAGGTTAGTATCTTGATTTATAATTTTATGTTTTGAAACAAAAGAACCATAGGGTTCGGCCATGGTGGTTGGCCGAACCCCATGGAGAAAGATTAAGAGTTGGATTAATGTGTTAAATGGAGAGAAAGAACTACTATGGCCGAACCCCATGGAAAGATTTTATTTAATTGTTGATTTTAAGATTAAAAGCCATGGAGAGACTTGATTTATGAATTGGGTTTATGTTCTTAAATTTTGGAACATGGAAAGACATGGTGATTTCATTATAAAAACCACGGGGATTTATGGTTTAGATTTACAAATTTGAATGACGGAAATCCATGGAAGATTTGGATAATTTTAAAGGAAGAATTGGATAGAGATGTGGGTCGGCCTTTGTATGGCTGAACCATCATTTCTAGATGGTTAAGTTATTGGATCTAATGTAATGAAAGGAAGAGGTGAGGTTCGGCCATGGTGTATGTAACACCCCAATTTCTCAATGAAATGGATAATTACAAAAATACCCCTGGATTGGTAAATTTATTAATTATAATGTTAAACGATAAAATAGTGGGGCCCATTGCTCAAATTAATTCCCTATGAGTACATTATAAATGTCAAATTTGATTGGATGGGTAATGTACATCAATTTGGGTCAATATAATTAATTGGGTCAAAGGACCCAATTGGACCCAATGGGTCATAATGGACTTATTACACCACTGGGTGAGCCCAAATTTAATGGGGTTAAGCTTAATTGATTGGAAATCAAGTGGAACAAAAATGGGTAGGCTTGATGCACATGTGAAAACCACTTAAAAATGGCTAAATCAGCCCATAAATGGGTCATGTTGTCAAAACGGGTCAAGTAGCTAAATGGGGACCCAATGGCTCGGGTTAACCAAGTTGACCACGACTGACCGTGTGGACCCTCAAATGAGCTCAAGTGTGAGTTAATTCAGGTGGAGTTGGACTGAATTGGATTGGATTTTTAATTAAGAAATGAGTTGACTCAAATATGATGCATTAAGTGTGTTGAGTTGGATGAGTTGAGTTGGAATAAAAAGGGCCATGAGTTAAGTGAGTCAAGAGGATATGGAAAGGTATTTTAATCACACACAACTCTTGGGGAAATCAATCCCAGCCGTTGGAGTGAAAGGGTGCCTTGGCCAAAGCTAAGGGACACCAAGCAATGGCGGGATGCATCTCATCTCATGAGATGCATGGGCTGAAGTGAATGGTTGCAACGGTTGGTACCAAGGGGTGCCTTGGATGGCACCCAAAACCTCCTCATTTTTATCAATGATTAATGAGGATTAATGGGAAGGTTGGGCTGATTACCAAAGGGAATAAATGAAAGACATGATGGGGAGGGGAGTTACCAAGGGGGTGCCATCAAGGGTCACCACCTTTGGTTAACTCCCAACACTGAAGCACATCCATCTTATCTCTCTCTCTCCTTTGATCATTCTTTCACCTTACAAGAGACAAAACCGTGGCTGCTGGTTCTCTCCCACAAATCACTCATTTGGCCGATCACACCACCAAGGTTAGTGGACTTAGAACAAAGAAGTTGCATCTCAAAGTGGTGATCGTTCATATCAAGGCTGAAATTTTGTTTCTTCTCTCAATCAAACCTTATTTGGTTGAATCACTCCAAGGGATTCCAGCAAGGTCAATTCGGCTAGAAGCTAAGGAAGAAGGAAGGAAACAAGAGGGAAGAAGGCAAAGAGCAAAGACAAGAAGAGAAGCTTGGAATTTGGTAAACATTTCCATGGATTTTTGTTTAATAAGATGGGACAAATGGAACATGTTTTGGGCCATGGGTATGGCCGAATGCATCAAGGTTTAAACCTTGGGTAATGGTGGTTTAAAAATGATAAAATGGATCATTGGATTCGGCCACCTTGGATGGCCGAACCCCATGAAAAGAATTGGTTAATTTTGATGGTTTTTGTAAGATAAAACCATGCAAGTGTTGGACTGTTTTAGATGTTTAAGATGCATGTTTTGAAAAGGTTTAAATTATGATTTTGATTGTCATGTTTTGGGCCTTGGAATGGCCGAATACATCAAGGAACTTAACCTTGGATAAGGTTGCTTAAAAAGGTAAAAAAATGTATCATTGGGTTCGGCCACCTTGGTTGGCCGAACCCCATGAAAAGAGTGGATTAGGTTTATGGTTTTCAAGTCTACAAACCATACCTATGGTGGAGGTATTTACATGTTTTTAATTGGGTCATGTTATGGCTGAATCCTACTGTCTTATGGCTAAGATGCAGTGTATAAACTATGTGGAATTATTGGAAGAATTACATCAAAAGAACCATATGGTTCGGCCATGTGAATGGCTGAACCCCATGGGTCATCTTATGGGATGTTATGTGATTTAAAATGGAGTTATGGTTACTGTTTTGGGTCAGCCATTAGATGGCTGAACCATGCAGTTAACATGGCTAAAGGGTAGAGTCCAATTGGTATGTAAATAAGGGAATCATTGAGCAAAAGAACCATAATGGTTCGGCCATGTGTATGGCCGAACCCCATGGACTGTTTTGGATGGGAGATTATGGTTTGTTTTATGATTTGAATTAAGGAATCATACGTGATAATTTATGGACTAAGTGTAAGAAAATAATCAACCATTGTAGATGATGGATTATGGGATAAAAATCCATAGGATGTGGTTCGGCCATGTGGTATGGCCAAACCCCATCAATGATTATTTGATGGTTTTGGGTTAAGTCATAATGGAATTGGAGATGATGAATGAAGGACCAAATTAAATGGTGAGGTTCGGCCAAGTTGTATGGCCGAACCCCACTAAGTTACTTTGGATATGGTTAGTGGTGTTTAAGGAAAATTAAACAAAAGGTTAGCCTAAATGGCATAAAGGTAATTATTAATGAATTGATCAAAGATGGAATGATCATAGGATTGGATGTATGGACCCAAACCAAAGTGGTATGGTTCGGCCATGTTGTATGGCCGAACCCTACCAAGGTATTTTTGTGGTATATGAGACCTAAACTTGATTAGAAATCAAGTAGATCAAGTATTTGACTTGCTGATTGTATAACAAGGAAGCGGAAGTTGAACGGCGTGCAAGTCGTGAGCAAGTGACGCTTTAAGAAAGAACAAACACCGAAGCTAATCTTCGGCAGGTTTCCTACCTACTTGTAACCATAATGATGATTAGTTTTATCATGATTTTGATAAGATATGTTGTTATTATTATTATGTTTCAAATGGTTTTTGAATCATGAGATTTATATACATGCTTCATATATTCATTGGCATCTCATGCATGGACATGGGATGATGATTATGGAATGTCTCCTTAGGCGATGCAGGTCCCGCCAGGAGTAGTATCATGATGTTGATAATACATTGGTCTCATTAGGCGATGCAGGTCCCGCCAGGAGAAATGTTATGATGATGAGAAATACATTGGTCTCCTTAGGCGATGCAGGTCCCGCCAGGAGAAATGTTATTGTGATTTACGTTGACGGTGAGAGTCTCGTCAAGTGATGGCTATGTATATGCATGTTGGGAGGGACTCATTACATGTGCATATTTACATAGCATTGATTTATCTGTTTTGATGACCATATATATTATGATATATGCATGTTTTTATATACTAACCATGTGGTAGCCCTAATCGGAAATCCTACTGGGCGCATTGATCTGACGCCTTAATTCTATCCTTAGAGGATAATGCAAGAAATGGAAAAAGGAAAAAGAAGGTCGTGGACCTGGAGGGGAACCAAGCTTAAGCGCTTGATTGATGATTGGGATGTCTTTATTATTGTCTTTTGAGTTACATTTTTATGGACATGTAATAAGTTGATACCTTTGCTATGGTTTGTTTATGATATTGGCAATGGATGTTTGGATTAAGTTATTTAATAATTGAGACTTGTACTTGCTATCTACTCAGTCTAATTCCGCAGTTAGTCTAGTTTATTCCGCATAACTTGTTTAGTTCCATGTATGAATTGTTATCAAGGGTTTAGTCCATGCACACATGGGTGGCCAGTTAAGGGTCGGACTTGGGTAGTCCGGACTTAGCTCGCGTCGTGACGCCGTCCGCTCTCTTCCGGTGTTATTCTATTATTAAAAAAAAAATTAGACTCTGATTTCTCGGAGAGGGCGGGGCGTTACAGTTGGCATCAGAGCGAAACGGGAAGTTGAATCATCGAAGTAAGATTAAGACGGTTTCATGTGTCACTGACAGATAAGAATCCTAACTGACCGACTCTTCGGAGTCCGCTAACTGGGGGCCGGATTAATTTACTTCGAGTGACTCAGACTGAACAATCAATCTGAGAACGACAATTAAAGATAGCAAGTAAAGTACAGTCATCATAATTGGACATATCAAACTTAGCAAAGTAGGATGCACTCCCCTGATATCCCCACACTGAGAAACAAACAACAGGAATTTAGAGATTTTGCCCAGAAACAAAAGAAACAAAGAGTGATGATTTGGCAATATCCCCAAACTGAGAAGTGGTACATAATACTTAGGGAGGTTTTCCCCGAGAACAGCAGAACATCAGGATTTCCCCAAATTGAGAAATGATACTCGATATTTAGGAAGTTTCCTCAAAAACAAAGAAATACAAAGAGTGCTCATTTGGCAATTTTCCCAAACAGGAGATATTACGTGATACATAAGAAAACTCCCCAAAACAAGAAATACAAGATGATGATCAGGGAATTTTCCCAAGTATGTGAACATAGATTCTGACGTGAAACTAAGTCGATCAATGGGTCGATGACGACAATTGGTGGGTATATCGACCCCACGATAGATACAGTAGTTCCATGATAAAGGTGACGAGGTCACTTGATTACATTGAGACGTGGTATGGGTGCGTCCCTCACGTGATGTGGATGATTGAGATGTGGTATGGGTGTGTCCCTCACATGGTATTTATGAGATAAGAATACAGACTTCTTGAGTATGGCTTAGAATAGCTATGAGATTGTGGGAACCTTGATACGAAATACGGAGACTTGGTCCCATAGGGCTACAGTTGAGGAGTGGGTCCCTCGCATGCTACGCGCTAGAGGGCGCTCTCACGGCTATTTTGCACACTAGATGTGCGGGAATGCGCAGAGCTAGGTACTATTTTAACCCATGGGGGTGGTACTAGTCTCATCAGATGCGGATCGACCGCCTTAGAGCTTGACTGAATCACCTATGAGGTGAAGGGATGCAGGGTGAGGTAGACCGGATCACGTTGGACGTGGGTCTTCCGCTTAGTAAGTCATGAGCCCTAAGTCTTGCAAGGGGTCGGGATATATTTGTGATTTGATATGGTTGCCACAGTCATATAGTGACTCATTCAAGTGTTGTTTCTACGGATATTAATCATGGATAGATGATATTCATGGACAAGTGATACCAAGGATGAATTGTGTCCATGAATGGATTATACCCATAGGTGGGTTATATTCATGGATGGTTATAAACCCTGGATAGATATACTCACTGGTAGATGAGATGCTCAAGGATGAATTATTTCCATGAATGGATTATACCCATGGGAGGGTTATATTCATGGGTTTAGTCCATGCACACATGGGTAGCCAATTAAGGGTCGGACTTGGGTAGTCCGGACTTAGCTCACGTCGTGACGCCTCCCGCTCTCTTCCGGTGTTATTCTATTATTAAAAAAAAATTAAACTCTGATTTCTCGGAGAGGGCGGGGCGTTACAGTGTATGGCCGAACCCCACCAAACATTTTATGGATTAATGATCGGTTTTGATTGGATCTAAACCAATGGCCAAGATCATGAACCGTAGGATTCGGCTATGGTGTATGGCCGAACCCCATGGGTTAAGTTTGGAATGCTAGATGGAAATGGTTGCTAAATTTGGAGAGCAATCTAAATATGGAAAGGTTCCAAATATGGTCAGTATGGCTAAAACTAGAAAACATCTAAATATGGTAATGATTGCTAAATTTGGAAAGCAATCTAAAAATGGAAGGAAGGTTGTTATTTTTGGAAGGTGTTTCCAATTATGGAAAGGAAGATTGAATATTAAGAAAGTTTCTATTCTTGAAAGTTGATATTAAAATTAGAAAATATCTACTTATTGACCATGAAGATTATTTATGGAAACTATCCAAGAATCGAAAGTGGTGTTTGATTATGGAACTTGGATTAAATTAAATGGATTGGATGCCATGAGTGAGGTTCGGCCTTGGTGTATGGCCGAACCCCACTAAGGTTTAGTTTTTGAAAACCTATTTAATTATGGAATTAAATATATGGTTTAGGCTCATGTATAATTGAATCAAAGGAGATGGATGGTATGAATTTAATGGCATGGTTGGAAATTATACACGATAGTGTTCGGCCATGGTGTATGGCCGAACCCCATGATCTAAATTAAGGAATTTAATGGTGTTTTAATTCTTGGTTAAGGGTTGATTTTTGAATCAGATTATGAACCTATGTTATGAGTTATGTTATGTGTAGTTTTAAAATAAAGAAAAGGATACACACATATGTTATGAATCATTAATGAAAAGAATGGCAAAAAATGTAATTACATGCCAAAGTGGAGAACCATTGGGTTCGGCCATGATGTATGGCCGAGCCCCATGAGCTGCGTTTGATGGACTTGATTGGTTCAGGAAAATTATAAGGGTCTAATTATGGAAGATTTAAAGGAAAGAGGAAACCAATGACATTTTTGTAAATATGAGAGAATATTGGACATTGGGTTAGGCCATGGTGTATGGCCAAACCCTATGAATTATTTTATAGGACTATGTGCCTTGGAAGTATGGATGATTATTTGGGATCTAAGCAATAAAGAAGTCTATGGTTAGGCTCAATGGCATTATCGTAATTATGGACAAAAATGGTAGACCATGGGTTTCGGCCATGGTGTATGGCCGAACCCCATGGGGTTTTGTTTACAGACTTAGAAATTTGTAATTAGGTGTTGATTTATCATTATATTATAAGGTAACGGGATCTCGCAAGAGGTGCGCGATCGTTGAACGAATCTTGGACGGGAACGCAAGGACTTGTGAACGGTCTTTGGTAGGATTCCACCTCTTTGAAACCATGGATTATGTACTTTGTTTTATCTTATGTTTGATAAAAATATGTTTCAAAGGATATGTCTTATTATGGATTTTAAATGCTATGTTCATGTTGTATTGATTATATTTAAAAGGTTGATTTTATATGCTTTGTTTATATGAGGACAGAGCATGTGCTTTAAAGCATGATTTGTAAATGCTATGTTTATGTTATAATTAGCATGTGTTTCATTGGCATCTCATGCATGGCATGGGGTGGAGGATTTATAACCGGAGGGGTCACACTCCGTCGGGGCGTCCGAAGAACCTATGTGCAATACCGTGATGTGATTTCCATCAACAGGATTCCGGAGGGTCCACACTCAGCCGGTGGGTACTTTATGTACATGTAATGGGTGGGACTCATTGCATATCTGTCATCATTGCATGGCATGGATTTTACCCGGTTTTATATCTTATGTTATAATATATGTTTTGTACTAACCATGTGTTAGCCGTAACTGGAATACCTACTGGGCGCGTTGTTCTAACGCCCTACTTCTACCCTTGTTGATGATACAGGTAAATAGGGGAATGATGAGCGTAAGACGGACCAGGCATAGGAGCTTGGAAGATCTGGTTTATATGTTTTGAATAAATTACTCATGAACTTGTATTTGAGCATTGGGATTTCGGAATGTAATAACTTAGATGGTTGAATGATTTGGTTTGATGATTATGATGTACTTTGCTATCTGAGTGGATTAGAACTTGTTTCTAATATGATTCCGCATTTTGATGATTATGATTCCGCAGTTTATGATTTTATTCCGCAAGTCGGTATTGCTATGTGTGAACCATTTTATTGGACTAAGTCCATACACACATAGGGTTGGCCAGTTAAGTTTCGGACTTTGGAAGTTCGAGCTTAGCTCGCGTCGTGACGTCCCGCGCTCTGTCACTCTACTCTGTTTAAATAAAAAAAAAATATACACTGTATTTACGGGAAAAAATGAGTGAAAAACGACGGGGCGTTACACATCCCTTCACCCTAAGGGTGATTCAGTCAAGCTCGAAGGCGGTCGGACCGCGTCTAACGAAGCTAGCACCACCCCCATGGGGTAAAATAGTACCTAGCTCTACGCATCCACTCACATCAAGTGTACGAAATAGCCGTGAGAGCAGTCCTCCAGCGCGTAGCTTGTGAGGGACCCACTCCTCAACTGCAACCCTTATGGGACCAAGTCTCCATATTTTATATCGAGGTTCCCACAGTCTCATAGCTACTCTAAGCCATACTCATAGAATCTATATACTTATCTCATCAATATCAAGTGAGGAACACACCTATGCCACATCTCAATAAAATCAAGTGACCTTGTCACATGCATCTCAGTGTCAAAGTCCTCATAAACTCTTAAGTTTGCATACTTTATTGAAAATTATTTAAACTTCCATCACAATACAAGGGTTGGTAGGGTTAGAACAACCCTCCAAAACGTACCCACAACCCTTACAAAACTCCCCTTTCCCCGACATTCTCTTACCACTCCTTAGCCTAACCTTCCGTAAAAGACCCTGCATCATAATAAAAATCGAAGAAGTTGTCAGAGCATGTCGTTGACGTGTGCCCCAACACTCCACAAGTTAGACAGGGTATTATTCCCTGTCCCCCAATGTATGGACAGTTAGTCCTCTCCTTCCCGTGTCCGTGAAGTCTACAAACAGGGCAAATAACCTCAATAGGGTGGGGGCAATAAGTATAGTTGTACCCCTCCTGATTGCATAATTCGCACATATAATCTGTCAACTCATCCGAAGTCGGAGTAGCCGGAGTATACTCGAGCGAGCCTATCTTCCCTACAGATTCTTCTAAATTTGGGGCATCTTCCTCGTTCTCTTCGGGTACAAAGGCTGGAGCAACCCCAACATTGTACTTGGGCGATTCTACTTCCATGTCCTGACTGGTTACAACTTCATTGATGAAGTTTGGAGTGCTGGAATCGTAGGAAGAAGAAACCAGATCTATCGGACAGCTAGGGGTGCCTTTGTCCCACAACTCTGTATACTCTTTGTTGCTCGACATATCTGTATCACAACAACCGAAGTATGTTAATGCCAACAGCAGTTCTAATCAAACTAAATCTTTGTTTTGGGGAATTTCTCTATGTATCACATAATGTCTCTTGTTTGGGGAAATTGCCAAATAAACAACTTGTGTTTCTTGTGCTTGGGAAAATTGCCAAAACAGCACTCTTTGTATTTCTTTGTTTTTGGGGAAACTTCCTAAGTATCAATTGTTTGTTTCTCATTTCGGGTATATTGGGGAAATGTATCCTATTTTACTATGTTTGATAAATCCATTTATTTTGACTGTACTTCCTTTGCTATCATTCATTGTTGTTCTCAGATTGACTATTCCGTCTGAGTCTAATGAAGTAAATTAATTCGGCCCCCATGCTAGCGGACTCCGAAGAGTCGGTCAGCTGGGATTCTTATCTGTCAGTGAGAGATGATACAGTCTTAATGTTACTTCGAAAGATTCAACTTTCTAGTTCGCTCTGATACCAACTATAACGCCCCGCCCTTTTTCACTCCATTCTTTCCGTAAATCACAGTCTATTTTTTTTTTTAAATGAGTGAGATAAAGAGCGGGACGTCACGACGAGAGCTAAGTCCGAACTTCTAAAGTCCGACCCTATACTGGCCAACCCTATGTGTGCATGGACTAAGTCCATGAAAACAGTTCACACATAACAATATAAACATGCGGATTAAAATCATAACTGCGGAATTGTAATAGAACCTAATTCTATTCCATTTTAGATAACAAAGTATTTTTGAAAAAAATCTAATATTATTTTTCTTTTTTTAAAAAAAAAAAGAAGAAGAACCCTAAACCTTAAACCCTCCCTTTATAAACCATCTTTCTCGCCGCGCACTATAGCACGCATCTACAGCGCCGCGGTACCCTTGCCGCTGCTTTCTCCCTCTCTCTTGGACGTCCTTCTTCTCTTTTCCCGGTTCGTACCCTCTCGTCCTCCGGCCCCTCTTCTCCCTTTCGCTCCAACGACCGACATCTCGGAATCGCCGTCACCGCCCAACCGAACCAGGTATCTTCTTCCCCTCCTCTTCCACCTTTCCTTTCCCATCGGTTCTTCCCCTTCTCCGATTTTACCTTGGTTTTCTTTGTAAATCTTTTCTTTTCTCTCCGATTTCCTTGGATTTTACTCGGTTTCCGGTGGATTTCTGGTTCCCCTTCCAGTTCTTCCCCCTTTTCTTCTTCTTCCTCTCTTCCCTTCGTTTTCCTCCCTTTCTTCTTCTCCCCTTTGGCTGGGCAGCCGAGTCGACTCAGCTGAGTCCGAGTATGGGCCCAGCTCGGCTAGCCTTTGAACCTTTCTTGGCCCAGCTCGGCCCAGTCCAGCTTTAGGCTCGGCCCAGTTTCAAGCCCAGTCCAGCTTTGGGCTTGGCCTAGTTTTAGGCCCGGCCCATTTCGGGCCCATTTTCAGTTCGAGCTTAGTTTGACTTGTTTTACCCCTTTACTTATTCTTGTACTTTTTTTTCGGCAGATCAAGCCCCCTTCAAGCCAACAGACCCACCTTCTCACGATTAATTTTCAAACGTACACCGGTGATGGAACTATCACACTTTTAGCATACCCATTTCTGCATTTATTTATCTTCGAATAATGTGGATACAGAATACGCAGAATGGGACCCCCTTATATCTAGTTTTGCCACTCGGCAAGGGAACCGTTCAGATAAGTATGTGGCGACGGGACCACTCTGTGTATTCGCGTCCGGTAATGATGTGAGAATGATAGATGGACTTGATGTTGTACCAGTTGTGCATGATTAAGTAATTGGATATGATTGATTGATAACATGATGAAATGTCAACATGCTAGTATGTGGTAGACTGTGATATACATGATTGACTGGGATTTGATGTTGCTTTATTGAGAACATGTCTATTGTTAATTGTACCTGCACATACCTATTGTTAATTGTACATGCAATTATTGGATGCGTAGAATGTCGGAGGGGCTTGGACGTTAAGTAACATTAGGGTTATATGGGGCCATGCGGCGGACGCGCGACGGGATGTGTACTGCCTTGTGATTGGATATGGGTAGTAGTACCCCTAGCTTGAATAAAATGGCCGGCCTGTCTTGTGTTTCCCAAGTACACCTTTGAGGGAGGTGTAACCTGACTTGCGGAACAAGGTGCCTAGAAGTCCCCAATACGGATCCTTTGGGGAAGTAGTCATGTCAATCCTAGATAGGCTATCAGGCTGAATGTTGGTTCACCCAAGGTAACCTTAGAAGCCTCTTGCGGTTCCGATACCCGAATGTGGGACGGATGAGATGAACCCTGGATGACCGAGTAGGCTGAGGAGGTGCTAGCCTAGGTCGAGGGATGGAACGGTGAGGGACAGCTCCTGTTGGTATAGTTTGTGATCCCTGAATGACGGAGTAGGCTGAGGAGGTGCTCACCTAGGTCGAGGGATGGAGTGGTGAGGGACAGTTCCCACTGGTATATGTTGTGATCCCTGTGTGACCGAGTAGGCTGAGGAGGTGCTCGCCTAAGTCGAGGGACGGAGCGGTGAGGGACAGCTCCCGCTGGCATAGGTTGTGATCCCTGTGTGACCGAGTAGGCTGAGGAGGTGCTCGCCTAGGTCGAGGGACGGATCGGTGAGGGGTAGCTCCCGCTGGCATAGGTTGTGATCCCTGTGTGACCGAGTAGGCTGAGGAGGTAATCACCTAGGTCGAGGGACGGAGCGGTGAGGGACAGCTCCCGCCGGTATAATTTGTGATCCCTAGATGACCAAATAGGCTGAGGATGTGCTCGCCTGCTCATTGGTTGAGGGATTGAGGTTGCCTAGGTAGGGTGGTTGTGGGCCATGTTGAGTACCTACCGAATGGCTCATATGGTGGGTCGAGTGCATGTTGTGTGGGAACCATGTACGTGGACTTTTGTTATTTCTTAGTGGTAGATATGCAGTATGTGATATATGTTGTGTGACTATATGTATGTGTTCCCTTTATGTAGTACTGACCTCCTTGCCTTTCAGGTGGCTCGATGGATGCGGGACCCAGCGGGTACCAAGACCAGGCTAGGCGATGATGATTTCTGATTACTTAATTACTTTCCTTTTTATTATTTAGAAAGAACCATGTGTTTATTTTGGATATTGTTTATCGTTGTGGATGACTGTACTAGCCACCGATTGCACTGTTGTGTTAACTGAACTTATAGTATCTCTTTTCCCTTATGGTGGTTGATGTTTAGTCAAAGAAAATATGGCGGCTGTTTGGAATATGTGATATTTCGGTTTAGTATCGGCAGTAACACGCCCGTTTCGGGATGGGGTGTTACATTTGGTATCAGAGCGCGGTTCCACTCTGGGACTGTGTTGTTGGGCTAAATTGAGAGTTGTTAATGATTAACGACTAGGTTCGTCCCCCGTAAGGTATGGTAGATGAGACTGAGTTTGAGGTGGAGACTAGACTCCCTGCTTTTGTTGTTGTACGTTTGTAGGATGGGTTGAATTCAGACGCTTGAGCTGTGTTCAGTTTTAGTTTTCTTACTTGACTTAAAGACTGATCGGTGCTTGATTTGTGAGCAAGCTATGGTAAGCACTCGTTCCAATGGGGCAGGCCGTCTAGGGCCGTATGGGATGCCTGAGATTACGGAGGTGTTGGAGACTCCACAAGCTGAGGTGGAGAACACACTGGTGGTAGTACCCGAGGGAACGGTAGAACAGCCTCCGGTGGTCGCTGTGCCAGTTGAGGGTCCTGCGCAAGGACACCAAGACCCTGAGGCGATGTTCGCCCGGTACGAGAGGATAATCGAGATATATGAGAGGAATATGAAGAGACAAGAAGATCTGATAACTCAGCATGTCGACCAACCCGTTAATCCCCCACGTGCAGTTGGACAGTTTGAAACTAGACAAATGGTGGCGCTCAGAGAATTTAAGCGCTATTTTCCGTCTATATATCATCGGGGTGCGAACCCTTTGGAGGCTGAGAGGTGGTTGGGTGAGATGGACCACCTACTGGATTCATTGGGCATTGTAGAGTCTGATCTGAGAGTCACTCTAGCGACGCATCACCTTCAGGGAGAGGTTTCTAGTTCTTAGCTTGAGGAGCCCCTCCGAGAGTTGGGGGGAGCTGACTGGGACAAGTTCAAGGAGTTCTTCTTGGCCAAATTCTTTCCATTGGTAGTGAGGCAAACAAAAATCAGTAAGTTCGTTAAGCTGGAGCAGGGTAACTATACAGTGTGGGAGTATGATGCCTGTTTTGTGGAATTGTCACGCTATGCTCCACATTTGGTGACGAAAGAGGAGGATAAGACCCTCAAGTTCGAGGAGGGCCTGCACCCTGCTCTGCAGTGTATGGTTATGCCTTTGAGGTCCGTTACCTACGCAGAGGTGGTACAGCGGGCACTGATAACAGAAGGCGCCATCATGAGATCCAGCGGCGCGATCTACCAGCCAGCATCAGTGAGTACTTATAGGCCGAGCAGAGACCATGACAGGAAGAAAAGGCGACCAGCGCCTTATCAGACCCGAGGGGTTATTCCTGGGAGACCACATTTAGGTTCGATTGTGCCAGCAGTGGGTGGTCAGCCCGAGCCCGTTAAGTGTTTTGACTGCAGGCCAGATCGGTCACATTCGAAGGGACTGCCCTCAATTTCAGCAGCGGCCTAGGGCCATTCATTGCTACACTTGTGGGGAGGCTGGACATATCTCGCGGGACTGTCCCCAGAGGGGTGGCCGAGGCACCGGTTCCCGCTGATGGATACGGTCGGATGGCATCGACTCGACCTTCGGCACCGAGAGCAGCGCCTTCGCAGAGTGCCAAAGGTTGAGGTAGGCCCAATCAGTCCGCTCAGGGCAAGATGTACGCCCTAATGCAACAGCCAGAGGAGTTCTTGCCACCATCAGTCATGCAGGGTATGTTGGTTCTTCATGGTTCCGTGGCCAGTGTTTTATTTGATTCGGGTGCCTCGCACTCTTATATTGCTTTAGATTTTGCTCTTAGTTCTGGTTTGAAAGTGGTAAAGTCTAAGACACCTTTACATATCAGATCTCCTCTGGGTAGTGAGGTAGTTGTAGATCAGATTTGTCGGGGTTGTGTTTTATCCATGGGTGGCTTGCATCTTAAGTTTGATCTACGGATCATGGATATGTCAGAGTTTGATGTTATTCTTAGGATGGACTGGTTGTGTTCCCACCGGGTCGTCATTGACTGCTATCGCAGGAGGGTTTCAGGTAGTACTGTTTCAGGCGAGGCCTTTGTTGAGCGGTTGAACACTGCCTTTTGTCCAAGTGCAGATGAGTTAGGTGGACTTGTGGCCAGTTTGAGTTGGGAGGGTTCGGGGCCAGCAGGTGCTAAGATGCCCCGGGTGGTGTGTGAGTTCGCGGATGTCTTTCCAGAAAAGTTCACTGAGTTACCGCCATGTAGAGAGGTGGAGTTCGTTATAGACTTGCTCCCCGGCACCGCCCCAATTTCTGTCACTCCCTATAGGATGGCACCAGCTGAGATGTTGGAGTTAGGGAAGCAACTGACAGAGCTGCAGTCGGTTGGTTTTATCCGTCCCAGTACATCGCCATGGGGCGCTCCAGCCTTGTTCGCTAAGAAAAAGGACGGGAGTATGAGACTGTGCATAGATTACCGACAGTTGAATCGCGTGACCATAAAGAACAAGTATCCACTGCAGAGGATCGATGATTTGTTCGATCAGCTAAGAGGATCTAGATGTTTCTCGAAGATTGATCTCCGATCAGGTTACCATCAGGTGAGGGTGCGGGATTGTGACATAGAGAAAACAGCATTCCGCACACGGTTTGGGCACTTTGCATTTGTTGTGATGCCTTTTGGAGTGGCCAATGCCCTAGCCACTTTTATGGATCTCATGAACCGGATATTCAGGCCTTACTTGGATCGGTTCGTGGAAGTATTTATTGATGATATTCTTGTGTACTCAGCATCAGAGGAGGATCATGAGCAACACTTGAGGACCGTGCTACAGATTTTGAGGGATAATAAGTTGTTTGCGAAATACAGCAAGTGTGAGTTTTGGTTGCCAGAGGTACAGTTTTTGGGACATGTGGTATCAGGGGAAGGGGTGGCTGTTGACCTGGCCAAGGTGGAGGCCGTGATGAGTTGAACAAGACCGCGTAGTGTGATCGAGATCTGTAGTTTCTTGGGTCTGGTAGGCTATTACCGGCGGTTCATACAGGATTTTTCTAAGATAGCTGCCCCTATGACAAGATTGACTCGTAAGGACCAGCCTTATGAGTGGACTGAGGCTTGTAAGTCAGTTTTCTTGGAGCTGAAGAAGAGACTGACGACCGCCCCAGTGTTGGTCGTACCCGAGAGAGGTTTTGGCTATGCAGTCTTTTGTGATGCTTCTGCAGATGGTCTGGGTTCCGTCTTGATGCAAGTTGGTCGTGTTGTGGCGTATGGCTCTCAACAGCTCAAGGTTCACGAGCAGAACTACCCCACTCATGACCTGGAGTTTGTAGCAGTGGTCTTTGCACTTAAGATCTGGAGACATTACCTCTACGGAGAGAAGTTCGAAGTATTCTCGGACCACCAGAGTCTCAAATATTTGTTCACGCAGAAAGGGCTAAACATGAGGCAGCGTCGGTGGATCGAGTACTTGGGAGATTATGATTTCGAACTTTCTTATCACCCCGGCAAAACGAACGTTGTTGCAGACGCCTTGAGTTGGAAGTCCCGAGGAGTACTAGCCAGCTTGATTGGTGAGGCCAAAGCAGCGGCCTTGTACAGTATGGTAGTACGATCAGGGTTGGATGGCTTAGTCTTGAAAGCCTACCAGACTGACTCAGATTCAATGGGATATCGAGATCGAGTGGCTACTGGGGACGGACCACATGGTTGTGCAATTAGAGCAGATGGTGCAGTGTCTTTCGATGGTCGGTTGTATCTACTGGAGCAGTGTCGTGAGGAGGTTTTACGACACTTCCACCATACGAGATTTGCAGTACACCCTGGATGTGTCAAGATGTACCATGATCTGAGACGTCAGTACTATTGGGTCGGCATGAAGAGGGCTGTAGCTAAGTTTGTAGCTCGATGTTTGACGTGCCAGCAGGTCAAGTTTGAGCACCAAAGACCAGCTGGTGTAGAGCAACCACTTAAGATATCTGAATGGAAGTGGGAGCAAATCACCATGGACTTTGTGACTGGATTACCAAGATCGCCCAAGGGGCACGATACCATTTGGGTCATAGTGGATAGACTAACCAAATCGGCCCGATTTATTGGCATGAAGGCGACTGATTCCTTGGAGAGACTGAGTCGGCTGTATATGGAGCAGGTGGTTAGACTGCATGGAGTGCCTAGTGTCGATTGTTTCGGATAGAGACCCGAGGTTTTTCTCGCAGTTTTGGCAGAGCTTACAGAGAGAGCTGGGTACTCAGTTATGCTTCAGCACAGCCTTTCATCCACAGACAGATGGCCAGTCGAAGCGGACCATCCAAATCTTAGAGGATATGCTCCATGCCTGCGTTTTGGATCATGTGGTAGCTGGGAGGATCACTTACACCTTGTTGAGTTCGTCTACAATAACAGCTACCAGTCTAGCATTCAGATGGCACCATATGAGGCATTGTATGGTCGACTGTGCAGATCGCCCCTGTGTTGGGCAGAGACCAGTGAGGTTGTCTTGTCAGGACTAGAGATGGTTAGAGAGACTACAGAGCAAGTCAAACGCATCAGGCAGAGGTTGTTGACTGCCCAGAACCGACAGAAGAGTTATACAGATCGCAGGAGGAGGCCACTAGAGTTTGCTGTGGGCGATCATGTTTTCCTCAGAGTCTCGCCCCGCCCTGGAGTTCAAAGGTTCGGGCGGAAAGGAAAGCTGTCACCACGGTTTATTGGGCCCTTTGAGGTGCTGGAGAGAGTCGGGGAAGTGGCTTACAGGATTGCCCTTCTGCCGCAACTTGCTAGGGTGCACAACGTTTTCCACGTTTCCATGCTTCGAAAATATCAGCCGGACCCGTCGCATGTGCTTAACTGGGATGACGTGGACCTTAGCGAGGATGTTAGTTTCGACGAAGGCCCTGTGCAGATCAAGGATAGAATAGAGCTGGTGCTTCGTGGCAAGACCATTCCTAAGGTTCTGGTGATTTGGAAGGGTGGAGGGAGAGAGACAGCTACTTGGGAGCTAGAGTCGTCGATGCGGAAAAATTATCCGGGTTTCCTCGAGAACCAAGGTATGACTTTTTGTGTACTTTCGAGGACGAAATTGCTTAAAAGGGGGGTAGGTTGTAGCGACCCGACCCGATTTTTCAGGATTTTAGGGTCTCAGTAGCAGTGGGGATGGGATGGATCCCGTGTTAGGCCTTGTCTCGCCCGATCCCGAGCTCAGAAGCTCGAAGGACATTTTAGTAATTTAAATTATTTAATACCTTGTCATACCAAAATAATTGAAAATCACACACTTTTCCTCACCCAAGGTTTAACATCTGATTTCCCTTCGGATTTTGAAACGCTGTTTTTGAAAAAAAATCTAATGTTATGTTTTTTTTTTTTAAAAAAAAAAGAAGAAGAAGAAACCCTAAACCCTAAACCCTCCCTTTATAAACCCTCTTTCTCGCCCCGGCACCGTAGCACGCAGCTACAGTGCCACGACACCCTTGCCGCTGCCTTCTCCCTCTCTCTCAGGTGTCCTTCTTCTCTCTCCCCGGTTTGCTCCCTCTCGTCCTCCGGCCCCTCTTCTCCCTTCGCTCCGACGACCGACATCTCGGAGTCGCCGTCACCGCCCGACCGAACCAGGTATCTTCTTCCCCTCCTCTTCCACCTTTCCTTTCCCCTCGGTTCTTCCCCTTCTCCGATTTTACATTGGTTTTCTTTGTTTTTCTTATACTTTCTCCCCAATTTCCTCGGATTTTACTCGATTTCCGGTGGATTTCTCGATCCCCTCCGGTTCTTCCCCCCTTTCTTCTTCTTCCTCTCTTCCCTTCGTTTTCCTCCCTTTCTTCTTCTCCCCTTAGGCTGGGCAGCCGGGTCAACTCAGCTGGGCAGCCGAGTCGACTCAGCTGAGTCTGGGTATGGGCCCACCTCAGCTCTCCTTTGAGCCTTTCTTGGCCCAGCTTGGCCCATTCCAGCTTTGGGCTCGCCCCAATTTTAGGCCCGGCCCATTTCGGGCCCATTTTCAGTTCGAGCTTAGTTTGACTTGTTTTACCCCTTTACTTATTCTTGTACTCTTTTTCAGCAGATCGAGCCCCCTTCAAGCCAACAGACCCACCTTCTCACGATTGATTTTCAAACGCACACCGGTGAGGGAACTATCACACTTTTAGCATACGCATTTCTGCATTTATTTATCTTCGAATAATGTGGATGTGGAATATGCAGAATGGGACCCCCTTATATCTAGTTTTGCCACTCGGCAAGGGAACCATTCAGATAAGTCTGTGGCGACGGGACCACTCTATGTATTCGCGTCCGGTAATGATGTAAGAATGATAGATGGACTTGATGTTTTACCAGTTGTGCATGATTAAGTAATTGGATGTGATATACATGATTGACTGGGATTTGATGCTTCTTTATTGAGAACATGTCTATTGTTAATTGTACCTGCACATGCCTATTGTTAATTGTACATGTCAGAGGGGTTTGGACGTTAAGTAACATTAGGGTTATATGGGGCCATGCGGCGGACGCGCGATGGGATGTGTACTGCCTTGTGATTGGATATGGGTAGTCGTACTCCTAGCTTGAATAAAATGGCCGGTCTGTCTTGTGTTTCCCAGGTACACCTTTGAGGGAGGTGTAACCTGACTTGGGGAACAAGGTGCCTGGAAGTCCCCAATAGGGATCTTTTGGGGAAGTAGTCATGTCAATCCTAGATAGGCTATCACGCTGAATGTTGGTTCACCCAAGGTAACCTTAGAAGCCTATTGCGGTTCCGATAGCCGAATGTGGGATGGATGAGATGATCCCTGGATGACCGAGTAGGCTAAGGAGATCCTCGCCTAGTCGAGGCACGGAGCGGTGAGGACAGCTCCCGCTGGTATAGTTTGTGATCCCTGGATGACCGAGTAGGATGAGGAGGTGCTCGCCTATGTCGAGGGACGGAGCGGTGAGGGACAGCTCCCGCCGGCATAGGTTGTGATCCCTGTGTGACCGAGTAGGCTGAGGAGGTGCTCTCCTAGGTCGAGGGACGGAGCGGTGAGGGACAGCTCCCAATGGCATAGGTTGTGATCCCTGTGCGACCGAGTAGGCTGAAGAGGTGCTCGTCTAGGTCGAGGGACGGAGCGGTGAGGGGTAGCTGCCGCTGGGATAGGTTGTGATCCCTGTGTGACCGAGTAGGCTGAGGAGGTAATCGCCTAGGTCGAGGGGCGGAGCGGTGAGGGACAGCTCCCGCCGGTATAGTTTGTGATCCCTAGATGACCGAATAGGCTGAGGATGTGTTCGCCTGCTCATTGGTTAAGGGATTGAGGTTGCCTAGGTAGGGTGGTTTTGGGCCATGTTGAGTACCTATCGAATGGCCCGTACAGGTGGGTCGAGTACGTGTTGTGTGGGAACCATGTACGTGGACTTTTGTTATTTCTTAGTGGTAGATATGCAGTATGTGATATATGTTGTGTGACTATATGCATGTGTTCCCTTACTGAGTATGTAGTACTCACCCCCTTGCCTTTCAGGTGGCTAGATGGATGAGGGACCCAGCGGGTCCCAAGACCAGGCTTAGGCGATGATGATTTCGGATTGTTTAATTACATTCCTTTTTATTATTTAGAAAGAACCATGTGTTTATTTTGGATATTGTTTATCGTTGTGGATGACTGTACTAGCCACCTATTGCACTGTTGTGTTAACTGAACTTATAGTATCTCTTTTCCCTTATGGTGGTTGATGTTTAGTCAAAAAAAATATGCCAGGTTGTTTGGAATGTGTGATATTTCAGTTTAGTATCGGTAGTAACACGCCCGTTTCGGGATGGGGTGTTACAAAGTCCATGAGAATGGTTCTCACATAGTAAAGTATAATCTTTGCGGAATATTATTTAATCTAACTGCGGATTATAATAGAACCTAGGACTACTCCATTTCTAGATAACAAAGTACATGTCATAATTCCAAATTACCTTAAACTAAACATTCATTCAATCCAATCCAAATGATAGCAAATATTAACTAAGTTATTACATGCCAACATCTAACTACTCAAAATTACATGTCCATGTAAACTTAAACAAAATATCCATAAATAAATGCATTCAAATGCCCAAGCTTCTATGCTTGGTTTCCTTCGCGATCCTCAACCTTTCCCTTTCATGTGTCATCCACTAAGGATAGAAATAGGGCGTTAGAACAACGCGCCCAGTACGTGTTTCCGATTAGGACTACCACAAGGTTAGTATAAAACATGCATATAACATAATAATACATGATCATCAAAATCTTACAAAATCAATGCTATGTATGCAAATGTAATGAGTCCCACCCATCACAAGTATACATAGCCTCCTCTTGATGGGATTCTCATCATCAAGGTACCTCCACAAAGGTTGTTCGGACGCCCCGACGGAGCGTGGACCCTCCGGTTTCCTCTTGATGGGATTCTCATCATCAATGTACCACCACATAGGTTTTTTGGACGCCCCGACGTAGTGTGGGCCCTCCGGTTACATATCTATCACCCCATGCCATGCATGAGATGTCAATGAATACATGCCATTTGTAAATAAATCTTAACATTCAAAACCATTTTGAAACAAAATAGTTTAACATATAACTCATAAAAATCAAGATAAAAACATCAAGTATAAGTGTGGTTACAAAGAGGTAGGAAACCTACACAAAAGTCACTTAAAATTATCCTTTCTTCTCAAACCGTCAACTGTTCGCTATTGCGCACCGTTCAAGAAGTCTCGTTACCTTATTTCATGTCAATAAGTCGATACATATACCATTTGATTTCTAACTAAGTCCAAAACCAAACACAACACCTTGTGGGGTTCGGCCATACCCCATGGCAGAACCTCACCCACTTTGAATTTGATCTTTCTTTGTTTTGGATAAATACCATCCAATTAGCTTATTTAAAAACCTCAATCTGCCAAATGCACCTTGGTGGGGACTATTTTGGTTTTGACCCCTCTTTCAAGTCCTTTGATCATTTCATTCCTTATTTACAATATTGCCACTAACCTAACCAATGTTTAATTTTGCTTAATAACCAATGTCCATAACAAATCCACCTTAGTGAGGTTCGGCCATACAACATGGCCGAACCTCACCATCTCAAATTTGGTCCTTTAATCCTTCATACATAAAACTAATTACCAATCCATTCATCTAATTATCTTGCCCTTAATCCTCCACCATTGCCACTCTATGGGGTTCGGCCATACCCATGGCCGCACCCTATAGTTTCTTATATCCATTAAAACCCTTATCCATCTATAAATGGTTCTCTTAATTCCATCCATTTGAATATTTTTAGACCTTTTAAAACAAAACACCATACATAGCACTTAATGGGGTTCGGCCATACACCATGGCCGAACCTCACCCCTTTGGTTTTGGTGCTCCTCTTTGCCATTCTTTTTGATAAACAATAAACATCCAAGTCCATCATTTTCCCATCTATGTTAAACCCTTTAAAACATCATAGAGCCATTAATAATTTCTAACCATATTCTTACTCCAATTAACCCATAATAATAGTCCATGGGGTTCGGCCATACACATAGCCTTACCCTATGGTTTTCGTGTTTCAAACCTTCCAATAATTATCCATGGTTTATACATAGCAACTTAGCCATAAAAACAATATGGTTCAGCCATGCAATAGCCGACCCAAACATTAACCTTGTCTCCACTTAAAACCCTTTAAAATCTTCATAACATGGTATGGTTTTTATCTCTCAAAAACCATAAAAATTACCAAGTCCTTTCATGGGGTTCGGCCATCCAAAGTGGCCGAACCCTATGATCCATGTTCTACCCTTTTTAAACATGAATATCCATGGTTTAAACCCTTGATAGATTCGGCCATACAATGGCCGGATCATGCTTCCTTATCCATTTATTTAACAAAAGTTTATGGAGCACTTACTAATTCCGCGACTCCTCCAATTTGATCTTCACTCCGGCTTGTTCCTTCTATAACTCCTCCAAAAGTGGTTCGGCTAAGGTATAGATTTGAGAGAGAGGGAGAAAGAGAAAATTTGGGATGGACAAATACTCCAAATCCTTAACTTGAGAGGGATGGCCAAGAGAGGGAGAAAATTAGATAAAATTCTCCAAATGTTTGGTCTTCTTTCTCTTAGGTTGCTGGCCGGCCAAGAGAGGAAGATAGTGAGATGAGAATACTACAATTTTCCTTGTCTTGTGTGGTAGGGACGGCCAAGTAAAGGAGAGGGAGAGAGTGATGTAAAATTCTAACCTTCCTTGGTTAATGAGAGTTACTCAAAGGTGGTGTCCTTTGGTAACACCCCTGGGTAACTCCCATGTCTTTTCATCTCCTCCTTTATGGTTTACTTGGGGGTTTCATCCTTGTGATGAAACACCCATGCCTCTTCATCTCTCATGTCCAATCGGCTGCAACCTTTGTTGTGTCCCATGAGACCACCCATCTCCCATTTGATTCTCATTAACGCCCCATGTGGGGGTTTCATGCATGAAATATAATTCCCATACATCCAACGTGTATACCTTGTGTTGTTCCTTTAAACAACAAACCCCTCCTCTTCCCACTCAACTCACTTGAGATAAAGGTCTCCATATCTTCGAATTCAACTCATTCAATTCAACTCATACATTTAGCTCAACTCACTCATTTAATTCTACTTATTTAATTTACTTGAATCAACTCAATTGTTTGATTCCATTTCCAACTCAATTCAACCCCAACTTAATCAAGCTTGAGCTCACTTGGTGGTCAACCTAGTCAACCTTGACCCATTGGGTCCCAATTGGGCATTTTGACCCCATTTAACACATCTTAACCATATATTTAAATTAAACCTCACAACATGTACATTGGATCTTAATTGGTCAATTGACCCCACAACCTAACCATCCTTGGTCCATATCCTTTAATTCACAAATTAAATGGCAATTTTCGTAAATATTTATAAACTGAAAATCTAGGGTATTACAATACAATCCTCTTTTTAAATTTTTCGTCCCGAAAATCGAACGAAGTAGGGTTCCAAGGCTTCCGCTGATTCCACTTTAACTAGGTTTCTAGCTTCACCCTCCTGAAATTCCATCGGCTAATTACAGAGTGAACTAGCTAGACTAACTCAACAGTCGCCCATAGCTTCCCATTCGAGTTTCACTAGACTTTTGTCTTTTCCATTAAATACCTCTCCAAAATTTTGCACATCTTCATTTGCACAAAAGTCACTATATGACTAACACCTTTTACCAATACCCAGCATCAATCCAAACTACCATGGGAACCATCATCCATGTTTAATAACCATCCATGAATATAACCCTCCTCCGAGTATAATCCATTCATGGGCATACTAATCTAGGCACATCATCCACCATGAGATATTCTATCCGTAGGAGCAACACTTGATTGTATCAATACGTGACAGTGGCACCAATATCAAATCATAAATGTATCCCAACCCTTAGCAAGACTTAGGGCTCATGACATACTAAGCGGAAGTGTAACGCCCCGCCCTCTTCAAGAATTTCAGAGTCTAATTTTTTTTTTTTAAATAAACATCGGAAGAGAGCGGGCGGCGTCACGACGCGAGTTAAGTTCAGACTACCCAAGTCTGAACCTTAACTGGCCACCCATGTGTACATGGAATAGACCATGATAGTGAATCACACATGGAACTAACATCAACATGCGGAATAATCTAGATAATTGCAGAATAGAAAGACGAGATAGCAAGTAACAGTCTTAAATATTAAATAACATAGATCAACCATCCATAGGTTATTATCCTAATCAAACCATAGCAAGTAACGAATTATTACATGTCCAACAAAATATTCAAGTGACAGTAATATAACGTAATCCAAATCCATCATTAAAGCACTTAGGCTCAGCTCCCCTCCCAGTCAATGACCTTTTCTTTTCCTTTACTTGTACCTGCAATCTCCTCTGAGGATAGAATTAGGGCGTTAGATCAACGCGCCCAGTAGGTTCCCGAATCAGGGCTACCACATGTTAGCATATAAAACATGCATATACATATCATAATACATGATCATCAAAATAGGTAAAACAATGCTATGAAATATGCACATGCAATGAGCATCCCCCATCATGTACTTTCATAGCCATCACTTGACGTGCCTTGCACCGACAAGGTAAATTACAACACACCTTCATCTCTTCTATAAGCGATGTACATGTAATGAGCAACCCCCATCATGTACCATCGTAGCCATCACTTGACGTGCCATGCACCGGCAAGGTAAATTACAACAACATTCATCTCTTCTATACAATATGTACATGTAATGGGCAACCCCCATCATGTACAATCGTAGCCATCACTGTAGAACTTTATTCATTATCCCATGACTATGCATGAGATGCCAATGCCTGTATGCCATTTGTTAATGCATAATATATCATTTTAAACACATATATTAAAACAAGAGTATCATAAGAAAAACTGGGTAAAACCGTGGTTACAAGTAGGTAGGAAACCTACTGAAGAATCCCTTCAGTAACTGATCTTTCTTTCGCGTCACCCGGTCACGACTAGCACGTCGTTCGACTTCCGGTACCTTATCCATATATCAATCAATAAGTCACAACATCATTCACTTATTTAATCACATTATAGACCCATCCACATCATGTGGGGTTCGTGTCCGTACATCCAACCCTATGATCATTTCCATCATTGATCATTCGATTGGTATTTACAGTTTTTGCCATTGACCTTAAACCATATTGAAACCAACATTCATAACCATTCCACCATAGTGGGGTTCTATTACCCATTACCATATGGTTCTCCATTAGGATCTTTTTAAACCTTTTAATTCAACATGGAACCATTAACAATTACGACTCATAAGCTTAGCCTATTTAACCCATGCCATGGTCCATAATTATCATGAATGATCCCCTAATTAAAACAGTCATAAGCTCCCATTTAAAACAGCCCATTACTTATCAAAACAGCCCCATGGGGTTCGGCCATACTCATAGCCGAACCCTAGGGTTCACTTGATCCAATCAACACCATGATCACTCATGGTTTAATCATGCTAACTCAACCATGAATTAAACATGGTTCAGCCGCATATTAACCCACCAAAACAGTAACATATTAATCCATTTATTACCATAAGAACACCATATCTTCATATGGTTTTTAACTCACCAAAAACATGAAAGACTTACATGGGGTTCACTTGATCTGGTTGATCCCTCTACTTCTCATGATTATACATGATTTAATCATGTTAACACAACCATGAATTACACATGGTTCAGCCACATAACCAGCCACCGAAACAGCAATTTAACTTTACCAAAACACATCACTTACTTACATGGGGTTCGGCCATCCAAGGTGGCCGAACTCAATGTCCATATCTTGGTCTTTTAACCATGCTTTAGGCATTATTTAAATATGCAATATCAGTATTATATTACTGCCTTTAAACCTCTTAGAAACCATCTAATTAAATTCATTCACAACAGTCCATAAAGTCCATGGTTTCCATGTTTCAAACACCTTAAAACCAACCATCATTTGCATGGGGTTTGGCCCTTCATGGTGGCCGAACCCAATGGTTATTTTTACCATTTTAAATCCTCCACTAATCAAGGTTAAAACCTTGGTGTATTCGGCCATAACCATGGCCAATACACACCACATTTGCTCCATGTTATTATACCAAAATAACAAATAAATACTTACCAAACTTCCAATCTTTCTCTTTGCCTTTGGTCCTTGGTTTCTCCCTTTTATTTCTTCCTTTCTTTTGCTGTTTTGTGCTTGATCTACTGGTGCAAACACCTCTGCTATTCCAGTTAGGAAAAACGAATTTGAGAGAGGGAGAGAGAGAGAGATGGAAATTCTTGGATTTCCAATGTGAAAAATGGTCAACCTTGTGTGCTTATTGTTTTTGTAGTTCAGCCCCCAAAACTCCTCCACTCCCTCATAACCTCTTGCACAAACCAATGGGTATTGGGTGCCATCCAAGGCACCCCTTGGCAGCTACCTATGCAGCCATTCAAATCCCCAAGCATCTCATCACAATCCCATGTATTCCCATTTAATACATCATGAAAATCACCCCAAACAAGTCCCCAACGTGTGGGACTTGTTTGGGTGGTTAAAGCTGGGCAAAACTCTTCCAATTCCCACTTGAACTCACTGATTTACAGTCCCATGGGTTTCCATTTTGACTCACCCAACTCAAGGTATTTTTATTCCAACCCAACTCATCACATTTAATGCATTTCATTTAATGCACATGAGTTAACTCACCTTTTGATTTAATTCCAACTCACCTCCATCCCACTCAACTGATTTGAATCGTGTTTGAGCTCCCTTGAGGGTTCACACGGTCAACAATAGTCAACTCGACCCGTTGGGTCCACTTTTAGCTCCTTGACCCGTTTTGACAACATGACCCATTTATGGTATTTTGGTCATTTCTAATTGGTTTTTACATATGGATCAAGCCTACCCATTTTTCCTCCACTTGATTTCCAATCAAATAGGCTTAACCCCTTTTAATTTAAAATCACAAAACGGTCAAATAACCCAGCAAGACCCGATGGGTCCCATTTGAGCCCTTTGACCCATTTAGCCATTTTCGACCCAATTGATGTAAATTACCCATCCAATCAAACTTGACATTCATAATGTGCTCATATGATCTTAATTTGAGCAATGGGCCATACCATTTCCTTATTTACAATCATATTTATTGAATTCACCAATCCAGGGGTATTTTCGTAAATATTCATCTTATTGAGAAATCGGGGTGTTACAGGAAGACCCACGTCCAACGTGATCAAGTCTACCCCGCCCTGCATCCCTTCAACACAAGGGTGATTTAGTTAAGCTCTAAGGCGGTGGATCCGCGTCCAACCAAACTAGTACCACCCCCATGGGGTAAAATAGTATCTAGCTCTGCCCATCAACACACATCTAGTGTGCGAAATAGCCGTGAGAGCGCCCTCCAGCGCCTAGCATGCGAGGGACCCACTCCTTAACGTTAACCCTACTGGACCAAGTCTCCGTATTTCGTATCGAGGTTTCCACAGTCTCAATCATCAATATCACGTGAGGGACGCACCCATACCACGTCTCAATATAATCCAATGACATAGTCACATACATCTCAGTGCCAAAATCCTCATGGACTCTTAAAGTTGCATACTTTATTGAAAATCCTTCAAACTTCCATCACAAGGGTGGGTAGGGTTAGAAAATTCCCTTAAAGAACAAAACGTACCCACAACCCTTACAAAATCTCCCATTTCCTTGACATATTCTTACAATCTCTTAGCCTAACTTCTGTAAAAGACCCTGCATCATCACCAAAATTGAAGAAGTTGTTAGGGCATGTCGTCAATGTGTGCCCTAACACTCCACAAGTCAGACAGGGTATTATTCCCGGTCCTCCAATATAAGGACAATTAGTCCTCTCCTTCCCGTGCCCGTGAAGTCCACAAACTGGGCAAATAACCTCAAGGGGGTAGGGGCAGAAAGTACAGTTGTGCCCCTCCTGATTGCACAACTCACACATAAAATCTGACAACTCATCTGAAGTCGGACTAGCCAGAGTATACTTGGGCGAGCCTATCTCCCCTACGGATTCTTCTAAGTTTGGGACATATTCCTCGTCCTCTTTGCGAACAAAGGCTAGAGCAACCCCAACATTGTACTCGGGCGATCTTACCTCCATGTTCTGACTGATTTTAACTTCATTGATGAAGTTTGGCATGCTAGCATCGTCAGAAGAAGAAACCAGATCTATCGGACAGCTAAGTGTTCCTCTGTCCCACAACTCGGTGTACTCTATGTTGCTCGACATATCTGTATCACAACAGCGAAAACATATCAATGCCAACCGCAGTTCAAATCAAACTAATCTTTATTTTGGGGAATTTCCATATGTATCACATAATGTCTCTTGTTTGGTTCGCTTTCTTATGCATCATATAATGTCTCTTGTTTGGGGAAATTTGCCAAATAAACACTCTTTGTATTTCTTTGTTTTTGGGGAAATTTCCTAAGTATCAAGTATCACTTCTCTATTTGGGGATATCGGGGAAGTATCACCTAATTTTCTATGTTTGATAAATCCAATTATGGTGACTGTACTTCCTTTGCTATCATTCCTTGTTGTTCTCAGATTGATTGTTTCAGTCTGAGTCTAACGAAGTAAATTAGTCCGGCCCCCACTCAGCGGACTCCAAAGAGTCGGTCAGTTGGGATTCTTATCTGTCAGTGAGACATGATACCGTCTTAATCTTACTTCAAAAGATTTAATCTTCCCGTTTCGCTCTGATACCAACCATAACACCCCGCCCTTTTTCACTCTAAATCAGAGTCTATTTTTTTTATAATAAATAAACAAGTGATAAGAGCGGTGTGTCACGACGCGAGTTAAGTCTGGACTACTAAAGTCCGACGCTTAACTGGCCAAACCTATGTGAGCATGAACTAAGTCCATGAGAATGGTTCTCACATAGTAAAGTATAATCTTTGCGGAATATTACTTAATCTAACTGCGGATTATAATAGAACCTAGGACTACTCCATTTCTAGATAACAAAGTACATGTCATAATTCCAAATTACCTTAAACTAAACATTCATTCAATCCAATCCAAACCATAGTAAATATTAACTAAGTTATTACATGCCAACATCTAACTACTCAAAATTACATGTCCATGTAAACTTAAACAAAATATCCATAAATAAATCCATTCAAATGCCCAAGCTCCTATGCTTGGTTTCCTTCGCGATCCTCAACCTTTCCCATTCCTATGTCATCCACTAAGGATAGAAATAGGGCGTTAGAACAACGCGCCCAGTAGGTGTTTCCGATTATACCACAAGGTTAGTATAAAACATGCATATAACATAATAATACATGATCATCAAAATCTTACAAAATCAATGCTATGTATGTATGCAAATGTAATGAGTCCCACCCATCACAAGTATACATAGCCTCCTCTTGATGGGATTCTCATCATCAAGGTACCTCCACAAAGGTTGTTCGGACGCCCCGACGGAGTGTGGACTCTCCGGTTTCCTCTTGATGGGATTCTCATCATCAAGGTACCACCACATCAGTTTTTCGGACGCCCCGACGGAGTGTGGACCCTCCGGTTACATAACCATCACCCCATGCCATGCATGAGATGTCAATGAATACATGCCATTTGTAAATAAATATTAACATTCAAATCCACTTTGAAACATAATAGTTTAACATATAACTCATAAAAATCAAGATAAAAACATCAAGTATAAGTGTGGTTATAAAGAGGTAGGAAACCTACACAAAATTCACTTAAAAATATCCTTTCTTCTTAAACCGTCAACTGTTGGCGATTGCGCACCGTTCAAGAAGTCCCGTTACCTTATTTCATGTCAATAAGTCAATACATATTCCATTGGACTTCTAACTAAGTCCAAAACCAAACACAACACCTTGTGGGGTTCGGCCATACCCCATGGCCGAACCTCACCCACTTTGAATTTGATCTTTCTTTGTTTTGGATAAATACCATCCAATTAGCTTATTTAAAAACCTCAATCTTCCAAATGCACCTTGGTGGGGTTCGGCCATACAACATGGCCGAACCTCACTATTTTGGTTTTGACCCCTCTTTCAAGTCCTTTGATCATTTAATTCCTTGTTTACAATATTGCCACTAACCTAACCAACGTTTAATTTTGCTTAATAACCAATGTCCATAACAAATCTACCTTAGTGGGTTCGGCCATACAACATGGCCGAACCTCACCATCTCAAATTTGGTCCTTTAATTCTTCATACATAAGACTAATTACCAATCCATTCATCTAATTATCTAGCCCTTAATCCTCCGTCATTGCCACTCTATGGGGTTCGGACATACCCATGGCCGAACCCTATAGTCCCTAATATCCATTAAAACTCTTATCCATCTATGAATGGTTCTCATAATTCCATCCATTTGAATATTTTTAGACCTTTTAAAACAAAACACCATACATAGCAAACACCATGGCCGAACCTCACCCTTTTGGTTTTGGTGCTCCTCTTTGCCATTCTTTTTGATAAACAATAAACATCCAAGTCCATCATTTTCCCATCTATGTTAAACCATTTAAAACATCATAGAACCATTAATAATTTCTAACCATATTCTTACTCCAATTAACCCATAAAAATAGTCCATGGGGTTCGGCCATACACATAGCTAAACCCTATGGTTTTCTTGTTTCAAACCTTCCAATAATTATCCATGGTTTATGCATAGCAACTTAGGATTCAAAACAATATGGTTTAGCCATGCAATAGTCGACCCAAACATTAACCTTGTCTCCGATTTAAAACCCTCTTAAAATCTTCATAACATGGTATGGTTTTTATCTCTCAAAAACCATAAAAATTACCAAGTCCTTTCATGAGGTTCGGCCATCCAAAGTGGCCGAAACCTATGATCCATTTTCTACCCTTTTTAAACATGAATATCCATGGTTTAAACCCTTGATAGATTCAGCCATACAATGCCAGGATCATGCTTCCTTATCCATTTATTTAACAAAAGTTTATGGAGCACTTACTAATTCCGCGACTCCTCCAATTTGATCTTCACTCCGGCTGGTTCCTTCCCTTCCTTAGCCTTCCTTCCTCTTGATTCTTTGGCCGAAGATGATCTTGATTATATAACTCCTCCAAAATTGGTTCGGCTAAGGTATAGACTTGAGAGAGAGGGAGAAAGAGAAAACTTGGGATGGACAAATACTCCAAGTCCTTAACTTGAGAGGGATGGCCAAGAATGGGAGAAAATGAGATAAAATTCTCCAAATGTTTGGTCTTCTTTGTCTTAGGTTGCTGGCCGGCCAAGAGAGGAAGATAGTGAGATGAGAATACCACAATTTTCCATGTCTTGTGAGGTAGGGACGGCCAAGGAAAGGAGAGGGAGAGAGTGATGTAAAATTCTAACCTTCCTTGGTTAATGAGAGTTACTCAAAGGTGGTGCCTTTTGGTGACACCCCTTGGTAACCCCCATGTCTTTTCATCTCCTCCTTTATGGTTTACTTGGGGGTTTCATCCTTGTGATGAAATACCCATGCCTCTTCATCTCTCATGTCCAATCGGCGGCAACCTTTGTTGTGTCCCATGAGACCGCCCATCTCCCCTTTGATTCTCATTAACGCCCCATGTGGGGGTTTCATGCATGAAATATAATTCCCATGCATCCAACGTGTATACCTTGTGTTGTTCTTTGAAACAGCAAACCTCTCCTCTTCCCACTCAACTCACTTGAGATAAAGGTCTCCATATCTTCCAATTCAACTCATTTAACTCAGCTCATATATTTAGCTCAACTCACTCATTTAATTCTACTCATTTAATTTACTTGAATCAACTCAATTGTTTGATTCCATTTCCAACTCAATTCAGCCCCAACTTAATCAAGCTTGAGCTCACTTGGTGGTCAACCTAGTCAACCTTGACCCATTGGGTCCCAATTGGGCATTTTGACCCAAATAACAGCTTTGACCCCATTTAACACATCTTAACCATATATTTAAATTAAACCTCACAACATGTACATTGGATCTTAATTGGTCAATTGACCCCACAACCTAACCATCCTTGGTCCATATCCTTTAATTCGCAAATTCAATGGCAATTTCCGTAAATATTTATAAACTGAAAATCTGGGGTATTACAGTTCGGCCATACACCATGGCCGAACCCTATGGTTCCTTATTCTTCTTAAAAATATCATACCACCAAGATTAAGTCCTTTGGTGGTTCTCATACATATATCCATTTTAATCCTTTTAAAATCCACTAAACACAACCAATGTCCTTCCATGGGGTTCGGCCATACAACATGGCCGAACCCTATGGTTCATCATTTTCCCTTAAATTACTATATTTATCCCCCAATTTTCTTCCATGGGGTTCGGCCATACACATTGGCCAAACCCTATGGGTTCCTTTCTATAAACAAAATTATCAAAATAATTACCGGTTCCGCGATTCCTCCGGTTTTCCTTTGCTTCGCCTTGTTCTTCCGATCCTTTTCTTCCTTAGCCTCTTTCTACTTGATCTTTCACAAAGCTAGCTGCCCCCTCTTCCTTTGTGTATGCCGTACGCCCCTGCTGCCTTTTCTTTATAAAACTTCCAATCGGTCCTAATTTAGAAGATGCCGACCCTTCAATTTAGCACCTTCCTATTGCCGCTTTTAACCAAGGAAAGGACCCCTCTTTAGAGATACTCCAACACATCAGCGTGGATATGCATATCTCACATACACGGCTAAAACAATCTTTATTAAATCTTAGACATCTTCTATATTTGGATTAGGCAATCAGATGTCATTGCCTAATCCCAACTTATCCATGCGTGTGTGTCATCTTAGGACAATCCTAAAATCTTTCCATGTTCCCTCTATGCGCATGCCACTTAATCTAGATCCCTTATTTATAAATATATTGCATTACTATTTTAATTCATCCCCATTTATTTAGGCTTGAATTCACTTGGTGGTCAACCAAGTTAACCATTACCCATTGGGTCCCAATTGAGCATTTTGACCCAAATAGCAACTTTGATCCAATTAAATGTACCTTACCCATTTACTTTACATTGAACCCCAAACCATAACCGTTGGGTCCTAATTGGGCCATTGACCCAACACCTTACCCATCTAAGGTTCATATCCGTTAATTCACAATTAAAATGGAAAATTCTGTAAATATTGATAACATGGAATTCTGAAGTGTTACAGTTTGAGCTCCTTGAAATCTACCCAACACCCTCTCAACCATCCTCACGAAGGTGTGGTCTTTCCCATGTGTCCCTTGGTCAAACAAGAAGGTGCATGGCTTACACTTGGGGCTTTGTCTTTCCTGTAATAACCCGGATTTTTAATGCAATAAATATATTAGCTATTATTTATTTTAATTGTTGAAAATTAAGATTCATTGATGATATGGATGTTAGATGGATCAAAGTTGGGACAATGGCCCAAGTATGGTCCAATTGACCATGGATATGATTAATTTTATTTAATTGGGCCAATGTGGTCAATTGGGTCAAATGCCCAATTGGGACCCAATGGGTCAAGATGGATTGATGATTAGGGTAAATGGGTAAGGAATGGATTTAGATTCATAGATGGAATGAATGTTAGATGGATCAAAGTTGGGGCAATGGCCCAAGTATGGTCCAATAGACCATGGATAGGACTAATTCCATTTAATTGGGTCAATGATGGTGAATTGGGTCAAATACCCAATTGGGACCCAATGGGTTAAGATGAATTAAGCGTTAGGGTAGATGGGTAAGAATTTGATTTAATCGGGTCATGGACCCAATTATGATCAAGACATGGGGTCCACCTCATCAAGTGAGGTGGCAAGGGTATGAGGTAATATCTAAGTGGCATAACCAAGTTGGGTCCCACTCCACCTCATCAAGTGAAGTGGCGTGTATGTGGGGAAGACCACCATGGTTGACTTGGTCAACCATGGGTGAGTTCATGGGTGAATTAAAGAGGATCAAGTGTAGGAGAGGAATTATCCAAGTGGCAGGCCAAGTGGGACTTCACTCTACCTCATCAAGTGAGGTGGCGTGTGGGCTAAGGCATAAGTGGGACCGACCACCATGGTTGACTTGGTCAACCATGGTTGAGTCAAAGATAAATTAAAGAAGATTAAATGTAGTGAGTGGAATTAAATTATTTAATTGTAATAACCTAAGTTAGATATAAATTCAAATGATTGAGTTGGGAAATGAGTTGCATTTAAATGGAGTGAGTCACATAAAAGATCAAAAGATGGAGTGAGTCAAGAGGGTGCCTCATCTCATGGAAACCACGCCACCAAAACCGTTGGATGAGGGTGGTGTGTGTGCCATGTGGAGGGCATGCACCCCCTTTGGCTAGACAAATAGCTTAGGTGGAGGGCATGCATTGGTCAAAGGAGTGGTGGGTGGTTTCATTTCATGGAAACACTCCACCAAAACCGTTGGGATGAGGGTGGTGTGTGCCATGTGGAGGGCATGCACCCCCTTGGCTAGACAAAGAGCTTAAGTGGAGGACATGGAAGGACCATGATTGGGCAAATGAGAGGTGGTGAACATCCCATGCAAACCACCAAACCACCAAGACCAAACCACCAAGCCCAAAACCTTTGGAAGGGTGGTATGTGCCATGTGGAGGCATGCAAGGTCATGGTTGGCCAAATGAGAGGTGGTGGTTCCATCTCATGCAAACCACCAAACCACCAAGAGGAAAACACAAGCCAAAACCGTTGGATGGGAGTGGTATGTGACATGTGGAGGGCATGCACTCCCTTGTTTGGTCAAAGGGTTCATGGGGAAGACTCCGCATTGATGAGGGTGGAGTCTAACCCAAGCAAACCCTAGACAAGATGGAAAGAGGGCTTTTGATCTCATTCATCTCATCTCACTCTCTCCCTCTCTCTCTTGGCCGATCCCCCTCTCAAGACAAGAAACACTTAGAGTATTTTCCATCTCAAGCTCCTCTCCCTCTCATAAAGAAACCCTAGGGCCGCCCTCTCACAAGACAAGAAAAAGACTTGGGATTTTTACATTCTCTCCTCCTCTCCCTCTCTCAAACATTCACCAAGGCTGAACCATCTCCTTGGGTTTTTCATCTCAAGACCTCTCAAGCACCACACTTTGGCCGAAGATCAAGGAGAAAGAAAGAAGAGGCTAAGGAAGGAGAAGATCAGAGGAGCAAGTCAGAACGAAAGAAACCGGAGAAGTCGCGGAATCAGTAAGTACTTGATAAGATTTTATTAAAGTAAGAAAAGAGGTTAAAAAGAACATCCCATTTTGGATTAGAGAGTTGGCCAAAATATTATGGGCCATGGATTTAAAAATCCATCCAAGGAATGGGATGGATTGAACAAAGGAAGGGTGATTAGGGTTATACATATGATTAATGGATATGATTAAGAACACTATGTATATATGGCTTAAACATGGAGAATGGTCAAGAATCATGATTCGGTCCTTGCATGGCCGAACCCTAATTGTTATTTATATATGGAAAGGACCTCATGCATGTCTAAGATAAGGTATATGATCAAAGATCATGGTTTGGCCCTTGCATGGCCAAACCCTAGATTTCTATGTATATGGATCATGAGGACTAAAAAGGATTGGATGAGGTTCGGCCATGGTGTATGGCCGAATCCCATCAAGTGATCTAATCATTGGTATTTGATGGATAAGAGAAAATAATGAACCATAGGGCTCGGCCATGGTATATGGACGAATCCCATGGAAGGGTGTTAATGATTTTACAAGGTTTTAAATGGATGTATGTTAATGATTTTAAAGGGTTTTAAAGGAGGGAAATAATGGAGGAAGGTTAATGATTTTAAATGGTCTCAAATGTTGTAAATGATGAAGAACCATGGACCATGGGTTCAGCCATGCTGTATGGCCGAACCCCATGGAGGGATATTGATGGACTTAGAGGTATTTGGACCAAGAAAATGATGGAAGACATGTTGATGGATTTTGGGTTGAAAAATGATGACCTAAGTGTATGATTAAACCAACCACCCCCCCCCCCCCCCCCCCCCCATGGAGGGACTTGATTTAGAGACCTAATGTTGTAAATGATTTAAAGGAAGGATGAAAATGGGACACCATGGTTTGGCCATGTTGTATGGCCGAATCCCATGAACCATTTTAATGGGTCATTTATGGATCCATGCATGCTTAAATGAATGAATGATCAAGCTAAGGAAAGGAGGGAATTATTAGGGTTTTATGTTGTGATTAATGAAACATGTATGGATCATTTTTGGGACTTAAGTCATGTGTAAATAAGCTAAGTGATTAGCTATGGAAAAAATGATGGCTAGGATGGAAATATGGTTAAAATGATGGACCATGGGTTCGGCCATGGTGTATGGCTGAACCCCATGGAGAAGGTTTTGTGGACTTAGGTTTTATTAATGTTAAGTGATTAACTTATGTGTGTTTGGATGGCATGATCTTGAACCCACATGATTAAAATGATAAGGGATTAAAAAGGGGACCAAAACCAAAAGGGTGAGGTTCGGCCATGTTGTATGGCCGAACCCCACTCATGGGTGATTTTGGACTTAAACATATTTCAGCCCTAAGATATGGCCAAACCCCACTAATGGACGGTGGACAGTGGACAGTGGACGATGGACAGTGGATAGTGGACGGTGGACAGTGGACAGTGGACAATGGACAGTGGACGGTGGAAAGTGGACAGTGGACAGTGGGTAGTGGGCAGCGGGTAACCCGCTGATTTTAAAAAATGAAATACTTATGTGATTTTTCAAATGGTTAAATTAAATTGGAAGGATGAAGGAAATGGTTTAAATCAAATGGGTCATCATTTTGATCTATTTTATGTGTAATAAGTAACGGGATTTCACAAAAGGGTGTGCGATCGGCTTGACGCGATCGGTGAGCGGTTTTTGGACAAAAACGCAAGGCAACGATAATTGGTCGTTGGTAGGATTCCTACCTCATTGAAAACCATGGAATATGTGTATATAATGTTTTTACTTGAATTATTTTGGTATTAAATGATATGTCTTAATGATGGGATTTTAATGTTGTGATGTTATTATTACATAGCATGTTTGCACTTACATTTCATGCATGGCATGGGAGGGATACTATGTGGTTGTGATGCCTTGATGAGGATTTTCCATCAAGAGGGATACTATGTGATTGCGATACCTTGATGAGGATTTTCCATCAAGAGGGATACTATGTGATTGTGATTGTAACCGGAGTTCCACGCTCTGTCGGGGCGTCCGTAAGGCATTCATGGGGATACCTTGATGTGCATTATCCATCAAGAGGAATACTATGTGATTGTGATACCTTGATGAGGATTTTCCATCAAAAGGGATACCATGTGATTGTGATACCTTGATGAGGATTTTCCATCAAGAGGGATACTATGTGATTGTGATTATGATTGTAACCGGAGTTCCACGCTTCGTCGGGGCGTCTATAAGGCATTCGTGGGGATACCTTGATGTGCATTATCCATCAAGAGGAATACTATGTGATTGTGACACCTTGATGAGGATTTTCCATCAAGAGGGATACAATGTAATTGTAATACCTTGATGAGGATTTTCCATCAGGAGGGATACTATGTGATTGTGATGTGGATGATGGGTGGGGCTCATGGCATATGACACCCATGGCGTGGCATTTACTTGTATGGTTTTGATATTATTTATATCTATGTGTTTTGTTATACTAATCCATGTGTTGACCCTACTCGGAGTACCTATTAGGCGCGTTGTCTAATGCCCTACTTCTACCTTAGATGGTGACACAGGAATGGACAAAGCGAAGGACACGATCGGAACCAAGTTTAGGAGCTTGGATGATTAGATTCATTTTATTTAAGTTTCATTATGGACAAAGTAATTTGAGTAGCTAGTAATTGGGACTGTAACAACTTAGATTATTTGCTATGGTTTGGACTTTTATTTTGGACGTTTTAAGTTAAGGTAATATTTGTTAAGTGATGTACTTCCTTTGCTATTTAATAATTGGTAGGATAGACTCTATTATAATTCCTCATCTACAATTTATTTCCGTAAGTATAGCCTTTGCACGTGTGAACCGTTCTCGTGGCTTAGTTCCACGCACACGTATGGTTGGCCAGTTAAGGGCCGGGCTTTGGAACCTCGGACTTAGTTCTCATCGTGACGTCCAGCTCTCTTGTCACTCATTTATTTAAAAATATATATATATATATATATATATATATATATTTTTTTTTTTTTTTTTTTTGATTTTTTCGGCGAGTGAAAAGGGGTGGGGCGTTACGTTTCCCATGTGTCCCAACCAAGGAGACACATGGCTTACCTTGGGGTTGTCTTTCACATGGCTTACATGTGTCCCTTGGTCAACCAGGAATATGCATGGCTTACACTTGGGGCTTTATCTTTCCCATGTGTTCCAACCAAGGAGACACATTGTAACACCCGCCCCTTTTCACCGAAATCAGAGTCTATTTTTTTTTTTTTTTGAAAATAACGAGTGACAAAGGGTGCGGACGTCACGACGCGAGTTAAGTCCGAGCTTCTAAAGCCCGACCCTTAACTGGCCAACCCTACGTGTGCGTGGAACGAAGTCCACGGAGAATAGTTCACACGTAGAAGTAAGCTTGCGGAAAGTGAAATTAAATGTGGAACAATAATATAGACTATCCTACCAACTTTAGATAGTAGGGAAGATGACATTCATTAAATTACTAAAGTGCTTCGAAATTCATAATGTCCAACGTAAATTCCAAAACATAACAAGTAATCTAAACTTATTACATTTCCAACAAGTTAAGCTACTTCAAATTACATTATCTAAAATAAACATTAGAAAACTAGCTAGACCGCCTTCCCAAGCCCCTCAGCTTGGCTCCCGTCTCGTCCACCATTTCCGCCGTCTCCTACGTCATCAGCTAGGGTAGAAGTAGGGCATTAGACAACGCGCCCAATAGGACTCCGAGTAGGGCTAGCACATGGATTAGTGATAACAAGCATACTGATAACAATATAATAAAACCATATGATGAATGCCATGCCATGGGTGTCTATGTCATGTGTCCCACCCATCATCTATATCATCATAAAATGTCATATCCCCCTTGACGGCAAAACCTCGTCAAGGTGTCCCCATGTTTACTTCTCGGTCGCCCCGACGGAGCATGGACTCCGGTTATAGCCTATCAGGCTATCCCCATGTCTGTTCTCGGTCACCCCGACAGAGCATGGACTCCGGTTATGGCTTATCAGGCTATCCCCATGTCTGTTCTCGGTCTCCCCGACGGAGCATGGACTCCGGTTCCTTTATTTTCCCGCCCATGCCATGCATGAGATGTAAGTGCATTATGCTATGTAGTATAGATATATATAATTTATATCTTTAATACATATAATCCATAGCATTGGAAATATAAGCCATAGCATTTAAAATATAAGCCATAGCATTTAAAATATAATCCATAGCATTTAACATATAAACCATAGCATTTAAAATATAATCCATAGCATTTAAAGCCCATCTTAAAATAGATCATATAATTGCCGAAATAAGATATTGAAACCATCACATACACATAATCCACGGCTTACAAAAAGGTAGGAATCCTACTGAATACCGACTAGCGTCCCTTTGCGTTTTCGTCCGATAAATCCGGTCGCCGATCGCGCACCGTTTGCGATGTCTCGATACCTTATTATACATTACCAAATCAGTCCATATTTTATCCATGATTAAGTCCCTAACTGATCACAAACTTAGATCCATTAGTGTCCCATTAACCATGTCATATGATCATTAAAATTAGCCATTTAATTAAGCTAATCCTTATTTATTTAAACACATGCAAAACCCCATACTTAGCCCATAATTGATCCATAATCTTGGATCCCTTAACATTCCATTGACCATGATATATTCATTTAACAAATCAGTCCTTAACTCATTTAATTTTCCATTTATCTAATTACCTACATAATTCTAATTTTAGCCCATAACATGACCTACAAGTGGTTCAATATTAACCATACTTAAGGTCCATTAATTCCATTTAATTACCATCAACCTTCTTTAAACACATAAGATCATTTTTGAACATACTCAAGTCCATGGTCATCCTCCCATGGTGTTCTTGAATTTGGCCAATATTTACCATTTTGCCACTCTTCCTTTCCATGATTAATCATTCATTTAATCCATGCATAATTAAGTCCATAATTGATCCATCTACTTAGATCCATTAATGACCATTAACTATGTTACAAGATTATCACAAATCAGCCCTCAACTTAGCCTCATTTCCATTAATTTAATCACATACAAATTCTAATTTTAGTGCATAGAATGACCTACAAGTGGGTCATGGGTTCGGCCATACACCATGGCCGAACCCATGATGTCTTGTTCCCCATTTTCCTTGAATCCTTTGGCACATTTTGAATCTACTACAAACCCTCCCATGAGGGGATTTACATTATGCATTTTAACCACATTAATTTCATTAACTTAACCATGTTCTCTATTCATTTCATGGTTCCAAAATACCCAATTCATCAAATCTTCCCATGGGGTTTACATCATGCATTTAAACCACATTGAGTCTATTATCCATTTATGCCTTTTGAGGACCATAAACATCATTCACATCTTAGATTCCTTAATGGCTTAACACTCATGTCTTAGCATCATTAAAATCAACCCCTTTAAAACATTACATACCATACTAAAAAAATCCATTTAAATTTACAACACAACACCCTAGGGTTCGGCCATACAAACCATTTACCTCTTCCATGAATTTCATCATAAAAACCCCTTTAAAAATTACTTACATTTAATCATTTAAAATCTTAAAAATCATGAATCATATTCCATGGTTTCCATTCACTAAAACCCCATTAAAAATCATTTAATAACCTACCATGCTTTTCTTCACTAAGATCCTTTTAAAATTACAACCATTTGATCCTTTTAAGCCTCTAATTTAATAACATCTACTCCATATTTTTCATCCTTTTAAACCCATTTACAACCATCATTACACCACCATAGGGTTCATCCCCATCTACCATTCTTTTTGAGGCCATTAAAATCATTTTCATCTCCCATGATTCTCTCATTTAAAACCCCTTTACAAAATCACTAACATTTAAATATTCAAAATCTTTAAAACCATTAATCATATTCCATGGTTTCCAATCTTCAAAATCATACTTCCATTTAATTAAATCTAAATACATAATGTCCTTAATATCCATTTATTTTTATTTTTTTTTAATTTATCCCTTCCATTTTATCCATTTCTTTCTTCATCTTTGGATGGATCTTAGATCCAAGGCCCATGATAGTTTTGGCCACCATCCAACCCAAGAAAAAAATGGATTTCATGATCTCTTTTTAAATCTTTAAAAATGTAACCTCTTGTTTAAGAAATACTCACAATCCGATGACTCCTCCGGCTTTTCTTTCTCCTCTTGATCTCCTTAGCCTTCTCTTCTCTTCTTCTCCTTGATCTTTGGGTTAAGATGCTTGATTAAGATGGAGTCTCCAAGGTTTGGGTTTGGCTAAGGTAGGGTTAGATTTGAGAGAGAGAGAGAGAGAGAGAGAGAGAGAGAGAGAGATATGGGGAGGGAAGGTTTCAAGTTTTGATCTTGAGATGGCCCAAAACTTGTACTTTCCTTCTCTTTTCTTCTCTTCTAAATTTTCTTCTTCCTTGCTTCCTTGGTGTAGAGGGACGGTTTTGAGATGGAGAAAGAGAGAGACAACGTGAGATGGAAGGGGGGTTGGAAAATGAGATGAAAGTTATCTCATTTGGTTAATTAATTCCAACATTAATTACTCCCACCTACCACACCTAGTTTAATGTGTTTAATGGTGGTGGTTGGGATAAAACCACCACCTTTAAGCACATGGTTTATTTTGTGTTTGTTTGGGTGGTTTGTGTTTCTTAGAGTGGTTTTGACCATTTGACCATGACTAGATTAGCTTAGTCAACTTAATTAATTTGATCATTAAATTAAGTTAATTAATTCCCACTTAATTTAATTTCATTAAATTCCCTCCATGAAATCCACCCATGGTTGACCAAGTCAACCATGGTGGCCGGCCCCACCAATTCTTGGTCCACACGCCACCTCACTTGGTGAGGTGGAGGTGGGTCCCATTTGGCCATGTCACTTAGGTCCAATTAATATTAACTTAGGTGATTTAATTTCTAATGCAATCCATTCTTCTTATTGGATAACCATTGGGCCCATGGCCCAATTAAATTCCCTCCTATCCATTTACCTTAGGGCTTAACTATCTTGACCCATTGGGTCTCAAGTGGGTATTTGACCCAATTTGACCATTCTTGACCCAATTAATCATTATTGACCAATTAAATGAATTCCATCCAATCCATGGTCCATTGGACCATACTTGGGCCTTTGCCCCAAAATTTGATCCATTTAACATCCATAACATCACAATTCCAATTTTTTTCCATTATTAAAATAAATAAATGCCATATATATGTTGATTTAAAAATTCGGGCTATTACACACATGGCTCACACTTGGGTCTTGTCTTTCACCTTCAACTCAATCCCAACTCACTTTGACTCACTTAATTTTCTTGAACTCATTTCCATATAACTCAAGTGATTTTAATTTCCAACTCAATATAATTCAACTCACCCCATTTGAATTTATTCCTTAAATAATTCCTTAACTCAACTCACTTCACTTAACCCTTTTTGAACTCACCCATGGTTAGCCGACCATGCATGTGCATTATTTGCCACCTCACTTGATGAGGTGGATTTGGGTCCCACTTGGCCATGTCACTCACATGCCACCTCATACACATGCCACTTCATACACATGCCACCTCATACACATGCCACCTCACTTGATGAGGTGGATCCCATGCCTTGGGTCTTAATTGGGTACATGGCCCAATTAAATTAATTCGTTCCATTTACTTCCCAAAATCCATTCACTTTGACCCATTGGGTCCCAATTGGGTAATTGACCCAATTAACTACATTTACCCAATTAATTAGAATCAAACTCTATCCATGATCCGTTGGATCCTAATTGGGCCATTGCCCCAATTCTTACCTATCTAACCATCATTCCGTCTATAAATCTTAAATTTAACAATTAGCATAGATGATATCCAATATAATAATGCATTTCAAAACCCAGGATGTTACACAACTGATTCTTCTTCAGGGTGTCTAGGACTATCCGCAAATGCTCATCAATGAAGACAATTACAAACTTGTCCAAGTAAGGACGGAAGATCCTGTTCATCAGATCCATGAACACAGCTGGTGCATTAGTAAGTCAAAACGGCATGACCACATACTCATATAGTCCATACCGTGTCCTGAAAGCCATTTTCTCTATGTCTTCATCCCTAACCCGGATTTGATGGTACCTTGACATCAGATCAATCTTGGAGAAGTGACTGGAACCCTTGAGTTGATCGAATAGATCATCAATCCTGGGTAGAGGGTACTTGTTTCTGACTGTCAGCTGGTTCAATTTCCTGTAATCTACGCACATCCGAAGTGTACCGTCTTTTTTCTTCACATATAATACCGAGGCTCCCCAAGATGATGTGATGTTTTAGATGCATCCAAGTCTGAGCAGTTCATCAATTTGCTTCTTTAAACTCTGACATCTTAGCTGGGGCCATCAGGTAATGCGGTAATGACACTGGAGTAGTGCCAGGATACAGCTTGATCTCAAAATCAATCTCCCTCTTCGGTGGCAAGCCAGGGAGTTCTGTCGAGAATACCTCCTCGTAGTCTTTCACTACTGTAGGTAATTCAGCCACTAGTGCCTTGTCCAATCTGATGTTGTTCAAAACAAGGTGGTTCAATTCTTCATGCAATCTTCGGGTCATAGGAATGCTCTATTTGTCAGGCATGTACCACGTATCGTTTTCCCTCGGGTGACCAAAATATCACCCTGCAGAGATGGCAGTCAATGCTGGCCTGGATGTTAGCCAACCAATCCATGCCAAAAATGATGTCGTACTCAATCATCTCGAGTACCAGATAATTGAACTCAAATCTGAATCCAGCGAGTTCAGTGTTTACCGCTGTGCATATCAGTCCCACTCATGTGTCTTCGATGGGGGATACAATAGTAAGCGCGGTGGATAATTTTTGTACTAAAGTGCCAGTAACAGATATAAATGCGGTAGATAGAAAAGAGTGGGATGCTCCATAATCAAATAATGAGAAAGCACAGGAACTACCAACTACTCCCATACCATGAATCACGGAGTGATCCACTGTCTCAGGATGAGGAGCCAATGTATACAGCCGTCCAATCCTATCGGATTAGGTGCCCATCCTGTCTGGTTATATACCCTTGATACTTGTGAATGAGTTGATCGGGCTGGAGGATGAAATGAACCCCTGGAGTGAGAGACCGATACTGATGGGGAGGGCTGATTGGGACGAAAGCCTCCAGTTGACCCAGTAGAAGGTGATGGTCTTCCAAAGTTAGGTCGGAACCTCTTGTTCGGACGAAAATCACTTCCCCCGCTTTGCCTTGGCGGTTGTCCTCAAACTGTACTGTCTCTGTCAGCTCTTGCTTAGCTATGGTAGCTCGGCTGACCACTTCCGCCAATGTAGGTGACTTGAAGATAGTCACTTTGGCCCTGATGCTCAGTTGAAGGCCTCGCGAGCCTTCCTGTATTCCATGTCCACCATGTATAAAGCTTAACATGATAGACGGAGGAACTCCTGGTGATACTCAGCCACAGTCATGGTGCCCTGCACCAAAGATATGAACGGTTGTGTCTGGTGCTCCTTCTCCTCTTCTGGAAAGTAGTGACCAGGAACATAGCAGAAAATTGGTCCCATGTCATCTCAGTCCTTTCCCCTTCTAGAATCTGTGCCCGTTATCGCTCAATTACTTCCCAACACTTGCCTGCATCATCAATCAACTGTGAAGTAGCCAGCAATATTTTATCTTCATTACTGGTGATCTTCAGTAATGTCAAGATCTTGGTGATGTTCCTCAGCCAATTCTCCGCTCCAACAGGTCATTCTTTCCCTTTGAAATGAGGGGGACACTACTGCTGGAAGTCTTTAACCATACTCTGATCATGTGCCTCATGGGTGGTCGCATTTCCATTGTCGTTCATATGTTGCTGTAGAACGGTAGTGACCACAGGTTGTACCAAGTTCTGCAACTCGGGAGGTACCACGGGAATATTCACGCTATTCTGCTCCTCCTCCTGATGTGGCTGTTGCACCTCTTCCTCAACATGCTGGTTTAGTCGAGTTCTTCTTCTCGGAGGCATTTTCCTAAGTCATTGAGACATCATTTGACTTATCTTCTTCATAAAATTTCGTGTTTACATATTTTGGGGAAATTGACAAATAAGCATCTTTGTATTTCTTGTTTTTGGGGAAACATTCCTAAGCATCAAGTGTTGTTTCTCAATTTGGGGGAAATCCTGATGTTTTCTTGTTTCGGGGAAATATCTCCTATTTTGCTATGTTTGATAAATCCATCATTGTTTCGCAATTTGGGGAAATTCTATTGTTTTCATGCTTCGGGGAAATATCTCCTATTTCGCTATGTTTGATAAATCAATTTTATAGTGATTGTCCTTCCCTTGCTATCATTCCTTTTTTGGTCAAGTGTTGCTCTCAGATTGAATGCTTCAGTCTGAGTCTTAATAAAGTAAATTAATCTAGCCCCCATGCAACGGACTCTGAAGAGTCTGTCAGTTGGGATTCTTATCTTGTCAGTGAGACATGATACCGTCTTAATCTTACTTCGAAAGATTCATACTTCCGGTTTCGCTCTGATACCAACTGTAAAGCCCCGCCTTTTTTCACTAGCCGAAAATCAGAGTCTTTTTTTTTTTTAAATAAAGAGTGAGAGAGAGCGGGATACCACGACGCGAGCGAAGTCCGACCTTCCAAAGCCCAGCCCTTAACTGGCCAACCATATGTGTGCATGGACTAAGTCCACGAAAACGGTTCACACGCATTAAGGCTAACTTGCGGAATAAACTTAATGAGGAATTATAATAGAGTTACTATTCCTATCCATTTTAAATAGCAAGAATTCCATCATACATAATTACTTAAGTTCAATGTCCAAAATTAAAACAAACCATAGCAAGATAGTTCTAAGTTATTACAGTCCCAAAATGCGAATAACTCAAATTACATTGTCCGAAAATAAAACTTAAATAAAGCAAGTCTAAATTATCCAAGCTCCTAAGCTTGGCTCCTTTTGCGCCCTTCGTTCCGTCCATTCCCTATATCATCATCTAAAGTAGAAGTAGGGCGTTCGTCAATGAGCCCAGTAGGTATTTCGAGTAGGGTCAAACACATGGATTATTATAAAAAAAAGTCATAATAGATACATAATGTCAAAATCATGCAACTCAATGCCATGCCATGGGTGTTATATGCCATGATTCCCACCCATCAACCATATCTCAATCACATAAATAATCCTCTTGATGAATAAGCCACATCAAGGTATTGTCATAACTCCCCACGTATGCCTTATCGGTCCCACCGAATGGAGTGTGGACTCCTCTTTCATTTCAAACATTATAATCGGAATCAGTGAAGATCCCTCCCCATGTTTGTTTATCGGATATCCGAATGGAGCGTGGACTCCCCTCATTTGTTCCCTCCCATGCCATGCATGAAATGTGAGTGCATCATGCCATTTCATATTAAACATATAGAGTTGAAATTCCATTCTTTAAACATAGCATTTGATACCAAAAATAAATCATAACACATAGGAATAAAAACCATCCATATACATAAATCCAAGTGTATCAACAAGGTAGGAATCCTACTAACGTCCAAATATTGTATCTTTGCATTTCCGTCAAAACCGATCACCGATCGCGTCAAAGCCGATCTTACACCCTTTTGTGAAATCCCGTTACCTTATTACATTTAACACATAAATAAATCAAATCAATGATCCATTTGATTCCCATCATCCCCTACATCATCCTATGTTCATTTCCATTACAATCATAGTCTTTTATCAGGTTAAGTCCCCCAAGGGGTTTCGGCCATACATTAGGGCTGAAACATGTTTAAGTCCATAAAAACTCATTAGTGGGGTTTGGCCATACAACATGGCCGAACCACACTCTTTTGGTTTTGACCACCTTCTTTTAATCCTTGCTTATTTTAAACCATGCGAGTCAATCCTTATTCATTCTTTTATTTCTTAACCTAATATTCCATAGTTAATCATTTACCTTGATAAAACAACCTAGGTCCATAAAAATATCACCCATGGGGTTCGGTCATACAATTTGGCCGAACCCATGGTTCTTCCATTTCATATTCTTTCCATCTTAACCATCATTTTTTTCCCTTTTATTTCTTAGCTTGATCACCCATAGTTAATCATTTAATTTCTTAAACATACTTAGCTCCATAAAATGATCCATGGGGTTCGGCCATACAACATGGCCGAACCCATGGTTCCCTCTTTTCATCATCTTATTTCTTACTTGATAGTCCGTAGATAAATTATTTGAAAAATCTCTAGATCCATAAACATTCCTTCATTGGGTTCACCTTGAGGATAGGTTTTCTAAAAAAAATTACATAAGACAAGCTTTAGATCATTTGATGGGGTTCGGCCATACAACATGGTCGAACCTCATCCAATATCTTTTGAGTCCTCATATTGTCCATATATGTCAAAAATAGGGTTCGGCCATGCAAGGGGCCGAACCATGTTCTTTGCTTATTTTCCATTCCTTATACTTAACCATAGTACTTATCATCATCCAAACTTATTTGTACAACTTGCCTTACCCACCAACAAGGTTACGATCGTGTCCATTTTTCAATCTCCAAAACCATATTTCGGATTTTGAACCATACTTTACTTTTATGTCCATCTCATTGATATTCCTTGGATGGATTTTAAATCCATGGCGTATAACCATTTGGCCGACCTTTTCAACCTGAAATGGAACCCCATGGTTTCGGCCATTCCGTAGCAGAAGCCATGGTTCCCTTGGTTTCTAATATTTTTAGTAACATGAAACATAAACCTTACCTTTTCCGCGTCTCCTTCGTTTTCTTTCGTTCCGTTTTGCTCCTCCGTTCTTCTCCTTCCTTAGTCCTTTCTTCTTCCTCCTTCGTTCTTCGGTTTCTCCAAGTTTTAGTGTCAAAATGGGGGAGAGAGAGAGAGATAGAGAAGAGAAGAAGATCTCTAGTTTTTAGAGGTGTTTTCGGCCAAGGAGTGTGGATTGAGAGAGAGAGAGAGGGTTTGAGATGAAAACCCTAAGGGAGGGTTCGACTAAATGGGTGAAGGTTTGAGAGGAGAAGAGATGAGATGAAGCTATATTTTTTTTGTCTCAAGGAGAGGGGTTGGCCCTAGGGTTTGAAAGTTGAGAGAGGGAGAGGAGGAGAGGGTGAGATGAAACAATCTCAACTATTTTGTCTAAGGTAGGATCGGCCAAGGGAGGGTGTCTTGTGTAAACCCTAAACTCCCAACCACCCTCATCAAGGTGTGGTCTTTCCCATGTGTCCCTTGGCTAACCAAGAGGGCACATGGCTTACACTTGGCATTCTCTCCCTTCCCAACGGTTTTTGGTCTAGGGTTTCCATGAGATGGAAACCCTCCACCTTCCTCTTTAACTCACTTAGAGTCCCTTCCACTTCCCTTTTAACTCACTTGATTATTTGAACTCACCTCCCATTCAACTCAATTTTGATTTGAACTCATCAAAGCAACTCTTAACTCAAGACTTAAATTTATTTCCTTAATTCAACTCTCTTCATTTAACCCTCTTAAACTCACCTATGAACTCACCCATGGTTGACCAAGTCAACCATGGTGGCCGGCCCTACATGTGACCTTAGACCACACGCCACCTCACTTGATGAGGTGGGTTTGGGTTCCACTTGGCTATGCCGCTTCCATGTCACCTCATACACTTGCCACCTCACTTGATGAGGTGGATCCCATGCCTTAGATCTTAATTGGGTACATGACCCGATTAAATCAATTCCTTACCCATTTACTCTAAACATCAATTCATCTTGATCCATTGGGTCCCAATTGGGCATTTGACCCAATTGGCCACATTTACCCAATTAATTAGAATCAACACTATCCATGATCCATTGGACCATACTTGGACCATTGCCCCAATTCTTATCCATCTAACATCCATTCCATCTATAAATCTTAATTTTTAACAATTAAAATAGATAATAACCAATATAGTAATTGCATTGAAAATCCGGGCTATTACTGCTACCCGCTGTCTGCTACTCGGGGACAGTCCATACCTATTACCCATCCTACGGACGGTCCACACCCATCCGCAGACGATAAAAACCCCTCATGCAGACGGTAGACATCCCTCCCACAGAGAGTGTAACCCGTCCTACAAACATATCACCCGTCCGCAGACAGTACCATATTATGTTTGTTACCCGTCCACGGACGGTCGAAACCCATCCCGCGGACGGCAAAAACCCGTCCTGCAGCCATCCAGCCCGCCTGCATAAAACCCATGTCCAGTTCATTATCCGTCCGCGGACGGTCGAAACCCGTCCCGCGGATGATATAAAACCTTCCGCGGACGGTGATACCCATCCGCAGACAGTGGCATCCGTGATCAGTCCTCATTTTATTCGATGTTTGGTTTGACATTTCCTTATGAAATTCATTTCTTATATTTAACATATATAATGTCATCCATATATTTTTAAAATCCATGAGTATGCCTTACTCACTAACCACACTAGCGTCTTGTCCATTATTCTCCCAATCTTCGTATTACACATAGTTTCGGATCCATTCTTTTCTTCCATCATTTAACCATTTTCTTGGATGTATTTTTCAGTTCATGGCCCATATAACCAGCTGTCCTGCCCAAACATCTCAATCAAAAGTGGACCCCATGGTTTCGGCCATCCCATAGCCGAAACCATGGTTCCCTTATTTTCTTAAATTTAATAACATGAAACATAAACCTTACCTTTTCCGCGTCTCCTTCGTTTTCTTTTGTTTTGTTTTCCTTGCTCCTCAGTCCTTCTCCTTCCTTAATCCTTGTTCTTCAGTTTCTTCAAGGTAAGCCGAAAATGGGAGAGAGAGAGAGAGATGATGCCAATCTCTTTGAATGTAAGGGATGGATTTCGGCCACAATTGTGGAGTGTCCCTTGAGCTGATATCTTTTATGTGAAAGACCAAACCTTTCCTTAGTGCTCTAGGTGTAGCAATGGAGAGGAAGAGAGATAGAGAAGAGAAGAAAATCTCTAAGTTTCTTAGAGGTGCAATCGGCCAAGGAGTGTAGAGAGAGGGAGAGAGATGAGAGATAGGAGTGGAGATGGGATTCTTTTGCTCAAGAGGGAGGGAGAGAGGATCGGCCAAGTGTTTGGTGTGAGCCCCTTGTAACTAGCCCTCTACCCTCTCAAGCACCCTCATTACTTTTGGTCTTTCCCATGTGTCCCTTGGTTTAACCAAGGAGACACATGGCTTGCACTTGGGGCTTCTCCTCCCCCACCCCCCCCACCCCCTACTTTTTCCCAACATTGGTGTCTAGGGTTTCCATGAGATGGAAACCCTCCATCTCCCCCTTTAACTCACTTAGGCCTCTTCCACTTCCATGTGACTCACTTGCTTATTTGAACTCACTTCCCATTCAACTCAATCCCAACTCACTTTGACTCACTTAATTTTCTTGAACTCATTTCCATATAAATCAAGTGATTTTAATTTCCAACTCAATATAATTCAACTCACCACATTTGAAGTCACCCATGGTTGTCAACCATGGTAGCCGACCATGCATATTACCTTAGACCACTCGCCACCTTAATTGATGAGGTGGATTTGGGTCCCACTTAGCCATGCCACTTACATGCCACCTCATACACATGCCACCTCACTTGATGAGGTGGATCCCATGTCTTGGGTCTTAATTGGGTACATGACCCAATTAAATTAATTCCTTACCCATTTACTTCCCAAAATTCATTCACTTTGACCCATTGGGTCCCAATTGGGTAATTGACCCAATTAACTACAGTTATCCAATTAATTAAAATCAAACCCTATCCATGATCCGTTGGATCATACTTAGGCCATTGACCCAGTTCTTACCCATTTACAATCCATTTCATCCATAAATCTTAAATTAAACAAATTAAACAATTTAAATAGTCAAAATCCAATATATTATTGCATTGGAAACTCCTGGGTGTTACGAGAGATGACACTCTAGAGTTTTTTATAGTCGTTCTAGAGCCAATCGTACTTATTCCACTTTCGGAACAAAGGTTCTAAAAACAAAATTAAAACCGAAAAACACTTGCCTTTGCACCACTTTTTCAGTGATGTATGCTTCTTGAAGATCCCACCCAATGTCTGCCGATTCTCCTCCTTGTAGCTGTCGTAAGGCAATCACAATCTCAGGGTTATAAGAAATCATGTTTTTACAAAGATTTCATAGTTTATATCTTTTTCTTTCCTCATCTCTTTCTCACTTTCTAACTCAATCAATAGATTGGTTGTTTACGATTCTCAGTACAAAAGTGTTCATCAATCCTTAGAGTCTATCACTCTTCTTAACTCAAGGAAGATAGTAAAAGGATCACACAACACTCATATTTATAAAGGAGTCTTAACAGTTTTTGAACTGTCCAGTACCGACAAGTTGGTGGCACCGATGGGTCGGTGTTCATATTGTAATAGCCCGGATTTTCAATACAATAAATATATTGGCTATTATCTATTTTGATTGCTAAAAATTAAGATTTATAGATGGAATGGATGTTAGATGGATAAAAGTTGGGGCAAATGGCCCAAGTATGGTCCAATGGATCATGGATATGATTAATTCTATTTAATTGGGTCAATGTGGTCAATTGGGTCAAATGCCCAATTGGGACCCAATGAGTCAAGATGAATTGAGGTTTAGCGTAAATGGGTAAGGAATTGACTTGATTGGGTCATGGACCCAAATAAGATCTAAGGCATGGGACCCACCTCATCAAGTGAGGTCGCAAGTGTATGAGGTAATATCAAAGTGGCATAGCCAAGTGGGACCCAACTCCACCTCATCAAGTGAGGTGGCTTGTGGACTAAGGCACATGTGGGGCCGGCCACCATGGTTGACTTGGTCAACCATGGGTGAGTTCATGGGTGAATTAAAGAGGATCAAGTGAAGTGAGTTGAATTAAATTATTTAATTAAATCACCAAAGTTAGATGGAATAAATTCAAATGCTTGAGTTAGGAGAATGTTCATTTAAGTAAGTTGAATGGGGGTGAGTCACATGGGAGATGAAAAGATGGAGTGAGTCAATGGGGAGGTGGAGGGTTTCCATCTCAATCGAAACCCTAGACCAAAAACGTTGGAGAGGGTGTGTGTGCCATGTGTAAGGCATGCACCCTCTTGCTTCGTCAAGGAACTCATGGGGAAGACTCCACATGGGAGGTGAGGTCTCATCCAAGAAACCCTAGACAAGATGGAATGGTTCATCTCAACCCTCCCTTGGCCGATCCACCTTGAGACAAAAAGGAATAGAGAGTGTTCCATCTCATGCACTCTCTCCCTCTCACCAAAAACCCTAGGGCCGACCTCTCTCCAAGACAAGAAAACACTTAGAGTTTTTCCATGCTCTCATCCTCTCCCTCTCTCAAACCTTCACCTAGGCCGAACCCTCTCTTAAGGTTTTCATCTCAAACCCTCTCCCTCTCAAGCAACACACTTTGGCCGAAGATCAAGGAGGAAGAAGAAAAGACCAAGGAAGGAGAAAAACGGAGGAGCAAGGCAGAACGAAAGAAAACGGAGAAGTCGTGGAATCGGTAAGTATTACTTGACAAGATTTATAAATTAAAAGGAGGTTAAGGGAACCATGGTTTTGGCTATGGAATGGCCAAAACCATGGGGTTCCATTTCGGATTGGAAAGTTGGCCAAAATGTTATGGGCCATGGATTTGAAATTCATCCAAGAATGTCAAAAAGGTGACATAAAAGTGAAGTATAATACAAAACCCGAAATATGGTTTTAGATGGAAAAAGGGACAAAACCCTAATGGGTAAGATAGGTTATATAAATGAAGATTATTAAGGACAATATGTATATAAATGGCTTATGACAACATGCATGGTTAAAATGATCAAAGAACATGATTCGGCCCTTGCATGGCTGAACCCTAATCTTGTTATGCATAAGGACCTCATGCATGTTCAATATAAGGGATGGAGAATGATCAAAGACCATGGTTTGGCCCTTGCATGGCCAAACCCTAGATTTTATGTATGGACCATATGAGAACTCAAAGGGGATTGGATAAGGTTCGGCCATGATGTATGGCTGAACCCTAATCATGGGTAGGTGATTTTTAAGAGAAAATGATGAACCACAGGGTTCGGCCATGTTGTATGGCCGAACCCCATGGAAGTATGTTATTGATTTTAATGGGTTTTAAAGGATGAAAATGATGGAAGTATGTTAGTGACTTTAAAGGGTTTTAAAGGATGAAAATGATGGAAGAATGTTGGTGACTTTAAATGAGTTTTAAATGTTGTAAATGATGATTTAAAATGAAGAGATGATGAAGAACAATGGACCATGGGTTCGGCCATGCTGTATGGTCGAGCCCCATGGAAAAATATTGATGGATCTAAAGGTATTTAGACCATGGGAAAATGGAAACAAGGAACCATGGGTTCGGCCATGTGTATGGCCGAACCCCATGAACCATTTTTGATGGATCATTTTGTAGATCTATACATGTTTAAGTGATTGAATGATCAAGCTAAGAAATTGAGGGATTTATTATGGATCTATGTTTATGTTAATGAATCATTTATGGACCTAAGTTATGTGTAAATAAGTTAAGTGATTAGCTATGGAAAGAGTGATAGCTAAGATGGGAATATGGTGAAAATAAAGGACCATGGGTTCGGCCATGTTGTATGGCCGAACCCCATGGAGAATATCTTATGAACTTAGGTTGTTTTTATCAAGTTAAATGATTAACTTATGTGATTGGATTAATAAATCAAAAGATGGAATGATCTTGGACCCACAATGATTAAAATGATCAAGGACTAAAAAGAGGGGCCCAAAACCAAGAGAGTGAGGTTCGGCCATGTTGTATGGCGAAACCCCACTAATGCGTTTTTTTGTGGACTTAAACATGGTTCAGCCCAATGTATGATGGAAACCTCTTAGGGGACTTAACCGGATAACAGACTAGGATGGTAAAGGGAGATGAACCTAGGATGATGTAGGGGTTGATGGAATTAAATGGATCACCAAATTGATGTATGTATATGTGTTAAATGTAATAAGGTAACGGGATTTCACAAACGGTGTACGATCAGCTTGACGCGATCGGTGATCGGTTTTTGGACGAAAACTCAAGGGCCCAATATTTGGACGTTGGTAGGATTCCTACCTTATTGAAAACCATGGAATATGTATATGTGATGTTTCTACTTCTATGTTAATTTTGGTATCAATGTACTATGTTTCAACTATGGGATTTTAATGCTATGATGTTTATTATTACATAGCATGTTTGCACTTGCATCTCATGCATGGCATGGGAGGGATCAAATGAGGGGAGTCCACGCTCCATTCGGATTTCCGATAAACAACCGTGGGAGGAATGCACACTGATTCCAATGGATGTATGATTGAATTGTAACCGAAGTCCACGCTCCGTTTGGTGCGGCCGATAAGGCATTCGTGGGGAGAGATATATTGTGTTTGAAATGTAACCGGAGTCCACACTCCGTTCGGTGGGACCGATAATGCATTCGTGGGGAGTCATGACAATACCTTGATGTGGATTATCCATCAAGAGGATTTACTATGTGATTGTGATATGGATGATGGGTGGGATTCATGGCATATGACACCCATGGCATGGCATTGACTTGCATGGTTTTGATATTATATTTATCTATGTGATTTTTATACTAACCCATGTGTTTGACCCTACTCAGAGTACCTACTAGGCACGTTGTCTAACGCCCTACTTCTACCTTAGATGATGACACAGGAAATGGATGGAACGAAGGACACGATTGGAGCCAAACTTAGGAGCTTGGATGAGCTAAATCTATTTTATTTAAGTTTTTATTTTGGGACATGTAATTTGAGTAATTAGCTTGTTGGGATTGTAATAACTTAGACTATTTGCTATGGTTAGGATTTTAATTTTGGACACTTTAACTTAAGGTGATTATTATTAAGTGATGGACTTCCTTGCCATTTAAAATTGGATAGGATAAAACTCTATTATAATTCCGCACTATGTTTAATTCTGAAAGTTTAACCTTATCGCGTGTGAACCATTTTAGTCGACTTAGTACACGAACATGAATGGTTGGCCAGTTAAGGGCGGGGCTTTGGAACCTCGGACTTAGTTCGTATCGTGACGTCCCGCTCTCTCTCACTTTTTATTCCCAAAAAAAAAAAAAATAGACTCTGATTTTCGGCGAGGCGTTACACATATTTATTACTGTTCAATCAACCTACCGTTGCGCATTAAATGCACTCCCAATGGTATAATTACTTCCTGGGCAACAGGTCGGTGTCACCGATGGGTCAACAGTCATGGCACCGAGAGGTCGGTCCATACCAGAGGCTCTGTCTGGGGAAACTCCATGGTGACAGAGTTTCATGTCCCGAAACTTGTCCTGCCTAGAACGACCTGTCGCCCTTTGCAGAGGGTTGGTCCTGGTACTCTTGATAGGTCTTGAATTAGCAAGATATCTGTTTCTTCGAGATCCCACTTGAGTTTACAGTCCAGAACTCACAAGTCTTTTACCGATGAGTCGTCGACCACGAGGGGTCGTTTAAGCTCATTATCCGAGACTCTAGGTCAAAGTCTTTCCTAGAATGATAGTTCTTTGATCTAGAACCTCTCTCAATTTGGCCAACCAGTTCTTGACCACGATGGGTCGGTCATGTCTCCACCGAGGGGACGGTGAGTACGACTGGTCGAGGTAACAGTGAACTTAATTCATATTTTTAAGTTCACTTCCAGTTCACTGTCCAACTTCCTCTCTTAGGCTTAGTCTTCTCTAAGGTATGGGTTCCACCTAAAGTCATCTATGGCCATAATACCTTTTTGTGATTGCCATAACGATGAGCTTTGAACTTGGTGGAGCATGATCTTCATTCTAGATCTGCTTAAGTCTTCAAGCTTCTTGCAAGTGCTTCTTTCCAAGCCATGGAATTGACAAACATGGACTCAGCAAAGCCGGGGCACTAACATTTGTAAATGTACATTATGGTTAAGTGATATTGAATGAATATTTTTAGAGGTATGATATTTTACTTGAAAAGTTGTAGACTTCAATTTATTGAGTTTGTAAGTCATCTTGAGATACTTATGTATAATATATGTGTTGTGAAAGGAACGTTCTTTCGTATTTATGGAAATAAATTGAAAACACATGACATGTGATCATTGGCATCATTTGCATTCATATTTCTCATGCATGAAGCATGGGATGGTAAATATATGAAATGATAACCAAGGACCAGTTTGTCCAAATGGACCTTAGGGTCATGATTATTGTAATGGGGTTACTGTCAACGAACCAAAGTGCCATGTCCGGACGGACTTTGGTGTCGTGTTATGATTGACGAATCAAAGTGATGAATTGTCCCGGGTATGATTTTATGTCGTGTATGTATGGCCAAGAAGGAATGTTACACAGGTGGAACCGGATGAGTTTTATGATGACATGTAACAAGATACCCCAAAAGATGAATATGAAATGAGTATACGTGAGGATGAAATGCCCCATTGTTCTAAAGGAAATGTTGAAACACCTAAGCATGGGGCATGATAAGGGTATGCATGTATCATGGCATCTATGGCATAACATATTGTGTATTGATGAACATTTACATAGACTGAGTATGGTATTTGAAATGATGAAACGAATGCGGTTTTCGTAGAACGTTTTAAGTATATATTATGTATGTCTTGAACGAGGGGCTTTTACTAAAATGATATATTAATGTGTCTTGAGGAATGTACTATGATACGTGATTGACATGATATTTTGAAAGGTCAAGTGAATATGATTTCGTTATAAGTACGGATTTGACATTATTTTTTAGAAAGAAATTATGAGATGAATTAGGTATAAGTACAATACATCATAATGAAATATGTATGTTTTAAAGCACAAGTTTTATATAATGAGTTAAATATGAGATTTGTATCATGATAAATAGTTTAAGGAAGGTATTACGTATATCTTGAAAGAAGATGGCTTGTGACCTAGATGTGGATTTTAAGACCTAAGTATGATATTGGATAAAGTACTGAAACACTTATAATGACATAATATGTTTTGAAGCATGGATTTTATATAATTCTGAAATATGATCAAATCGAGATTCGATAAGAGTACAAGTATGTATGTTGTCTTAGTATGACACGTCATAGTGTATAGTATATGATCGGAATTCCTACCGGTAGCGCTGACCAAGCCCATAAATTTCCCCCCTCCAGATTATGTATGCAGGTTGAAATGTGTAGATGAAATCAGATCAAGTGATGGTCGAATATAAGCAAGATGGACACGAGAACTGTAGCTTGGCATAATGTACTTGTAATTTGGAAATTAGAGGACAATATTGTGTATTAAGAATGTTCATGTAATATTTGGGGAATGTAATGGCAATATGACTTGGAACTTTGTAATTAAGTATTTTGTATTTGACACATGTATAATCTTGGGAATTTCCTTATACTTGCTTTGAGATGCGTTTGGCTATTCATGCAATGAAATAAATGTTCAAATTTCTACAATTTTATGTTAGTGTGTGCAAATGTTATCATGCACACACTAGTTGGGCCAGTCAAGGGTCGAGTCTTCGGACTTCGACTTGGCTCGAGTCGTGACACTCGCCTTCCTCTCCACTAAAATATTCCTAATATATTACTCTGATGACGATGGTTAGAGGGAGGGGCGTGACAGTTGGTATCAGAGCATGAATAACAAATAAGGAGAATTCCCTGAGTCAGATTCAAACCGGACTTGAAAATTCCCCGAGTTAAAGTACAAACGAAGTTGAGTTTAAATGAGTTTAGAGTATTCCGCAATTATGTGTGGAACTATGACATAGAGTTATTCCACGAGGAGGATGACAAAGAAAAGTAGGAAATTCCCCCCAAACCAAATGTTAAGCAATCATGTGGAAGGATTTTCCATGATAATGTAGTGCAAGTATTGGGATGAACAATTGTATGGGCTATCAGATAAGTTGAATATTAATCGGGTTGTTTCATGGCATAGGAGGATCCGCCAAGAGAGCACACCCGAAAAATCGGTACACACCCAGGAAATGTTGTTGGGACCAGTAACATCGTTCCACTCGTGCCACCCGAACTTCAGGGCCTTTTACAGGCGATAACACGTGCAACAATGCAGCCTGAGCAGACAAGGATCTGCTTGACTATCACAATTGACTCTTGAGGCCGAACTCTCGTGAGAGATTTTCAACATCAACGTCCTCCATACTTCAAGGGAATTGAAGGACCTAGAGAAGCTGAAAATTGGATTGACAACATTACTCAAATATTTGAGCTGCTGAGAATCACTGAGGATCAAGATAGTGTCCTCCTAGCTTTCTCACAACTGGTTGATCATGTGGGTCAGCGGTGGAGATCAACCAAGGTGAACCTTGTGATATTCCTTGAGAACTATTATCCTGAGATAAAAAAAGAGGCTAAGGTAAAAGAGTTTATAAAATTGACTCAGAGAGACTTGACCGTTGTGGAATACCAACGGGAAATCATTAGACTTTCCCGCTATGCACCACCATACATGGTTGACATGGAATACAAGAAGGCCCAGAAATTTGAAAGAGGTCTTCGACCCGACATCAGAACAAGAGTAATAACTTTCTGAGCTGCCACATTTGCTGAGGTAGTGAGAAGTGTGAGTATTGTGGAAATGGATAGTGCGGAATCAAATGACCACGTTGGGAATGAAAGGGAACAAAACAGTAGAAATTATTTGCAACTCCAAAAGATACTCCAATCAAACTCTCAACATCCATTAGTTGCTGAACTTACGGTGCAGTCTCCTACGAGCACATCTTCATGTTATCAATGTGGACAAACTGGGCATATCAAAGGAAGCTGTCCACAACTTCACCAAATACATGCAATGAAATTTACAAGAGCCACGTGTCGTCACTATGGACAAGTGGGTCATATTAAGGGAATCTGCCCAAATCTGCCCACAAAGAATATACAGTGCAGAGATCTGAGAATGCCTCTACGTGTTATCAATGTGGACAGATAAGCCACATCAAAAGAAATTGTCCCTGACTCAGTCAAGCACCTCAAGCAGGGATTTTTCATCTGCCACAGAGCAGGCCTAGATATTCACAGATGTCCCGATTCCCGGCTCAAAATGAACGATCTCATGCTCCAGTAAATTCCGAACGATTGAATCCTCTTGCCCAACACTGGAGAACAACTAAACACTCGACAATTTAAGGTATGATAGTTGTTAATGAGTTCATGTACAAAATTCATGTACTTGATTATGGAGCATTACATTAATTATTGCTTTAAAGGAATGACTCATAGAGTCACCTAGAAGAATGAATTGCACAAATTGGATTTGAGATTGATATATCATCAATGATTAGAGCACGAACCATACTAAGTATTGAGATAGAATACTTTGAACAGAGGGAATGGAATATCTCTAAACTTTTATACTTGAAAATAGTCTTAGTCAAGTGAGATTGAACACCACAGTGTTGAACGATCATGATTAGAACTATTAACTTATCCTGAGAAATAATGTAAATATTTGAAACAACAAATGTATGTTTTGTGTTGAGGCTTGTGATGTGTATGCTTGAAACATATGTTGTTTGTAATTTTATTATCAGGTTATAAATAAAAGGCGTTAGTAGTATTACGACTTATACGTGAAGTTGAGAGACGCTTTACGTTGTATAATTTTTGAACAACAGGTGTTAGGCACACGGTAACTTGAACACAATTGAAGTGGTGTTTAGTTGGAAGAATATTGAAGTTGTAATTTATTTGATGGATATAAGCTCGATTGGGAGTCTATGGGCATCTACCGAGTTAGTCCGGCCGGCTGACTCTGTAGATAGCGGGTGGAAGTCCATGAGAGCTTGAAAGATCTGATATGATTAGGTTGTGAATGAGAGCTTGAAAGATCTGATACGATTAGATTCTACATGAGAGCTTGAAAGATCTGATATAATTATATTGTGCATGAACGCTTGAAAAACGTGATATGTTTAAATTGATGATGAGATATGACTAGAGGTGATAGACTCACTCATAGACGAGTAGCGCATGGTAATAGTATGAACTTGAAATGGTACGATGACAAGCACATAAAAATGATTCAAAACTCAGGTTAATATGAGAGATGGTGATGAAAATGAGTGGTATAGACCACAATAGATGGTATAATGTGATAGCCACTTGTGAATGATGTATTTTGAAAGTCTCCCTTATCACGGTGCTAGAACAACACGATTGACCCTTGTGGGAGGGGGGTGAATAGGTCAATCCCATTTTTCATGGTGTTTACAAATTTCTTGATTGTTTAAAGTTTAAGTGCAATGGACTATTAATCAAGAGATTTGTTTAGTGTGATAGATTGTTAATCATTACTTAAATGATCACACTAAGATTAAAATCGTTTGCATATTACTTGATTATCAATGCTTGAACACAATGTATAAACTAAGATAATCAACATGCATAGTGATGTGTGTTGAGAAGAGTACTAAGTACAAACACACAAAGATCAAACACCATAAAACCAATTTAAAGTGGTTAGGTTAGCCAACCTACATTCACTGTTAGGACTAACTCAACCTTGAGTCATCCCCAAATCCACTAAGTGGGGACTTACACCCTCACAATTAGATTAGGAATTACACATCACTCAATCGGCTGAGAATTTCACCCACCACTGTAGAATAGGAATTCCACCTATCCATTTGGCTGGGATTCCACCCAGAACAGTGCAAAAGACGACGCTTTAGAGTTTTTAATAGTGGTTCCGGAGCAAATTCTCCTTAATCCACTTTCGGGACAAATGTTTTAAAACAAAATTAAAGCCAAGAAGTACTTGCCTTTGTAGTTCTATCTCTTGATGTGTGCTTCTTCAAGATCCACCCAATGTGTGCCTTATAGCCTTCATTAAGCAATCACAATCCAGGGCGACAAGGAAACTGGAATTACCAAAGGTTTCCTAGTTTATAATCATTTCCTCTCTCTCTCACAAACTCAATACATATGATTGGCTGTATTAGATTCCCCAAGTGTAAGATTGAGAGAGAGAGTGATCCTTCTGTTGACTATTGTTTAAGATCACTGATAATGATGAGGGTCCAACTGATTTTGCCATAGGATGCCAATTGGTTGCATAAGGATTGGTTTATATAGAGAAGGCAACCAGTTGCAGCAACGGTAATGCACCGACAGGTTAGGCGCACCGAGGGGTCGGTGACTAGAAATGTTACCATTCAACAACCCGACCATTGTGCATTAATGCACTCCCAACGGTAATAATCTTTCCCGGTCAACATGTCGGTGTCGCCGATTGGTCGACAGTCATGGCATCGAGAGGTCGGTCAATACGAGACGCTCGGTCATGGGGTAACACCATGCTGACAGTAGTTTCAAGTCTAGAAATATGTCTTACACAGAATGATCTGTCGCCCTTTACCAAGGGGTCAGTCTTGGCACTCTCAATTGGTCTTGAACTAGCGATATGCCTGTTTTCTCGAGAGCCCACCTGAGTTCTATGTTGCAGAACTTATAAATCTCTATCAAAGAGTCGTTGATGACGAGGGTCGTTTTAGGCTTTCACTGAGGGGTCTGTGCATACGAGACTCTCTATCAGAGGCTTTTCCAAAATGATTGTTCTATGATTCATAACCTATGTAATCTGGTCGACCTTTCTTTGACCAAGATGGGTCGATCCTGTCTCCACTGAGAGGTCGGTGAGAACGACTGGTCGAGTTGACAGTGTAACCAAGTACATATGTCCAAGTTGGGTTCCAATTCACTGTCTAGCTTCCTCTCTATGCTTTTTATGATTTTACCATTTGTTCAACTAAGTTTAGAGATAGTAAGATGTGGATACCACCTAAACTCATCTATGGTCATGATACCTGTTTTGTGATTGCCATAACGATGAGGTTCAATCCGGTGGAGCATGATCTTCACTCTTGATCACTTTGGGTCTTCAAACTTCTTAGCAAGTGCTTCTTCCCGATCATGGAATTGACAAACTTAGGGATTTGGCCTAAGCCAGGGCACTAACAATCTCCCCCTTTGTCAATTTCATGATTAAAATCCAGAAGCTAACTCAATTACAATCCCACACTTATTACATCTCATTTGAATACAGAAATATTACATTGATTTTGTAACACCCCAATTTCTCAACGAAGTGGATAATTACGAAAATGCCCCTGGTTTGTTAAATTAAATGTTTGTAATGTCAAATAAGGAAATGGTGGGGCCCATTGCTCAAATTAAGATCATATGAGCATAATATAAATGTCAAATTTGATTGGATGGGTAATGTACATCAATTGGGTCAAAAATGGCTAAATGGGTCAAAGGGCTCAATTGGGATCCAATGGGTCATAATGGATGATTTGACCATTGTTTAATCTCAAATTAAATGGGGTTAAGCTGAACCGATTGGAAATCAAGTATAGCAAAAATGGGTAGGCTTGATGCACAAGTGAAAACCATTTAAAAGTGGCAAAATCAGCCCATTAATGGGTCATGTTGTCAAAACGGATCAAAGGGTTGATTGGGGACCCAATGGGTCGGGTTGACTATGTTGACCATGGATGACCATGTGGGCCCTCAGATGAGCTCAAGTGTCAGTTAGTTCAGCTTGAGTTGGACTGATTTGGAGTGAGTTTGATTTAAGAAAAGAGTTGACTCAAACTTGGTGAATTAAATGTGTTGAGTTGGATGAGTTGAGTTGGAATAAAAAGATCATGAGTCAAGTGAGTCAAGAGGAGGTGGAAAGGAGTTTTAATCTCACCCAACACTTAATCAAGCCCATCCCAGCCGTTGGAATGAAGAGGTGTCTTGGCAAAGCCAAGGGACACCAAGGTTGGGTGGCATCATGCATCTTATGAGATGCATGTGTTGTGAATGAAAGGGTGCAACGTTTGGGTGAAGGGGTGTCTAGGATGACACCCAATATCCCATCGTTTTTGGCAAAATTTAATGAGGGAAAATGAATGGAAGATGGGGCTGAAATTACAAAAGGGAAAGACTACCATTGTTGGCCGATTTTCATATTGAAAATCCAAAGAATTCCCATCTCTCTCTCCCTCTCTCCAAATTCGTTTTCTTAGCTGAAACAGCAGAGGTGTTTGCACAACTGGTCAAGCATAAAACAGCAAAAGAAGGAAGGCAAAGAAGGATTGGAAGTAAAGATTAAAAGCAAGGAAGTTTGGTAAGTGTTTAGTTGTTATTTTGGTTTAATAAAATGGAACAAATGGAGCATGTAATGGGCCATGGTTATGGCCGAATGCGTCAAGATTTTAACCTTGGATTAGATGGGTTAAAAGGATAAGAAAATATGCCATTGGGTTTGGCCATCTTGGTAGGCCGAACCCCATGAAAAATATGGATTGGATTTGATGTTCTTAAAGGTCAAAAACCATGTCAAACCATGGTGAATTATACACATGTTAATTGGGTCATTTTGTGGCCGAGTTAAGTAAGGTTGTAAAGTGTGTTGATAAGGTTTAAAGGATGGAAATTTAGAACATGGAGTTCGGCCACTTTGGATGGCCGAACCCCATGGAAATAATTGGTTGATTTGGATGGTTTTTTTTTGGAATTTAAAACCATACAAGTATGGGACTGTTTTTAGATATTTTATTAGACTTAAAGTGTATGTTTTAAAAAGGTTAAAACATAGATGTGGAAGTTTGATTTAGACCTAGATGAATGATTAAGAAGTTCAAAACCAAAGGTCATAGAGTTCGGCCAATGAGCATGGCCGAACCCCATGTAATTAGGTTGGTTATTGGATGATTTTTAAATGGTAAAACTCGGTTATGTTATGTTGTTTATTACATGGTTATTGAAACATAAAAGTATGTTTATGAGGATCAAGTCATGGACATAAGGTTCGGCCACCTTGGAGGGCCGAACCCCATGAAAGTATTTGATGATTTTGTGAGATAAAAACCATATAAGATTATGGTGTTTTATGGGAATTAAATGAGGATATGTTTACTGTTTTTGGTTGGTTAATATACGGCTGAACCATGTATTATTCATGGTTGAATTAGCATGTTAAAACCATGAGTAATCATGGTGAATATTGAACCAAGTGAACCCCCATGGCTGAACCCCATGGGCTGCCTTATGGGCTGTTTGTATGGGTTTTACTTGGGGTTATGGTTATTGATTTGGCTCAGCCTATGGATGGCTGAACCATGTAATAACCTTGGAAAAAGGATGTAGCCTAAGTTAAATACCTAGGTTAAAGTTATTGGATCAATGGAGCCGTTGGGTTCGGCCATGTATAGGGCCGAACCCCATGGACAACTTCATATGGATTATTTTATGTGGAATTTTTTTTTATTGAATTAAAAGGTTTCAACGTAAAGATCATGGACCATGACAATAGGTTTTGGCGTGGATCCATTCCATGGAATTGATCGGTAGTTTTAAAGGTTAAAATGGGATATAATTGAGTATTGGAACCAATGGCATAATGGTAAATATGGGTGAAATGATCAAAGGTGGAATGATCATAAGTATGGTTGTATGGACCCAAATCAAAGGGGTATGGTTCGGCCATGCTGTATGGCCGAACCCTAGCAAGGTATGTTTGTTCAATTTGATGTTTAATAGGGATTAAACGAATGAGAGACCAAAAGGATAAATAGGTGAGGTTCGGCCATGGGCATGGCCGAACCCCACATAGTACATTTTTGGGACATTGACAAGTTGGAATTACATGATAAATGTTTGGTTTGCTGCTATTTAAATAGGGTATCCAGACTTGCGTATACGGCTTACGAATCGTGAACGGCTGACGATTAAGAAAGATCAATACTGAAGTGAATCTTCAGTAGGTTTTCTACCTACTTGTAACCACAACTATGATTCGGTTTTATTATGTTTCTATGAGATATGTTGTATTTGATATTATGTTTCAAATATGGTTTTGAATGATGAGATATGTATTTACAAATGACATACATGTACATTGACATCTCATGCATGGCATGGGGTGATGATTATGGATTACCTTGACTTGAGAGTCCCAATGAAAGAACACCATGAAACAACTCAATGATGAAGTGTCTTTCCACAGGTAACGAGGATTACTGTGGATTACCTTATCGTATGAGTCCCAATGAAAGAATACTGTGAAACAACTCAGTGATGAAGTGTCTTTCCACAGGAAACGAGGATTACTGTGGATTACCTTATCATGTGAGTCCCAATGAAAGAATACTGTGAGTCCCAAATGAAAGTGTATTGTGATTTTCCTTGACGGTGAGAGTCCCGTCAAGTGATGGCTATGTATGTGTGATGGGGTGGGGTTCATTACATATACACTTACATACATAACATTGTTTTCAGATGTTTTATTGATAATCATGTACTATGATATATATGCATGTTTTATATGCTAACCATGTGGTAGCCATGATCGGAAAACCTACTGGGCTCGTTGATCTAACGCCCTAATTCTATCCTTAGAGGATAATGAAGGAACAAGGAAAGGGAAAGAGAAAGTCGATGACCGGGAGGGGAGCCAAGCCTAAGCGCTTGATTAATGAACAAGACTTCTTATTTATTGTCGTTTGACTTATATTTGATGGACATGTAATAAGTTAATACTTTGTTATGGTTTGATTAGGTTATTAACTATGCATGGTTGTTTTATGTTAATTATTAATTGAGACTGTTACTTGCTATCTATTCATTCTATTTTCGCAGTTAGTCTAGTTTATTCCGCAAGTTATTGTTTAGTTCCATGTGTGATTTGTTATCATGGTCTAGTCCATGTACACATGGGTGGCCAGTTAAGGTTCAGACTTGAGTAGTCTGAACTTAACTCGCGTCGTGGCGCCTCCCGCTCTTGTTCACTCTATGTTTTTTTCAAAAGAAATTTTTAGACTCTGATTTTCAGAAGGGTGAAAAGGGCGGGGCGTTACAGATTTACATGTACATATTCAAATAAACAACAAGACTATGATCTTCATATTCTTGTTCAGCTTGCTTCATTTCATTTTTCCTGTTCAAGTACATAAGCAAGCAACACTAGAAAATCATTAGAGGGGTTAGTCCCAAAACATAAATATGCATTCATGGACTAAACAAGATTTGTATTCAAGCTCCCCCATACACCCTGATTTCCTAGTGACCAACACTACCCATAGCATAAGCTTATACCAAGCTTATCGAAGCTATCAGTGTTAAGAAGATTTGATCCCCTAATCTTCTTTGAGTTTGATCTTCCAAACTCTAAGCAAAGACATTTTTCCTATGTCTACTGTCACATAGACATTCTTACTATGTTTATTGGCTTCTTCCCTTTTTATGGCTCTCTTCCTAGAGGCAAAAGTACTTCGGCTTCACCAATGACTTCCCATAATTGGTTTTGATATTTTTTTGCTTCTACTAATTTCTTCCCCATTTTGTCATATAATTGACAAAGATTAGTAGATAAACATCGATTTTCAAGCACTCCCCCATGCTTCTTGCGTTCAGTGCTTAACTTAGTTTTGCTCCAACTCATGGTTCTCCCCTATGGTTCAATGCACATTTTTCATGCATCAAGGTTTGTTAGCCCCTACACAAGCTAAATTCCAATTTAGTTGATTTCTTCCATGAGTCAAGCTAATGTCCTAGCTTCCTTAGAGTCTTCTCCTCCATTCCCCAAGCTTATCTTTTGTAGCTTCTTTGACTCATCTCCCCCATGGAGTAAGCTATATTTTCTAGCTTCTCCAGATTATCTTCCCCATAAACTTAGTTGCCTCTAAGTTTTTTTTTCTCCAAGCTTTCTTTCAAGCTTGTATTAGCCGTCCTCCTTGCACTGTCATGACCAGTGACAGCAGCTAATTAGTACATATTTTGTGCTCCCCCAAACTCCAAGGGTGTGTGCAATATCTTAGTCTGATCCCTATCTCCCTAACAACCTGCATGTTAGTCTATTTAACAAAATCCATGTTACAATAGACATGAGATAGAAGACATTCCATCAAATAAATCAGTACATATGGTTTAAAGAGGGGACAACATGGGTGCTTAGTTTTAATACTAAAACTATAGTTTTTCCAAAATACAGACTATGAAAAACTATCCTAAGCAGAGCCATTTGGAGGGGGTGATCCTAAAGGGGAATGAGATTTTTGTCGCAAAAGGTTGACGATTGATTGTCGTAATGCCGAGATTTCTTTGTGGACACCCTGAGTGAATCCTTGCACGAACTCATTTAGCCCATCCAGATGTGCCTCGATTTGAGAGACATGGTTTTTTATTTTACAGATTAATCGAATCAGGGGTTGTGACACAAGGGTGTCTGCATTTTTTACATTCATTTCTCCTTCTTCGTCAGAACTGTCTAGCAAGGAGATTACTTCTGCTTCGGTTCTCAAGTTTTGTCCAGATTGAGACCTGAGAGAACACCGACGGCTATATCCAGTCCTAGGGGCAGGGATTTTTTTGTGAGTAGTACTCTTAGGAGCAGAGCTCGATTATGGAGTACCTTGTACGAATCTAGGTGATCTCTTGAGGAAATGGGAACTGGCCTTAGGGATTTTTCTGGTGGTCGAAGACCAAGATTTAGATGTCTCCCTTTTTGACATGGTTGCTTGGGAAAAGCTGACCAAGGCTTACTCGAGGACTAAATCTCGTAAACACCTGTGCTCTTGCTTCTTGAAGTGAGAGAAGCAAAAACCATATGGTTTTACATCGAGATTTCTCTCCGAGAGATCTTATCGACTAATCTAGGGCACAGGAGGCAAGAGAGGGACCACCAGACCTTCGCGGGAGAAGCGACAATGAATTCGAATTTTTCCGCCTTTCAGACAGTGTTTTGATTCTCAACAGTACCGACCTGTCTGATCCTCCGACTAGTATATCCTTCGACCTAGGTTAACTTGAAGGATGACTGGGTATGTGTGTGCGTGTCCTTGCGATGTTCATAGTTCATCGAGCTTTGCTTATACACCTTTCAATACCAGTTTAGATACATACATTCACGTAGGTTCTGTCCCATTAGATGATTCAACACATCCTTCTGAAGGTAGGAACAAAAACATGGATTACGGATATCTTTTCCTGGATCCAAACCAATCCAATTACCTTGGGCACATTTAATTTACCAATTCAGATACATTACCCAAGTGTGTGATGTCATGTGATGCGGCATCTCCAAGTTTTAGCAAAGACAAGGTATTCTATGAACATAACTCATTCCACATAATGAGTAATATAACAGATAATGGAACGAGACACTAAACACACAAATCACACATTCATTTCACATTATGAATACATTAATCATTCATATGGAAATGAAGTACGATGCTACCCACACAACTCTCTTGATTGTTATCATGTTATTATCCAAAACATGATAAACACGTTTACCATTCTTTAAAGTATACTTCAACGAGGTTCATTCCTTGAAAGAGTTGGTACTGTAATGGCCCGAAATTTTTAAATCAATAAATATGTGAATATTATTTATTTTAATGATGAAAATTGAAAATTGGAAATGGGCCAAAATTTGGACAAAGGCCCAAATATGGCCCAATAGACCATGGATTGCATTTTAAAGTCATTTAAGTGGTCAATGATGGCCAATTGGGCCATGGGTGGTCAAATTGGGTCAAATACCCATTTGGGACCCAATGGGTCAAGATGGTTAAGTTCTAAGGTAAATGGGTAAGATGGAAATGTAATTGGGCCATGGGCCCAATGATGATCCAATTGGTTGTAGTGGGCTTAATAAAATTTAAATCACCTAAGTTATTTGGAATTAAACCAAGGTGATGTGGCCAAGTGGGACCCACCTCCACCTCATCAAGTGAGGTGGCGTGTGGGCCAAGGTTTGGTGGGACCGGCCACCATGGTTGATTTGGTCAACCATGGGTGGAGTAATGGAGTTAGGTTAAGTACAAATGGATTAACCTAAGGTAATTATCTAATTAATTAAATAATTAAATAATTTAAAATGGTGGTTAAAAGTGGTCAAAGTGGGGCCAAGAGGTGAAGACCCACCTCATTCCAACCTCAAATATGAAACACGTTGGGCTTGGTGGTGGTTTAGATAACCACCACCATAAAGCAATTTAAATATCTCAAAAATATCTTAAGGTTGGTGAATGTAATTAATGTAAAGTAAAAAAATGGGGATAAGCCTCATCTTTTCCTTTCTTTCTCTCTTTTCATTCTCATTTCAATCCTTCACTCTCTTATGGTCGTCCCACACTAGGAAGGAGAAGAGAAGAAGGAAATTAAGGAAAGGAAGCTAAGAAGAGAAGGAGAGAAGAAAGAAGTAGAATTTTAAGGAAAATCACCCTAAGATCAAGGTGATCATCTCCCCTCTCATCATCTCTCCCTCTCCCTCTCTCAATTTAAACCCTACCTTGGCCGATCCTAAGGTTGGGGGTTCCCACCATGGATCAAGAATCTTGACCTACCAAAGATCAAGAGGAAGGAGAGAGGAGGCTAAGGAAACCGACGGGAGTGCCGGAAGTCGGAGGAGACGACGGATTGTAAGTATTTCTTAAACAAGAAAATTTGGATTTTTAGGGTTTAAGAATTGGAATTTATTTTTGTGAATTTAATGGTGGTTACCTAAGTTTATGCCATGGATTTTAAATCCATCAAATGGAAGGAATGTAAGTAATGTATGTTTTTTTTAGGGTTTTGAGAAAATGGAAGATGGAGAAAACCCTAAATGGATGAATTAGGAGTAGGGAAAAGAAATAAATAAGTGATTATGTGCATTGGGTAATTTATGAAATTAAGCATGGAAGTGGATGATTGGAAGAAAAATCATGGGCCATAGGGTTCGGCCATGTAGCATGGCCGAACCCCATGGTGAGTGATTAGCTAATTGATTTAATTGGTTAAGGTTTTGATAAGTGGAAGACAATGAGGGTAGCAAATGAAAATTAGGATTTTAAATGGGTCAATGTAGGTGTTTGGAGCAATGAATGGTGGATCATGAACCATGGATTCGGCCATGGTAAATGGCCGAAACCTATGATCATGTATTACAAAATTTAAAGGGGTTTAAAAAAAGGATGGAAAATGGGAAGATTCAATGGGTTAAATATGTTTGAAACCATGAAAAGATGAGGGGGAATGTTATTAGTTTTGATGGGCTTAAGAGATGAAACAAATGTTGATCAAATGAATGATCTAAATAAATGATGAAATTCCCATATAGAGGGATTTGTGATAAATTAAAATGTGAGCAATGGACCGAAGAAAAAAAAAATGGGAAAAGGACACCATGGGTTCGACCATGGTGTATGGCCGAACCCATGACCCATTTGTGGGTAAACTTATGGATAAATTTGGTATGATGTATGTGAGAAAGGAATGAGGATTAGAGTGTTTAAGTGGCTAATTTTTAGTGTTGTTAGTTGTAATGGAAATGTGATTAAGTAATGATAATGTAACACCCTGGAATTTCAAAGTTATCATTTTATATGAAAATATTCATATTTACGGAATTGCCATTGTGATAAAATTTATTTGAATTTAAATGGGTCAAGGGCTCAATGAAGACCCAAAGGAGGGTAGTTTGATTATAAAACAAATAAATGGATAAGATGGATTTAAACGGGTCAAGAACCATATTTGGGTCAAATTTTGATAAATGGGTCAAAATGGCTAGATGTGACCCAATGGGTCGTGAATGGCATGGTTAACCATGGATTGAGTTCAAGCTTAGTTAATTTAAGTTTATTAATTACTTGAGTGTGGTTTGAGTTGAAATGAATGGTTGGTTAAGTTGAGTTGAATTTATTAGTTAAGTTAAATTAAATGAATGACTTAGGTTGGGTGAGTTGAATAAATGAGTTGGATGAATATGTATTTTAATTGTGAAGTGTGTGAATGAGAGGGGAAGTGTTTTAAATTCCAAGTTTGAGCAAGGAAAAACGTTGGTGCATGGGGAGACATTACCATGCATGTAACCCCCATTTAAGTGATGAATAAAATGGGAGTTACATTTTGAATGGGAGTTACTTCTTGAAGTCACAAGGGTTGCTAGGGACGTTGGCTGCATGCATGAGCAGTTTCATGCATGTAACGGCCACCATGGAGGGCCGAACCCCATGCAAATAATGGTTGGTTTTGATGTATTTGGAACAAATAAACCATGAAGTTGGTGGACTGTTTTGGGTTATTATTTTAAGATGTAAATACATGTTTTAGAATGGTTTAAAAACATGGATTTGGGTGCTGGTTTCAGACCTAAGATGAAGGATTAAGTGTTCAAAAATTAATCTCATGATGTTCGGCCAATAAGCATGGCCGAACCCTATGAAATTGGGCTAATTTTGGATGGTTGTTTGAAGGTTAAAAACCTGATTTAGATATACAGTTATTACCTGGTTAATTGAGGTTTAAAAACAGTAAAAGTAATCATTGGGTTCAGCCATAATAGAGGGCCGAACCCCATGTAAAACGGTGTGGGTTTTCATGTTGAGAACCCCATGGAAACCATGGAAACCATGAAAATCCATGGACTGTTTTGTGGAATAATTGGGTTAAGTTATGATGAACATTAGGTATTATTTATATGATTTGATTTAAGAATAATATATGTTGTTTATGGAGTTAGTATGGGTAAGTAATCGGCCAATATGAATGATGGAAATTGAGTATAAAATCACATTGGTGAGGTTCGGCCATGTGTATGGCCGAACCCCACTAATGGTGATTGTGGGACATAATTGTTGGTTTATATGAAGGTTTAAGAAGGATCAAATTAGGTGATGAGGTTCAGCCATGTGTATGGCTGAACCCCACTAAAGATGGTTTTATGTTTGGTGATGAAAGTTAGTTAATTTAAAGCAAAGGTTGGTCTCAATGGCACAATCGTAATTATGGCTGAAATGATCAAAAATAAAATGATCATATGATGGGATAAATGGGCTAAAACCAAAGTGGTAAGGTTCAGCCATAATGTATGGCCGAACCCTACTAAGGTTCGTTTAGAAGTTTGAGTAATTAGATAGGTTTTAATTAAATAAATGAATGACCAATGTTTTAATGGATGAGGTTCGGCTATGGCTTTGGCCGAACCCCACTAGGTGATTCTTGGAAACATTAAGCTTTGCTGGAAATTAGGTGGATAAATGATTAACTTGCTGCCATGTACATAGGGTATTCGGATTTTTAGAACGGTGAGCGAGCCGTGATCGGAAGACGGTCCAAAGGAAGGATCGAACAAAGTAAACTATAGTAGGTTTCCTACCTTGTTGTAACCACATAACTTATTTGCTGTTTTATGTTTATTTGAATAAGTTATTTGAATCAAATGTTATATTTACAAATGGCATGTTTGCATAGACATCTCATGCATAGCATGGGATGATGGGGAAGTAACCGGAGGCCACACTCCGTCGGGGCGTCCGAAAGACCATTGTGGGGTACCCTGATGATGAGAATCCCATCAGGAGGAATCCGGAGGCCACACTCCGTCGGGGCGTCCGAAAGACCACTGTGGGTTACCTTGACGATGAGAATCCCGTCAAGTGATGGCTATGTTGAATGGTGATGGGTGGGACTCATTACATGTTCATTTCATACATAGCATATTTTTACAGAATTTTGTTATACATGTATAACTATTATCCTATTTGCATGTATTTGACTAACCATGTAGTAGCCCTATTCGGAAACACTACTGGGCGCGTTGATCTAACGCCCTATCTATATCTTTAGTGGATGATGCAGGGAAAGGAAAGAACGTGGTTGGAGAAGAGGACCAAGTACGAAAACTTGGGCGATTTGAATGATTGCAATGGACTATGAATGGATTTTTTTTTATGGACTTGTTAGTTGATTTATTTGGAACAATGTAATTTGTTAAATTAGATGTTGGCATGTAATAAGTAGTTAAGTAGATGCTATGGTTGGATTTATTTGAATGGTTTGGAATGAATAGTAGACTAAGGTTATATAATAATTTTGGAGAATAAATAAGGTACTTTGCTATCTAAAAATGGAAATTGGATTAATCATAGGTTCTATTATAACCTCAGTTAGATCTAGACTAAGTTAATTCCGCTAGATAAATATGTACCATGTGCAGATCAGTTTTATGGACTTAGTTCATACGCACATGGGCTTGGCCAGTTAAGGGTCGGATTTAGAGATCCGAACTTAACTCGCGTCGTGACATTTCGCCCGATCACTTATTGATTATTATTATTTAAAAAAAAAAAAAAATGAACTCTGAAAATTTAGAGTGAAAAGGGCGGGGCGTTACAGATAAGTCAAGTGTATGGTTTAGGTTCTCTCAATGGAGGGACTTATGATGAATTTAATGTGTAACCAAAGACCAAGGACAATGGAGATTTGGTTAAATTTAAAGGGCTGAATTTTAATGACTCAATTGTAGATCATTATGGCCTAAGATTAATGTGTTTGTACATGTTTAAAGTAATGGACTTTAGGTTAAATTAAGTGGCTGACTTTATTGATTTTAAGATATGGGTGATGGGTCATTGATGGATCCAAATCTATGAATCATCTATGGACTTAATCATGCATGGATGAATGAGTGATTAACCATGGAGAAGAGGTAGTGGCAAAACCGTAAATAATGGCTAAAATGAAGAACTCCATGGGAGATGATCATGGGTTTAGGGATTCTAAGTAATAGCATTATGTAGGGTAAAATAAAGCCTGGGAGGTTGATTTTACACTCATGTAATTAAAATGTGGACTGATTAATGTGAAATAACGTACTGGACATCACAAGCGGTACGCGTGCCGGTAGCTGGACTGTAGGACGGAAACGAAAGAAAGAACGCTAGTCGGTATTTTGTAGGATTCTAACCTTTTTGTAAGCCATGGATGGAGTGATGGTTTCTTTGAATTACTTTAAAAATTATGTGGTTTGGTTAAGATTGGTTTTGAATTATGTATTATGTAGGGGCTTTCATTTGATTTATTCTGGTAAGTATATGATTGGTTTATAAATGGGTTTTAAAGCTATGATGTGATTATTGAGGCTTTTCTTGATCTATTTTTGATAATCAAGTTATATGTTTTATTGATGGGATTTTTAAATGTCATGGTTTGTTATTATATTCATTACATGGCATATGACATCTACATCTCATGCATGGCATGGGAGGGATAGGACAGGGGAAGGATGAAATGGAACCGGAGTCCATGCACCGTCGGGGCGACCGATAAACAGACATGGAGATATTGTAATGTATTTGATTTATCAGGGATGTTGTATGAAATTATGATACCTTGATGATGGTTCTTCCATCAAGGGGGATGATTTGTGATTGGTTATATCTGGACGAGGTTTTACCGTCCAGGGGGATGATTTATGATTGGTTATATCTGGACGAGGTTTTGTCGTCCAGGGGGATGATTTGGGATTGTGTATAGTTTGACGAGGTCGTGCCGTCAAAGGGGATATGGCATCGAGATAGTAAAGATGATGGGTGGGATTCATAACACAGCACCCATGGCATGACATTCGTCTTATAGTTTTTTTTTCCTTATATGATTTCATATGTGTTTGTTATCACTAATCCATGTGTTAGCCCTACTCGGAGTCCTACTGGGCGCGTTGTCTAACTCCCTACTTCTACCCTAGCTGATGACGCAGGAGGTGGCGAAGCGGAAGGAAGAGACGGGAGCCAAGCTAAGGAGCATGGAAAGGCGTGCTGGATAGTTACTAATGTTTATTTCGGATAATGTAATTTGCAATAGTTTAGCTTGTCGGAAATGTAATGAATTAGATTACTTGCTATGTTTTGGGATTATATTATGGACATTATGATTTTGAGGTATTGTAGTAATTTAAATGGATGTTATCTTCCCTGCGATCTCAAATTTGTAGGATAATCCTTATTATTAATTCCGCATATAGTTGTATTATTCCTTGATGCTTGCTGTCTACGTGTGAACTGTTCTCCGTGGACTTCGTTCCACGCACACGTAGGGTTGGCCAATTAAGGGTCGGGCTTTAGAAGCTCGGACTTAACTCGCGTCGTGACGTCCGAGCCCTTTGTCACTCTTTATTAAAAAAAAAATAGACTCTGATTTTAGGTGAAAAGGGGCGGGCGTTACAGGTACTTAAATGGACTATTTGATCATTTTGATCAGCACTTTTGGTAGGTCACACAAAACTAAAAATCCATTTAAAGACATAGAGTATGTTTCATTCCACACGGGATTCACAAGTTTAAGGACTTGGAATGAAACGACACTGTGTATGAGTACCATACACACCTTATACATGAGGTAATGTACAAACTACATTCATTTCCTAAATATGCACAAATCACATGGCATATGAAATAAAATGAGACAAGTATAATACAATACTAGAGTGCAGACCTACATGTATATACGAGTATCTTGCAAAAGATCAATTCCAACATTCAAACAAGAACATGGATTGAAGGCAAGATACAAGGTGATTCCAAAACATGTTTCAATTGTGACACCGACAGTGATATCCCTTCACACATCTGAAACATAACCTTGTGAGACTTGGAATCTAAGTCCACAATCCAGTGATGGCCTTTTACTAAATCTGGTTTTAATCTTAGGTGCCCTCCCATTTGATCTTATGAATCAAAAACTCTAGATTTTGTACCATGATGTTTACCTTACAAAAAAAGGCAAACATATTATGGCCTCATAGGATACTTAGAGGTTACTACCTTCATCAAGTTCCTTTACTCTATCCTCTACTTCTCTTAGAGGATTTAGCTTGGACTTTTTCAATGTATGAACCGTTCACATATTGATCATGATAGAGGTGGTGTTGTCCATTGGGCTAGAAGAGGCAATTTTTTTGTGGATTCTTTCAGCATCTTTCGTTGTTTCATATCTTTTAAATATTTTAAAAATATGTTATGAAACAACAATGATGAATGCTGCACGTGTTTGATTAGAGTCATAGCCAATTCATCACCAGTCCAAGTAATTTGATCTTTGGCTGAGTGGTCATGGAAGTTTGAGGTTTATCCAATACCTCTTCCGTAGGTACAGACCACTTTCTATTCACCTATTTCCAAATATATTTAGTGATGAAAACATTTAATGTTTTTCAATTCATTTTTCATTACAAATGGAGGTTTGGAGATATCATGGCTTCCTCTCATAGCCATTGTTCTAGCAAAGATCAATTCGGATGGTTAGATCCTTTCTTAAGAGCACGAGGCTCTGATACCAATTGAAAGTCTCCACTATCACGGTGCTAGAACAACACGATTGACCCTAGAGAGGGAGAGAGGGGGGGGGGGGGGGGGGGGGGGGGGGGGGGGGGGGGGGGGGGGGGGGTTGTGAATAATTCAATCTCATTTTTTATGGTGTTTACAAATTTCTTGATTGTTTAAATTTTAAATGCAGCGGAATATTAATCAAGAGATTTGTTTAGTGTGATAGATTGTTATTCATTACTTAAATAATCACACTAAGATTAAAACCGTTTACATATTACTTGATTATCAATGCTTGAGCACAATGTATAAACTAAGTTAATCAACATACAAAGTGATGTGTTGAGAAAAGTACTAAGTATAAACACACAAAGATCAAACATCATATGACCAATTTAAAGTGGTTCGGTTAGCCAACCTACATCCACTGTTAGGACTAACTCAACCTTGAGTCATCCCCAAATCCACTAAGTGAGGACTAACACCCTCACAATTAGAGTAGGAATTCAACCTCACTAATCGGCTAGGAATTTCACCCACCACTGTAGAATAGGAATTCCACCTATCCATTTGACTGGGAATTTCACCCACCACTATGCCAAAAACGACGTTCTAAGTTTTTATAATGGTTCTGGAGAAAATCCTCCTTAATACACTTTCAGGACAAAGGTTTTAAAATAAAATTAAAACCAAGAAGCACTTGCCTTTGTAGCTCTATCTCTTGATGTGTGCTTCTTTAAGATCCACCCAATGTGTGCCGACGCTCAGCCTTGTAGCCGTCGTAAAGCAATCACAATATAGGGGTACAAGGAAACTGGTTCTACCAAAGGTTTCCTATTTATAATAATTTCCTCTCTCTCTCACAAATCCAATCCATATGATTGGTTGTATTAGATTCCCCAAGTGTAAGTACGAGAGAGAGAGAGAGTGATCAATTTGTTGTCCCTTGTTTAAGCTCACTGATAATGATGAGGGTCCAACTAATTTTGCCATAGGATGCCAACTAGTTCATAATGATTGGTTTATATAGATAAGGCAACCAGTTGCAGTAACGGTAATGTACTGACAGGTCAGGCGCGTCGAACGGTTGTTGACTAGAAATGGTACCGTTCAACAACCCGACCATTGTGCATTAATGCACTCCCAATGGTAATAATCTTTCCCGATCGACATGTCGGTGTTGCCGATGGGTCGACAGTCATGGCACCGAGATGTCAGTCCATACTAGAGACTCGGTCTGGGGCAACACCATGCTAAAGTAGTTTCAAGTCTAGAAACATATCTTACCCAGAACAACTTGTTGCCCTTTACCGAGCCTTTCACTGAGGGGTCAGTGCATACGAGACTCTCGATGAGAGGCTTTCCCAGAATGACAATTCTACGATCCAGAACCTATGTTAATCTGGTCGACCAGTCTTTGACCACAATGGGTTGATCCTGCCTCCACCGAGAGGTTGGTGAGAACGACTGGTCGAGCTGACAGTGAAACCAAATATATATATTTCCAAGTTGGGTTCCAATTCACTGTCAAGTTTCCTCTTTAGGCTTTTTATGATTTTACCATTTGTTCAACTAAGCCTACGGATGGTCCTCTCTAGGGTGTTGGTACCACCTAAACTCATCTATGGCCATGATACCTATTTTGTGATTACCATAACGATGAGCTTCAATCCGGTGGAGCATGATCTTCACTCTTGATCAACTTGGGTCTTCGAACTTCTTAGCAAGTGCTTTTTCCCGAGTCATGGAATTGATAAACTTAGGGACTCGGCCAAGCCAGGACACTAACATATTTGATTACTAGAATGTTGGTTGACAAAATGTAATGGAATTTGAATTCCAAGTGTTGAATTGTAGCGTATGGGCCCTGTGATGGCCGCACTGTATATCCGTATATGACCGATGGTATGAATGGCATTGGGTAATCAACTTAATGAACTATGAAGTGTGGCTTATGAGATGAAACTCTACGCATGAGTTTGACTTAAAACGTAACATCAAGTTGACTTTTTGTTGGAGAAGTGTGAGATCAAATATGAAACCATGAAGAACAAAACAGTTTTACAGGAAGCATTTAGATGAACGAACTCGTGTTTAGCGTATTACCCGAAGAGGAATGCGGTACTTGTGTCGGATCATAATTTCATGAATAAAATTAACCCGTGATGGATGAGACCTACTCAATTGAGAAGACCTAATGTTAAATAAGCAAGACATTCTGACGTAAGGCCATTGAATAACACCTACGACAATCAGTGATGGCGACTAGGATATGAGATTTCAATAAGGCAATGGGCACAAGTAAAAAATGAAATTATAGTATTACATGATATGACGAAGTGTAACGCCCCGCCCTTTTTCACTCTCCGAAAATCAGAGTCAATTTTTTTTTTTTTTTTTTTTGAAAATAAAGAGTGAAAGAGAGCGGGACGCCACGACGCGAGCTAAGTCCGAGCTTCCAAAGTCCGGCCCTTAACTGGCCAACCATACATATGAGTGGACTAAGTCCACTAAAACGGTTCACACGCATTAAGGCTATACTTGCGGAATAAATGTAATGCGGAATTAATATGAGATTAAAATTTCTAACCCTATCCATTTTTTTAAGCAAGAAGTCCATCACAATTAATTAACTTAAGTTCAAATATCCAAAATAAAACAAACCATAGCAAGATAGTTCTAAGTTATTACAATCCCAAAATGCGAATAACTCAAATTACATTGTCCGAAATGAAAACGTAATAATGCAAGTCTAAATTATCCAAGCTCCTAAGCTTGGCCCCTTTCGGGTCCTTCGTTCCGTCCATTCCCTGTATCATCTTCTAAGGTAGAAGTAGGGTGTTAGTCAACGTGCCCAGTAGGTATTCCGAGTAGGGTCAAACACATGGATTAGTATAAAAATCATAGTAGATACATAATGCCAAAATCATGCTAAGTCAATGCCATGCCATGGGTGTCATATGCCATGATTTTCCACCCATCAAACATATTTCAAACACATAGATAATCCTCTTGATGTACAAGCCACATCATGGTATCCTTTGTCATGACTCCCCACGTATGCCTTATCGGTCCCACGGAATGGAGCGTGGACTCCTCTTTCATTTCAAACATCATAATCGGAATCAATGCGGATCCCTCCCCACGTTTGTTTATCGGATATCCGAATGGAGCGTGGACTCCCCTCATATGATCCCTCCCATGCCATGCATGAGATGTAAGTGTAAACATGTTATTTCATATTAGACATAATAGCATTGAAATCCCATTATTAAAACATAGCACTTTCATACCAAAAATAGATCATCAAACATAGAAATAAAACCATCACATATACATAAGTCCAAGGTTTTCAACAAGGTAGGAATCCTACCAACGTCCAAGTATTGTATTCTTGCGTTTTTGTCAAAACCAATCACCGATCGCGTCAAAGCTGATCGTATACCCGTTTGTGAAATCTCGTTACCTTATTACATTTAACACATATATAAATTAATTTGGTAATCCATTTGATTTTCATCATCCCATATTCATTTCCATTTGCGATCATAGTCCTTAAACCTGTTAAGACCCCCAAGGGGGTTCGGCCATACATCATGGCTGAAAAGTGTTTTAAGTCCATAAAAAAATCATCCATGTATGGCCGAACCCATGGTTCCTCCTCTTCATCCTCTTTCCATTTTAACCATCATTTCTTTTCCTTTTATTCCTTAACTAGGTAATCCATAGTTAATCATTCAATCTTTTAAACATTCCTAGATTCATAAATAACGTCCATGGGGTTCGGCCATATAACATGGCCGAACCATGGCCGAACCCATGTTTCTCTCTTTTCATCATCTTCCCCTCTTATAACACTTTGAAGACGGGTTTTTCTTAAAACATTTACACCCCACATGTTTAGGTCATTTGATGGGGTTCGGCCATATAACATGGCTGAACCCATGGTCATTTCATCTTCTTTCCAATCTTATAACACTTTGAAGATGGGTTTTTCTTAAAAACATCTACATCCCACATGTGTAGGTCATTTGATGGGGTTCGGCCATACAACATGGCCGAACCTCATCTAGTTCTCTTTGAGTCCTCAATGATCCTTATATATCAAAAATAGGGTTCTGCCATGCAAGGGGCCGAACCATGTTCTTTGATCATTTTCTTATGAACTTCATTTCTTATACTTAACATACATGTTGTCATCTTTTTAATCATGTATTACCATAGTCTCATTATCATAATTTCATTTGTACAACCTATCTTACCCACTAAAAAGGTTAGGGTATATTCCTTTCATTCCAAATGCTTAACCATCTTCTCGGATGGATTTTTCTTTTACATTCTATGGCCCATAACATTTTGGCCAATTTTTTCAAACCGAAATGGAACCCCAAGGTTTCGGCCATTCCATAGGCGAAACCATGTTTTCCTTAGCCTCTTTTTAATCAATAAGCCTTGTTAAACAATACATACCTATTCTGCGACTCCTCCGTTTCTTTAGGTCTGATTTTGCTCCTCCGTCCTTCTCCTTCCTTAGTCCTTTCTTCTTCCTCCTTTGTTCTTCGGTTTCTCCAAGTTTAGTGCCAAAATGGGAGGAAGAGAGATTGAGAGCCTCCTTTATCTTTAATGGAGTATTCTGCCAAGGTGTGATTGAAAAAGGGAGAGGGTTTGAGATGAAAACCCTTAATGGAGGGTTCGGCCAAAGAGGTTGCTTGAGAGGAAAGTCTCAATGGAAGGATCGGCCTTAGGGTTTAGAGAGAGGAAGAGAGGGAGAGGATGAGATGAAAGTCTCTCACTCTTTCTTTGTCTAGAGAGGATCGGTCAAGGAGGGTGTTTTGTGTAAGCCCTAACCTCCCAACCACCCTCATCACTTCTTGGTCTTTCCCATGTGTCCCTTGGTTAACCAAGAGGACACATGGCTTACACTTGGAGCCATTCCCCACTCCCAACGGTTTTGTCTAGGGTTTCCATGAGATGGAAACTCTCCACCTCCCTCTTTGACTCACTTAAGTCTCTTCCACTTCCATGTGACACACTTTTGAACTCACTTCCCATTCAACTCAATCTTGATTTGAACTCACCTATGTAACTCTTAACTTGTAACGCCCCGCCCTTTTTCACTCTACGCTTTCCAAAAATCAGAGTCTATTTTTTTTTTTAAATAAAATAGTGATAGAGAGTGGGACGTCACGACGCGAAATAAGTCCGAACTTCTAAAGTCCGACCCTTAACTAGCCAACCCTATGTGTGCATGGACTAAGTCCATGAAAACGGTTCACACATAACAATATAAACATGCGGATTAAATTCATAACTGCAGAATTATAATAGAACCTAATTCTATTCCATGTTAGATAACAAAGTGCGTCCAGTCTTTAATCATAATTAATCATAACATAATTATCCAAATAAACATCCAACCATAGCAAATTATCTAAATTATTACATGCTCGAAGTCTAGTTACTCAAATTACAAATTCATAAGTAACTTAATCAGAATAAAAACTAAAAGCATCCAAGCTCCTATGCTTGGCCCTTTTCACCTTCATCGTTCCCCTCGTTTCCTGTATCATCCATTAGGGTAGAAGTTGTAACACCCCGATTTCTCAAAGATATTGATATTTACAAAAATGCCATTGGAATGGTAAATTAGAAGGTTATGATCGTAGATAAGAAAATGGTGGGGCCCATTGTTCAAATTAAGGCCTATTGTACATATTATAAAGATCAAATTAGATTAAATGGTTATTGTACATCTAATTGGGTCAAGATGGTTATTTGGGTTAAAGGACCCAATTGGGACCCGATCGGTCATGATGGATTTATTTGACCATTGGGTGAGCCCAATTTTAATGGGGTTAGGCTGAATTAATTTGGAGTTAAATGGAGGATAAATGGTAGACTTGAGGCAAATGTGTAAACCACATTTAAATGGGTAAACCACCCATAAATGGGTCATGGCGTCAAATTGGATCAAAGGACCCAATTGAGACCCAATGGGTCGAGTTGACCATGGTTGACCGTGTGGACCCTCAAGTGAGCTCAAATGTGAGTTAACTCAGGTTGAGTTGGGACTGAAATGAGTTGGATTTGAATTAAGTAATGGAGTTGACTCAAGTGCATTAAATGAATGGCATTAAATGTGGTGAGTTGGGCTAATGAGTTGGGTGAGTTAAATTGGGAATCAAAGGGGCCTTGAAGTCAAGTGAGTCAAATGGAGAGGTGAAGGGTTGCCTTGGTCTCAAACACCACCAAACATAGGTCCCACACGTTGATGGCATGGAGTGTTTCCCATGTATAAGGTTTAATGAAATGAGATAAAATCTCATGGGGAATATGGAGGGTTTCCATCTCATAATGGAAACCCAAGCTCCAACGTTGGGAGTGCCAAGGGATGCCTTAGTTGGCAGAAAATGACTCCTTGGTTTGATCAAGGATTGATGAGGGTGAATGAGAGGTTCAAGGGCTGTCTTAATAAAAGTTGTGCACCACACTCTTGGCCGAATTTTACATTGCAAAAGCTTGGAGCTTTCATCTCTCTCCCTCTCTCAAGAACATACCTCCTTGGCCGAATTATCCTTTGGTGTTTTCACCATTGTTCAACCTTCCAATCAGGTAAGGACTAAGGAAGCAAGAAGGAAGAAAGCAAGGACCAAAAGGAGAGAAGAAAAGCAAAGAAAATTGGTAAGTACTCCATGGAATTTGGTTTAATAAAGTTGGTTAAATGGAACATGATTTAGCCATGGTATGGCCGAATCTACCAAAGGTTTAAATTATGCATAGTGATGTTTAAAAAGATAGAAAACATGGACCATAGGGTTCGGCCACTTTGGATGGCCGAACCCCATGAAAAGAGTTGGTTAGGTTGATGGTTTTTGGAAGGCTAAAAACCATGGAGATTTTTATATGTTTTAATGAGACACAAAGTATATGTTAAAGAGGTTCAAATCATAGGCCATATGGTTCGGTCACTTGGGATGGCCGAACCCCATGAAAGGATTTAATAGGCTTATGGTTAATTTTGATGGTTTTGAGAGATAAAAACCATACAAGTTATGGAAGGGTTAAGGTGTTTGAAAAATGGAGATAAGGTGTATGTCTTGGGTCGGCCAATGTATGGCTGAACCATATCTTTCTTATGGTTAAGTTAGTATGTCAAAAGCATGAATAATTATGGGAGAATTACATCAAGAGAACCGTAGGGTTCGGCCATGTGTATGGCCGAACCCCATGGGTCATTTTAGGGGTGTTTAGAATTAAGAACATGGTGGAAATTATAAATGGCCGTATGCTTCGGATTAAGGAATCATATATGCTTATCTTTGGACTTAGTGATAAGTAAATAATCAGCCATTATATATGATGGAAAAAGGGACAAAATCAGTATGGTGAGGCTCGGCCATGTAGTATGGCCGAACCCCACTAATGGTCATTTGGTAGACCTAGTGGCTAACTTGTAATTTGATTGGTTAAAATCAAAATGAAGATTTATGTAGGAAAGATGTAAAAAGATCAAAAGCAAAGTGGTGAGGTTCGGCCATGTTGTATGGCCGAACCCCACTAAGGTGGATTGGTTATATGGACTTGGATTATTAGCAAAAAGTAAGCATTGGTTAAGCCAATGGCAAAACTATAAATACAAGTCAAATGGAGGAATTGATCAAAGGACTTGAAAAGAGGGGTCCAAAACCAAATTGATAAGGTTCGGCCATGTTGTATGGCCGAACCCTACAAAGACATGTTTTGAAATGTGAAGTGTTTTAAGTGTTTATCAAATGAAAAGGGAGATTAAATCCAAAGGAGATGAGGTTCGGCCATGAGTATGGCCGAACCCCACAAGATGGTTTATGGGATCTAGACTTAATGAGAAGTCAAAAGGTTATGTTAATTAACTTGCTGTTATATAAACAAGGTAACAGGATTTGAACGGCCCCCCAGCCGTGATCGGGTGACGCTTAAGAGGAACAGACGCTTGAGTGAATTTTCTGTAGGTTTCCTACTACTTGTAACCACTTTTATAATTGGTTTTATCATGGTTTTTATGACATATATTGTTATTGTTTTATGTTTCAAATTGGTTTTGAATGATGAGATATATAATTACAAATGACATATATTCATTGACATCTCATGCATGGCATGGGGTGATGATTACGGAAACTGGAGCCCACACTCCGTCGGTAGGTCCGTGATGCATTTATGGGGCCTCCTTAGGCAATGAGAGTCCCGCCAGGAGGAATAACTCAATGATGAGAGTCCTATCCATAGGAAATGAGGAGTACTGTGGATTACCTTGACGCGAGAGTCCAGTCAAGTGATGGTTATGTATTATTGTGATCGGTGGGACTCATTGCATGCCATACATACATAGCATTGATTTTACATGTGTTGATGATCATATATTATGATATATGCATGTTTTTATATACTAACCTTGTGGTAGCCCTGACCGGAAAACCTACTGGGCGCGTTGATCTAACGCCCTATCTCTATCCTTAGAGGATGATGCAGGAAAAGGAAAGGGAAAGGCAAAGGCAGAGGATAATGAGGAAAGCTAAGCATAGAAGCTTGGGTGTTGGAACGATGTTTATTTACTGATGTTTTGGTTACATTATTATGGACGTGTAATAATGTAGATAACTGCTATGGTTTGATTTAAGTTTGAATGAATGTTTAGTTATAGTAATCAGGACTTGTACTTGCTATCTACTCAGTATAATTTCGCAATCAGTTAGTTCCGCAATTTGTCTAGTATTATTCTGCATGACTTGTTTAGTTCCGTGTGTGTGTTGTTTATCATGGTTTAGACCATGCACACATGGTTGGCCAGTTAAGGGTCGGACTTTGGAAGTCCGAACTTAGCTCGGGTCATGACACCTCCCGCTCTCTTCCACTTGTTTATAAAAGAAAAATAGACTCTGATTTTCAGAAGGTTGGAAAAGGCAGGGGCGTTACAGAAGTAGGGCGTTAGAACAACGCGTCAAGTAGGTATTCCAATTAAGGCTAACACATGGTTAGTACAAAACATATATAATGATATCATAATGTCAAAAACCATACAAACCATGCCATGTCATAATGTCAAATGCAATGAGTCCCACCCATCACAAGTACATATAAGTACCCCCACATAGGTCTTTCGGAAGCCCCGACGGAGTGTGGCTCCTCCGGTTTCTTCTTGATGGAAAAGCACATCAAGGTATCCCACATAGATTTTTCGGACGCTCCGACGGAGTGTGGCCCCTCCGGTTACATATCCTTCACCCCATACCATGTATGAGATGCTAATGAAACACATGCTATTTTATATTGTAAACATAGATTAAAACTTCACAATTGAAACATATCTTTTACAACGTAAAACATCAAATTAAGATAAAAACATTGTACATAAACCCATGGTTTCAAAGAGGTGGAATCCTACCAAAGACCACTAACGTGTCCTTGCTCTTTCGTCCGGTAACCGTTCACGATCGTACACACCTTGTGAGGTCCCATTACCTTATAATATATCAATCAATTAAAACCATGTCCCATTTGATTTACAATAATGTCCAAGAGATACAACTTTGTGGGGTTCGGCCATACAACATGGCCGAACCTTACTTCTTTAATTTGGTGCCTTTCTTTTAGCCTTTTGATTTTTAAATTAAATCCAAGATCATGCCATCTTTGATTCATAAATTTAATCACCTATACAACAATTACTTAACCTTGATAACAACAAAGTCCACAAAACAATCCCCATGGGGTTCGGCCATACACCATGGCCGAACCCATGGTCCATTATTTCTACTTAATTACCATATTTCCATCCATGGATATCATTCCATTAATCTATCCATTCATACATTAAATCCATAAATCATTCCCCATGGAGTTTGGCCACACACCATGGCCGAACCCATGGTCCATCATTTTTCACCTATTTACATCCTTTGCCATTGTTTATATCACCTTATGTTTAGGTCCACAACATAGGTCCATGGCTAGCATTTCATTCTTTAATAACATGCTTAGGCTAATAATAACCCACTAACATGGTTCATGGGGTTCAGCCAGCCGAACCCTATGGCTTATAATCTTCTCTTTAAAAATCATTAGACCATATAAATTCCTTAACAACTTAAGTCCATAAAAGACCTCATTGGGTTCGGCCATTCACCTTGGCCGAACCCAAGGTCCATGGTTCTCCATCTTTTTCATGATCTAATTGCATGAACACCATCCCGTAATTCTTTATGGGGTTCGGCCATACACCATGGCCGAACCCTAAGGTCCTTGATTCTCCATCAAAACATCCATTTAACCCCCTTTAAAAAATCCTTAACATACATCTATAATTTTCATGCTTTGAAACGCAATAAAATTATTAACCAACTCCCATAGTTTTCATCATTCAAAATCCATTAACAATACCAATAATCCTTCCCTCAATTTTCTTCATGGGGTTCGACCCTACACCATGGTCGAACCCTATGGTTCCTTTCTTTAAACAAAATTATCAAAATACTTACCGGTTCCGCGACTTGTTCTTGCTCTTCCAATCTTCTCATTCTTTAGCCTCCTTTATCTCTCACACAATTGGTTGCCTCCTCCTTCTCTGAGTATGCCGTGCGCCCTTTGGTCTTGCTGCTGCCTCTCTTTGAATGAGCGTCCTTATGCACTACCTTTGTATGCCGTGCGCCCCTTCCTTCTTTTATTAACTTCCACTCAGTCCTAATTAGAAGGTACCATGCACCCGTTCAATTTAACAATTGCCTAGTATTGCTCTTAACAAAGGAAAGGACTCCTTTTTTTTAAAGATATTCTAGCATATCTACATGGATACACATACATATTTCTCATGGATATGCATATCTTCTATACACGGCCAAGCAACCTTTCAACTCCTAAAATCTAGTCAATATCCGTTTCCATGTCATCCTAAAATCTTTCCATCAATACCTTCCATTCTAATTCTCTTTATGCGCATGACAATTAATCCAAATCCCTTATTTATAGATATATTGCATTACCATTTTAATTCAGCCCCATTTTATTTAAATTGGACCTTACACCATAACCGTTGGGTCCTAATTGGGCCATTGACCCAACACCTTACCCATCTAAGGTTCATATCCGTTAATTCACAATTAAAATGGCAAATTTCGTAATTATTGATAACATAAAATTCCAAAGTCTTACATAACTCAAGACTTAAAATTTATTTCTTAATTAATTCCTTAATTCAACTCTCTTCACTGAACCTTTTTGGACTCACCCATGGTTGACCAAGTCAACCATGGTGGCCGGCCCAACATGTGACCTTAGACCACACACCACCTCACTTGATGAGATGGGTTTTGTGTCCCACTTGGCTATGCCACTTCCATGTCACCTCATACACTTGCCACCTCACTTGATGAGGTGGATCCCATGCCTTAGGTTTTAATTGGGTACATGACCCGATTAAATCAATTCATCTTGACCCATTGGGTCCCAATTGGATATTTGACTCAATTAACTACATTTACCCAATTAATTAAAATCAACTCTATCCATGATCCGTTAGATCATAATTTGGCCATTGCCCCAATTCTTATCCATCTAACATCCATTCCATCTATAAATCTTAAATTTAACAATTAAAATAGATAATATCCAATATAATAATTGCATTGAAAATTCGGGATGATACAGGAAGTGTTGAAGAACACAATCAAAGCAAACACCAGTGATATGGAAAGTAAACGTAGGACGAAGACGACAAACGTCAACTTGTATAATGGTTGCGTTTCCCCACCTAAATTTGAAAACCGATGTAAACAATGGAAGAGTTGGTTGAGAGACGACGTAGCAATGAAGAACTTACTCGAGAAAAAATATAGGAGATAAGGAAATTCTATCCGAAATTACTTATAAGGAAATACCTTGGAACCCATGGTCCGTCTAAATTTTCGGGACGAATATTCTAAAAGGTGTTAGTATTATAACACCCCAAATTTCAGTCTGGTAAATCAATATAATTTCCCTTAATGATGAGGAATGAATAGGGTTGATACCATGTATTAGGTCAAATGAGGAAATAAATAATCAAGTAAGAATGTGTGATTAAAGGGATGATAGAGTAATTAAGCGAGATTTAAGAAAGACTAGATTAAGTGATGATTTAGTTAAATAATTTTGAAAGTGGAGTGGAATATAATTAATTAAATTAATTGATGGAAATTTTGGTGATTAGTTAATTAAGAGGGATTAAGGGTGATTTAATTAAGTTACTAATTTAATTTGATAATACCTGATGGAATGGATTTTAAATTAATAGAACTTAATTAATGATGTGGCGAGCATGCCACATAAGCGATGACATGGCATGCCACTTGAGAAAGTGTGACCCAACACCACACTCAACCCCACTCCCTATAACTTAGGGCAACCAAGGGAGAAAAAACCTCCACTCTCTCATTTCACTCCTCTCACACGGCACTCCCTCATTCTTTTTTTCCTTCTCACACGGCAACCATACCCTACCTCTTCCTCTCCACTGTACACCTCCCTTCTTCCACTCTTCACATGACTTTCCTCCTCCTCTCTTCTCCTCCATTAGTGAAACTCAAGCAAGGAAGAAAGCAAGAGAAGAAGTGAAGAAACGAGGAAGAAAGAAGGAAGAGAGATCTTGGAAAGCTTCACAAGAGGTTAGTTTTTCTCCCTAGACTTAGTATTAAGACCTAATTTGAGGATTAGGATTGTGAGCGCCCGCCCTTTTTCACTCACCGAAAATTAGAGTCTAATCTTTTTTTGAAATAAAGAGTGAGAAAGAGCGGGATGCCACAACGCGAGTTAAGTCTAAGCTTCCAAAGCACGGCCCTTAACTGGCAAACCATAAGTGTGCGTGGACCGAGTCCGCTAAAATAGTTCACACACATTAAAGTAATACTTGCGGAATAAACCCATTGTGGAAATATCATTTGATTACATAAAACAACCATAACCTTTACTTAGCAAGGAAGTCAATCACCCGAAACTTAAATGAACTTAATATCTGAAGGTAACGTCAAACCATAGCAAAATAATATCTAAGTTATTACAATCCCAAAATGCAATTAACTCCATATATATTGTCCAAAACTAAAACTTAAAAATAAGCAATAAGCTGCCCAAGCTCCTAAGCTTGGCCCCTTTCGCGTCCATCGTCCATTCCGTTCCCTGTACCATCATCTAAGGTAGAAGTAGGGCGTTAGTCAACGCGCCCAGTAGGTATTCCAAGTAGGGTTATACACATAGGATTAGTATAAAGTCAAGATACAAAACATCATACCGTACTTGTAAAACATGATACCTAAAAACAGAGCATGATAATAGAGATCATAATCATGCTGATAAAACCAAAACAGTGCATGATGCTCATAACAAAATCATGCCAATGTAATGCCATGCCATGGGGTCATATGCCAATGATCACCCCCCCCCCCCCCCCCCCCCCCAACATCCATATCACAAATCACATTAGTAGTCCCCTTGATGAATAAGCCACATCAAGTATTTCGGTCATGCCTCCCCACGAATGCCTTATCGATCCAACCGAATGGAGCGTGGATTCCTTTTACATTGTAAACATAGTATATCTCTCCCCACATATGCCTTGTCAGTCTCATTGAATGGAGCGTGGAGCTCCTTTTACATTGCAAACATAATATATATCTCCCCACGTATGCCTTATCGGTCCCACCGAATGGAGCGTGGACTCCTCTTACAATTCAACATCATACATCTCTTCTCGTATGTCCAATGGAATCAGTGTGGATTCCTCAGCACGGTTGTTTATCAGACACCTCGAATGGAGAGTGGACTCCTCTCATATGTTCCCTCCCATGCCATGTATGAGATGTTGAGTCCAAAGATGCCATTTCTTTCAAATTACCATATGCCATTCAAAACAGTTCATACACATATATATTTCATAATAGCCTTGAGATACATTTTTAAAACATAAGCATTTTGATACCAAAAAATAGATCATCAATCATGGAAAGAAAAACCATTGCATGTACATAATCCAAGTGTTTCAACAAGGCAGGAATCCTACCCACGTTCGATCTACTGTCTTTATCTTGTTTTGCACGAACAGTCGCTAACCATCACGTGAAAGTGAATCACGTCTCTTTACCTTATCAATTTAAATCATACACATATATCAATTTATAATCAACCTTTTATTTCAGTAGCATTTACGCATCATAATCCTTAAACCGGTTAAGACCCTCAACGGGGTTCGGCCATACGACGTGGCTAAGATGTGTTCATGTTCTTCAAGACCCATCAATGGGGTTCGGCCATACAACATGGCCGAACCTCACTCCTTGGTTTTTGACCCCTTTTCTTTAATCCTTGTTTTATTTTAAATACCGTTGCTCCACCATCATTCCATTCTTTTGATTTCATAACTTGATAATCCATAGTTAATCAATTAACTTTTAAATATTCATGGACTCATAAAATCGTTCATGGACTCATAAAATCATTCATGGGGTTCCCGTCTGCGACCCATCCGGTGGATGATAAAAACTCGAAATCAGTCCTCATTTATTTGATGTAGACTTAATCTTTCCTCTTAAAATTTGTTTCCTTATTCTTTAAAAACATTTTAAACGTCATCCATATTTCTTCATTCCATCCCTTGGTTGTTGGTCTTCAACACCTGCCCATTCATTGAATGGATACCGACTCTTTGATCATTTATTCCAAAACATATTCCATCTTCAAATGGATATCCACCTTCATGGCTCGCAACGGTTTAGCAAATCCTATCCATCAAATATGGGACCCTATGGTTTCGGCCACTCCATAGCCGAAACCATGTTTCCCTTAGCTTCTTTTAACCATTAAACCCCCGTTAAACATTATATACCTTTCCCGTATCTCCTCCATTTCTTTAGGTCTGATTTTGCTTCTCCGTCCTTCTCCTTCCTTAGTCCTTGTTCTTCCGTCATGTCTAGAGCCGAAATGGGAGGGATAGAGATTGAAAGCCTCCTTGATCTTCAATGAAGCATTCAGCCAAGGTGTTGATTGAGAGAGGGAGGAAAATGAGATGAAAATATCTATGAAAGGATTGTCCAAGGTGGTGTAGTTTGAGAGAGGGAGAGAGAGAGAGAGATAGGAGTGGAGATGAGATTTCTTTTGCTCAGAAGGGAGGGAGAGGGTGAGATGAAACTCTCTTTTCTCTCCAAGAGAGGATCGGCCAAGGGTGTAGAGAGAGAGAGGGAGGATCGGCCAAGGTGGGTTTTGGTGGTGTGTGTCTTTTGTCTAGCCCTAGCCTCCCAACTACCCACATTAAGGCATGGTCTTTCCCATGTGTCCCTTGGTCAAACAAGAAGATGCATGGCTTACACTTGGGCTTTGTCTTTCCCATGTGTCACATCCAAGGAGACACATGGCTTACACTTGGGGCTTGTCTTTCACATGGCTTACACTTGGGGTTTGTCTTTCACATAGCTTACACTTGGTACTTTGTCCTTCCCATGTGTCCCATCGAAGGAGACACATGGCTTACACTTGGGGCTTGTCTTTCGCATGGCTTACACTTGGGGTTTGTCTTTCACATGGCTTACACTTGGTGCTTTGTCCTTCCCATGTGTCCCAACCAAAGAGACACATGGCTTACACTTGGGACTTTGTCTTTCCCATGTGTCCCAACCAAGGAGACACATGGCTTACCTTGGGGCTTGGTCTTTCCCATGTGTCCCAACCAAGGAGACACATGGCTTACACTTTGACTCACTTAATTTTCTTGAACTCATTTCCACATAACTCAAGTGATTTTAATTTCCAACTCAATATAATTGAATTCACCCCAATTGAACTCACCCATGCGACTCTTAACTCAAAACTTAAATTTATTCCTTAATTAAATAATTCTTTAACTCAACTCACTTCACCTAACCCTTTTGAACTCACCCATGGTTGACCAAGCTAACCATGGTTAGCTGACCATGCATGTGAATTAAATCATTTGCCACCTCACATGATGAGGTGGATTTGGGTCCCACTTGGCCATGCCACTTACATGCCACCTCACTTGATGAGGTGGATCTCATGTCTTGGGTCTTAATTGAGTACATGACCCGATTAAATCAATTCCTTACCCATTTACCTTAAACATTAATTCATCTTGACCCATTGGGTCCCAAATGGGCTAATTGACCTAATTAACTACTTTTATCCAATTAATTAGAATCAAACTCTATCCATGATCCGTTGGATCATAATTGGGCCATTGCCCCAATTCTTACCCATCTAACAATCATTCCATCTATAAATCTTCAATTTAAAAATTAACATAAATAATATCCAATATAATACTGCATTTGAAAATCCGGGATGTTACAAGGATGGTTTAGAATCAATCCTAAATAAATTTGGGTTAAGGAAAAGGAAATTGGAAAAATTGTAGATTTTTGGGTTTACTCACATATCATGAAATTTGATTTAGATCCATGTATTCATTGATCAAAGCATGAGTATTAACCTTCTAAAATGTGAAAAATCACATGTGCAATCAATCTAAGAAGTTTGGTTTAGAAATCAAGACCAATGACCCACCCGTTAGTGATTTTCAAGTTCAAGAAACTCGACCCGCACTGCATTTTCTGCAGTTTTCTGCAAGTAACTATCTAAAGAAGACAGGCCTCGCAACCTGTCTCAGACGTTCCGAGAAAATTTCTGAAGGCTCAGATAGTTTGAGGAAACAGATGACATTCCGAAGACTACAGGAAGGTATGATGTCTCGGAACCTGGCTCGAACATTCTAAGGCCAAGTTCCGAGAAGACCAATCAACCCTCGAAAGGACTAAACACTTGGGAAAAATTAGAAAAACTTGTTAAGTCCAAAAGAGGACCCGAGGTCTCGGAACCTAGCTCATAAGTACCGAGAATCTAGTGTAAATTGAAAATCTACATGTTTCGGAAGTGCCGAGAGAAAGCCTAGAAGTTATGAAGTCCCGGAACATGGTTCGGAGGTTCCAAGACCAAATTCCTAGCAGACTAACATGACTGTATACTTCGGACGGTCCGAAGGGGATACAGATGTTCTGAAGCTTCGGAACAAGCTTCGGAAGTTCTGTACTGGCAGTGACCAGACTGTTTTGATCTTAACCCCAAACTCTTGTTTTGATCATTATTGTCGGATTAATAAGACGCGAGTAACATTCTCCAAACTTGACCCCCTCAATGTTATACAATAAAAGCACTAAGTATTATATTTGGAAACCAAGGACATTAACTAATGATGTGATTTGTGTATCTTAATCCATGGAAATAACCAAGGATCCGATGGTGACTTAGAGTGTACAAGACATTTCGTGATTCGTCCTCCCCGCCGATTTATCTCCAATTAGGAAGATTTTGCTACTTCATTGAAATGCAATGGGTCTGAATTCAATATCTTATTAAAAATAAGAAAATGAAAATTTAAATCCCTTCGAAAAACATGTGTTCTTGACTTATGAAATTGAGGTCATTTTCAATTGAAGTACTTTGGATTATTTCACCCCTTAGAATTATAAGATAGGCGATATGTTTTGAAATGTAGATTATGGCTTAGTGATCGAATGACTATTTAGAGAGGGGTGTGATATTTTATTTGAAAAGTTGTGGATTTCAATTTAGTGAGTTTCTAAGCCATCTTGAGATACTTATGTAAAATATATGTGTTGTGAAAGGAATGTTTTTTCATATTTATGGTAATAAATTGAAAACACATGACATGTGATCATTGGCAACATTTGCATTCATATTCCTCATGTATGAAGCATGGGATGGGAAATACACGAAGTGATAACCAAGGGCAAGTTTGTCCAAATGGACCTTAGGGTCATGATTATTGTTATGGGGTTACCGTCAACGAACCAAAGTACGAAAATGTCCGGACGGACTTTGATGGCGTGTTATGATTGACGAATCAAAGTGTAGAATTTTCTCGGGTAGGCTTCGATGTCATGTATGTAAGGCCAAGAAAGAATGTTTCACCAGTGGAACTAATTCAGTTTTATGATGACAAGTAACAAGACACCCCAAAAGATGAATATGAAACTCCCAACCTTATGCCCCTTGGGTTTCCATCATGAGATGGAAACCCTCCATCTCCCAACGTGTAGCCTTGGATAACTTTTTATAACAACCAAAACCCTCCAACTTCCTCATAATGATGGTGTCTTCCCAAGTGTCCCTTGGCTTGGCCAAGACACCACTTGAGATGGAACATCCCTCCATCTTCCAACGTGTAGCCTTGGTTACCTTGTGTAACATCAAAACCCTTCACCTCCCTCATTTAATGCTTCCTTTGGAGTTTCATCCCATGAGATGAAACTCCCACCTCCCCAACGTGTGTACATGGTGGTGCTTGGTCTTATGATATGCAACTCTCCATCTTCCCACTCCACTCATTAAAATGAAAGTTCTATTAAATTCCCATTCAACTCACCTCTTTAACTCAACTCTTATCTTTAAATCAACTTTAGTTAACTCACTTAAAATCAACTCATTTCCTTGATTCCATTTCCAATTTAATTCAGCCCGAATTTAATTAAGCTTGAACTCACTTGGTGGTCAACCAAGTCAACCATGACCCATTGGGCCCCAATTGGGCATTTGACCCAATTGACAATCTTGACCCAATTAAATAAATCTTACCCATTTATTTCAATTGAACCATATCCATAATCCGTTGGGTCTTAATTGGGCAATTGACCCAACACCTTACCCATCTAAGGTCTATCTCCGTGGTGTTAAAATACAACCCTCTTTTGAAAATTTTCGTCCAAAAATCGAGCGAAGTAGGGTTTCAACAGATTAGATAAATAGCTCAGGGTGAGCTGTTCTCATTTCTGATTCAAGTTCCTAAGTGGCTTCCTCATTACCATGTCGATCCCATACCACCTTGACGAACTAAATCGCTCAGTTCCGTAACATCCTTTGTTCTGTCTCATGTTATCTCTTTTTCCAATGAGTCCATTTGTGATCTCATGTAGATCGATGTACTCTGTTTCACTTTACCTGCTACCAAGATATTTTCCATACGTACTCGTTCAATACGTTCATTCGTCTACTCTCTGTGTGAGGTTAGTGATGACCTTGCCCCTCATTGAAACTTTGTTAGTGAGGTAGCATGTCAATGCAAACCTATGCTCAAGGCTTTCGCTGATTCCATTTTAACTAGGTTTCTAGCTGCACTCTCCTGGAACTCCATCGGCTAACTACAGAGTCAGCTAATCAATCTAACTCGGTAGTCGTCCATAGCTTCCCATTCGAGTTTCACTAGACTCTTATCTTTTCCACTAAGTACATCTCCAAAATTAAGCATATCTTCATTTGCGCATAAGTCACTATGTGACTAACACCTTTTGTTCAAAACTTCTATGATACCGAGTATCTCTCAACACTAACTTCCCTGTGATACAAGTCGTAATACGACTAACACCTTTTCTTATAACGTGGGATGTAGATCGAAACATGTCCCAATCATTAGAACAATACGTCATCTATGGGACTAACAGGTCCATCACACTACCAACATGTCTACTATGGTACTGATACCCGACATTAGTCCAAACCACCATGGAAACCATCATCCACGGTTATACACATCCATCCCTGGTATCACTCTATCAGTGAGTATAATCTATCCATAGTTAATAACCATCCATGAATATAATCCTTCCATGGGCATAATCCATCCTTGGCATAATTAATACCTTCGTAGGACTAACATATCTATCATAGACGAACGGTCTAACATACGACCAATATGTCAACTTATGGGACCAAAATGTCTTTCATGCTATCAATACGTCTACCCTAATGCCAATATCCGACATCAATCCAAACCATCATTGAAACTCTCATCCATGGGAAGATGATATCTATCCATAGATCCATCACATTTACCATGGGCCACTGTATCTATCCTGGGATCGATATATCCACTAACTGTCGTCATCATCTACCAATAGGGAATAATATAGTAAGTGCAGTGGGCATTTGTTGTACTACAGCACCAGTAACAGATGAGAAGGCAGTAGATCAAATAACGTATAAGCATATGAACTACAAATTACTGCCATACCTTGAATCACCGAATGATCCACTGTCTCTAGAGAAGAAGTTGAAGTATTCAATAGTCCAGATCCTGTCAGAATAGGTGTCCGTCATGTCTGGTCATGTGCTCTAGATCCTTGTGACTGAGTTGGTCGAGCCGTACGACGGAAAAAACCCCTGGAAGTGAGGAGATCTATCGTTCTGTGAACACTCCCTTTTGAAATGGTCCTGTTGACCACACTGGAAACAGGAGTGAGGAGATTTATCGTTCTGTGGACACTCTTTTTTGAAATGGCCCTGCTGACCACACTGGAAACAGGAACTTCCAGTGGAACCAGTTGAGGCTGAAGGTCTCCCAAAGTAGGGTTTGACTACCGCTTGTACTAGGTTCCGTAGTTCAAGAGTTACTTCAGGAATGTTTGCACTGTCCTAACCCACTCCGTTATGTTTTTCTTCCTTTTGTTGGTTCTGTTGTGTATGTCTTCCTTTCGGAGGCATTTTTCCTAAGTCATTGAAACACCATTTGACTTAGCTTCCTCGTAAAGTTTTGTGTTCTTCATAGTTTGGGAAAATTGCCAAATAAGCACTCTTTGTATTTCTTTGGTTTTAGGGAAACTTCCTAAGTATCAAGTGTTTGTTTCTCAATTTGGGAACATCAGGGGAATATCTCCTAATTTGCTATGTTTGATAAATCCAATTTATAGTGACTGTCCTTCATTTGCTATCATTCCTTTTTCGTCAAGTGTTGCTCTCAGATTGAATGTTTCAGTCTGAGTATAACGAAGTAAATTAATCCGTCCCCCGTGTAGCAGACTCCGAAAAGTCTATCAATTGGGATTCTTATTTGTCAGTGAGACATGATACCGCCTTAATCTTACTTCGAAAGATTCATCCTTCCCGTTTCGCTCTGATACCAACTGTAACACCCCGCCCCTTTCCACTTGGCAAAAATCAGAGTTTTTTTTTTTTTGAATAAAAAAGCGAGAGAGAGTGGGACGCCACGACACGAGCGAAGTCCGAGCTTCCAAAGCCCGACCCTTAACTGGCCAACCATACCTGTGTGTGGACCAAGTCCACTAAAGCGATTCACACGTACTCAAGTTAAATATGCAGAATAAATCATAGATGCGGAATTATAATAGAATCATAATTCTATTCCATTTTAGATAGCAAGGATGTCAATCACTTAATCATAATTATCTTACGTTAAAATATCCAAAATTAACATTCCAAACCATAGCAAATAATCTACGTTATTACAGTCCCACGAACTAATTACTCAAATACATTATCCATGAGTAACTTAAACAAAATGAAACTTAATCATCCAAGCTCCTAAGCTTGGCTCCGATCACGTCCTTTGCTTTATTCATTTCCTGTGTCATCAACTAAGGTAGAAGTAGGGCGTTAGACAACGCTCCCAGTAGGTATTTCAAGTAGGGTCAAACACATGGGTTAGTATAAAAATCCAGATATAATACATCATACCGTACTTGTAAAGCATCGTATCCAAAACAGTGTATGATAATAGAGACCCAATCATACATATAAAAACCAGAAACATTGCATGATAATAGAGATCATAATCATGCTGATTCAATGCCATGCCATGGGTGTCATATGCCATGAGTCCCACCCATCATCCATGTCACACACATATGGTATCCTCTTGATGGAAACTCCTCGTCAAGGTATCCTCACGAATGCCTTACAGATGCCCCGACGGAGCGTGGACTCCGGTTACCTCTTGATGGATAATGCACACTAATGTCTTCCTCTTGATGGAAACTCCTCATCAAGGTATCCTCACGAATGCCTTACGGACGCCCCGACGGAGTGTGGATCTCCGATTATATTTCATCCCTCCCATGCCATGCATGAAGTCCTTAACCATAATAAAATTAGGGTTCGGCCATGCAAGGCCAACCCATGATCCATGATCATAATCCTTATATTGTTCATGTAAGAAGTCCTTAGCCATAACATGACTAGGGTTCGGCCATTGTTCCTTGACCATCTTTTCTTACTCAATATAATCTCATCAAGTACTTACTGATTCTGCGACTCCTCCGGTTTCTTTCACTCTTCTTGTTCCTCCAATCTCTCCCTCCCTAGCATCTTCTTCCTCTTTGATCTTTGGCCGAGAGTGAGCTTGAGAGGTCTTGAGATGAAAACCCAATGGAGAGGGTTCGGCCAAAGAGTGTAGGTTTGAGAGAAGGAGAGGAGCTTGAGATAGAAAACTCTAAGTCCTTTGTCTTGAGAGGGGGATCGGCCTTGAGTGAGAGGGAGAGAGTGAGATGAAAACCAAGTCTTGTCTTGTTCAATGAGAGTGGTGTCTTTTGGTTAATGCCCTTTTGTAACTCCCATGACTCTTCACCTCCCCATTGGTACTTACTTTGGGGGTTTCATCTCATGAGATGAAACTCCCAACCTTATGCCCCTTGGGTTTCCATCATGAGATAGAAACCCTCCATCTCCCAATGTGTAGCCTTGGATAACTTTGTGTAACAACAAAAACCCTCCAACTTCCTCATAATGATGGTGTCTTCCCAAGTGTCCCTTGGCTTGGCCAAGGCACCACTTGAGATGGATCACCCCTCTATCTTCCAACGTGTAGCCTTGGTTACCTTGTGTAACATCAAAACCCTTCACCGCCCTCATTTAATGCTTCCTTTGGAGTTTCATCCCATGAGATGAAACTCCCACCTTCCCAACGTGTGTACATGGTGGTGTTTGGTCTTATGAGATACAACTCTCCATCTTCCCACTCCACTCATTAAAATGAAAGTCCTATTAACGTCCCATTCAACTCACCTCTTTAACTCAACTCCTATCTTTAAATCGACTCTAGTTAACTCACTTAAAATCAACTCATTTCCTTGATTCCATTTCCAATTTAATTCAACCCCAATTTAATTAAACTTGAACTCACTTGGTGGTCAACCAAGTCAACCATGACCCATTGGGTCCCAATTGGGCATTTGACCCAATTGACAATCTTGACCCAATTAAATAAATCTTACCCATTTATTTCAATTGAACCTTATCCATAATCCTTTGGGTCTTAATTGGGCAATTGACCCAACACCTTACCCATCTAAGGTCTATCTCCATTAATTCGTAAATTAAATGGACAATTTTCATATATATTCATAACTTGAAAATCCAGGGTGTTACAGAAAATGTAAGTGCACTTCTCCAACAACCATTTCCAATCAAACATAAAGACCCCTGGGTGCCCCAACCATTTCATGCACCATTGGTACATACACAATTGACAGGGTCTTACTAGATCTTGGAGCAAGTGTTAGCCTACTGCCATACTTTGTCTATGAGAAATTAGGTTTCGGAGAATTAAAACCCACCCCTGTCACACTACAGTTAGTTGATTGATCTGTGAAAATCTCAAGAGGTGTGATAGAAAATGTTCTGGTGAAAGTCGACAAATTCTACTTCCTTGTCGATTTTATGGTATTGGATACTCAACCCACGCAGAACAAAAATGGGCACATTCCGATCATTATTGGACGACCATATCTGGCCACTGCTAAAATTGTCATTAATTACAAAATGGTATGCTTAGATTATCATTCGGAGATCTGACTGCTGAACTCAATGTGTTTGGCTTGTGTCGACTGATGTGATTTTAAATTTACTCGCAAGCGTACGAACCAGTTTATAGTATAGAGTATAAGTGTGAGGTCGTACCCAAGGGAAATTGACAAAATATATGCATGAAATAGAAGATGGCATTATTAAAATAATGTGATTTAAGGAAATAGTTTTCTAAAACATATAGTTATCATCTTAATTTAGAACAATAAATTGTTTTGATGAATTTTTTAGAAAAAGAAAAATAAATCAAGAATAAATAAATTGTTTACCTAATCTACAATGAAATCGGGTCAAAAATCGAAGTGGCATGTTATCCTATTTAAAAATAATAAAATCATGGCCTAGACTATGAAATGTTCTAGAGTTATAAAATATAATTCAAATTTATTTCCTATTAAAATTCTAATTAGAATTTTTATGTCCTCCATTGAATCAGATTTTTTTTTCAATTCAAGCCTTAGGCTTGAGCGGGTTTTAAACTTGTGTTTCCCCAAATCTAAAACAATTGTTCTTGATAAGAACCTTAGACTGGAAAGACGGCAAGTCACACTAATCCTAATAGAGGTTCTACTTTCCTTGAAAAAATTCTAAAAATAATTTCTTACATAATATTCACAAAAAGAATTAAAAATAAAATACAAATCATCACTATTAAATATTTTAATAACTGGGACCACCATAAATCTAAACAACTGCCATGAATTTTTATTTAATAAATTGGAAATGAAATACAATCCTTTTGGACTTGACATAAAAAAAAAATAACTTACAAGAAATTAAATATTTTTCTCTGTCTTTCTTCGTCCAACTTCAGTCTCTTCGACGTCTTGCCCGGTTCAACCTTCAATGGACCCAAACACTTGAATTTATAGGAAAGAAGGGATGAGATAAGGTACCCTTCAACTCAGCCGGGATAAGAACATTTAAATTCACATTCAGGCGGCCTTTTGTTTCCCTTATCTCTTTTCCTGTGCTGCTATCCTCCCTATACGGCAGCTTTCATTTTATCCATTCTTAGGATCAGTTAATTCCCAGCAGTATCCAGCAGACAACTCTATCTTCATCTCTCCTCCTTATCTCTTGATGGGCTCACCTTCATCTTATCTTCTTTTTCTTCCTCTGATCTTATCCCTTCTCTGCTCTACTGTTATCCAACTACACGGCAGCTCTCTTTTCGGCTACCTTCTTCCTCTGATCTGAATCAATCTTATCCTCATCTTCTCAGCAGATAATTCTTTCCTTATCTTTCTCAGTTTCAATCTTCTCTTTTTTGAAACCCAACTGCTACAGGGCAGCTGGTTCTTATCTAGTCTTTGATCTTCCATAGTTGTTTCTCTCTTCTTCTGCTTATCTCTATCTTCTCAGCTGATCTATCTAGCAGCTCTCTGCTGAATCACTCGGCAGCACCTCATCCAAATCTTATCTTCCTCTCTTCAAATTCCCAGCTGCTGCCTTATCTTATCTTCCTTCTTCTTTCGATCGGATAACATCAGCCTCTATCTTTTTTTTTTTCTTTCTGCTTTATCTCTGTTGGTTTTCAGTGCTCTATTCATGACTCTGCTCGGACTGCTTTGCGTTCTCTGTTGGCTACTGTTTGCAACTCTCTGTTGGCTTCCTCAAGTTTCCACCGTCGCTGGCTCTGGCCTTTTGGCTTGTTGCTGTTGGCTTCAGCTGTTCTTTGTTTGCTGCCCTTCTTCTCAGCTGGTTGCTGCTCTGGTGCTGATCTGTATCTCAGCTGGCTCCTATTTCTCTTCCGATTGTTGCCTGCTTCGGCCCTGAGATCACAACTGCTGTCGGTTGCCGCTGCCGTTGCTCTGCCTCTGCTCTCTGCTCTCTGTCTTTCCTCTACTTCAACTGAAATCTATGAGCTGGCTGCTCATGGATTCCTGTCGTTTGTTGTAACGTCGATTTGGTTGCTGCCTCCTTCTTATCTGCTGCTGCTTATGGATTCCGATCTCCTCTTTCTTCCCAGCTGCTTCTTACAACACAGATCTGATGTGATCTGGTTGCGCTGCTCTTTGTGAGCAGCAGACTGATGCTGCTTGCTCTTTGTGTGCGGTGCTGGCTGTTCTGACTACTCTCCATCGTCATCTCTTCTCAGCTGTTGTCTTCTCTTTTTTGCGATCGGTGCTACTGTGTATGGCTGCCCAGCCTCTCTACTTGATACTTCTCCTCTGCTTGCTGTTCAGACCTGGTCTTGCTGGCGCCACTGCTGCTGTTTATGGATGCAGTGTTGGCTTCTGCTCTGGTGTTTCCACTGCTGCTACTGCAGATCCATCATCGGCAGATCTGGCTTTCTTCTGCCGATCTCTTTTTCTCTACACTACCACCTATTTTTTGCGGTCCCAAACAGAGCTGCTTCTAACAAAGATTTCCAGGCTGGTCATTCGGCTCTGATGCCAGCGTGTGGAAAGTGATTTTCAGATGGCTGGACTGCCGTGCATCTCAGCTGGCTGCCTCCTTCACTGTTTCTTCTATAAGTCCTGCAACCAGATAAAGAAAAAAACATAGAAAAGAAATGGAAAGTGGAAATAGAAATGGTAATAGTTTCTTTAGGCTTTCCTTTAGGTGCCGGGCACCTCGATCGACAGTAAATGAGAAGGGTTGGTAAATGCGACTCGAATAAAATTTAAATATTAATTACATGAGTGTAAAAGAAAAACTTTAATCTACCCATTCTGAAGGTGATGTCGACTGAATTTTTGACTTAGCCATTTTTTTATCATTTTTTATTTTCTTTTCTTGTATTTTTCAAAATAAACTATAAAACTAAAAACAACATTTAAACATATCTAAAATTTATAAAATAAGGACTAATTAATCTATTATTAAGGGGTAAAATTGTAATTTTACGGTGTTCATCATCGACAACCTCACTGCACGTATGATCCATGTGAGGTTAATATAATCTAGAGTTCTATCAACGAGTCTTTCTTTTCACTTCATCTATGATAACCCATTTGAAAAGTCTTTGTCCACCTTTAGCCCAGATTTCAATGAAAATTTTGAAAAAGAAGTAAGCACTGTATTCGACACATCTCCATATGGCCAGAAAGTCATAAAATTTAAACCTCTCCCTATTAGTCCATTTGTATTGTTTCCTTCTGTCATAAAGCCACAAAAATTAGAACTCAAAACACTTCCTAAAATTTTGAAATATTCCTATCTTGGACCATCAAACACTTTATCCGTTATCATAGCTTTCGATTTAACTTTTGAATAGGAGTCTAGACTCCTGGATGTTTTAAAAGATCACTAAGAAGTTATTGGATGGTCCATCACCGATCTCAAAAAAATTAGCCCCTCTGCGGTCATGCATAAAATCTAGCTGGAAGAAAACTACAAAACAACTAGGGAACCACATAACTAACTAAATCCGGCGATGCAGGAAGTGATGAGAGCAGAAATTTTAAAACTTCTCGAAGCGGGTATCATTTACCCAATCTCTGACAGTGCTTGGGTAAGACCAATACAAGTTGTTCCGAAAAAGTTTGGTTTCACTATAGTCAAGAGTAAGGATAACGAGCTAATCCCAACTTGAATTCAAACAGATTGGAGAGTTTACATTTACTACCGTAAGTTGAGCACTGCCACCAGAAAGGATCACTTCTCTCTTCTGTTTCTTGATCAGATGCTTGAGCGTTTAGCCGGTCATGCATTATTTTGCTTTCTTGATGGTTATTCTTGCTATAACGAAATTTATGTTGCTCTTGAGAATCAGTAGATAACCACTTTCACATGTTCGTTCGATATGTTCACATATCGTCGTATGCCATTTGGGTTGTGTAATGCACCCGCAACATTTCAGCGGTGCATGATCAACATCTTTTCCCATATGGTTGAATGCTTCCTGGAAGTCTTCATGGCCAACTTCTCTATTTTTTTATCTACTTTTGACCAATGCCTGCACCATCTGACCCTTGTGTTAGTCAGGTGCAAAGAAAAGAACTTGATACTAAATTGGGAAAAATGTCACTTCATGGTTAAGTCGACTGAAAGTTGCAGAACCCAGATTCAGTCGACTAAAACCATCTTTTAAGTCTATTGAAAGTATCTAGTACTAGGTCTGTTCAAGTTGCACATAATTCAATCGATTGAACCTTCCTTAAGTCGACTGAAAGTGGCATTCAGTCGATTGAATGCACCTTTAAGTCAGCTGAATTTCTCCGTCTATAAATATGTACTTTAATTCATTAAGGATTTGCGATTTTAAGGTTGTAGAAACCCTTTTCTCTCATTTCCTAGAGTTTTGAGGAGTTTTTGGAGGAATTTTTTTTTTTTTTGTGGTTTTCTCCCATTTTCACGAAGTATTCCTCTTTTTTTCCTCCTCACTTGAGTTGCAGCCTTCACCGGCAACATTTATGGCGCCCACGACCACCGTGTGCCGCTGGTTTTGTTTGGAGGTTTCTTTTTGGGCTTGGAGGACCACTAGCTTCTTGATTTGAGGTAGGGAGTGTATGATTTTGCATGTATGGGTGATTTCATGTGGCTTTATCGATGTTTTTATTTGGGGCTTTTGAAAATACTTTGGTTTTCGTTTAAAAGCATGTTTTGATGAATTGTTTGATGTGATGTGGTATCGTCAATGAGATTTGGGGATATTATAGATGGCGTGGATGTGGCCTCTTGATCCATATCGTTTCCGAAATATTTAATGTGTGAATTCATATGCCTTGGAGAACCTACCCAAGCCTATCTAATTTTTGAGTCCCCTTCACGTGTGATATATGATGTTATTGATTTAAATGTTATGCTTGGATGTAACATGCATGCCCTTGGTTATGCCCTTGGTTATGAATAATGTTTTCAAATCGACCCGTGGAGCGATCGGTCTTGGAGCAAGTGTATTACCCTAAACCAAATTAGGCATATTTAGCTAAATAAATCCTTTTTAGATAGGTTAATCTCAAAGATTACAGTTAGGGCTTTGTGAGAAGCCCAGGTGTGGCCCAATCTGAGTTTGAAAACTCAGTGATCCAACTGGCCAGCTTGAGGGGTAAAATGGTAATTTACCACATATTACTATTATTTTATTAATTAGGTCAGTATGTGATTTTTATCGGATGATATTATTCTCCTTAATCAAGGATTTCTATTTCTAATTTCAGAATGACTTTATTTTTAGAAAATAGTATTTAAAACCGCCCGTCAAAACCCCAAAAGGGAGGAATAAATATTTTTAAATAGTTTTGGAAATGAGAAATTTTTTGAGACAGCTTAGTATGTTAGACCATTTTAGTACGGTCTAGTTTATTTCTTCAAACCCCAAAAATGAGGATTTTAAATCATTTTCTTTAACACAAGTTAAATTAAGTAAATAATGTTAAATTATGAATTTTATTTAAATCTATGGTTTTGGTTGAATGTTAAATCTCCAAATTTTTATGGTGATTAGAGTTCTTAAAACCCAACTTATCTGTCAAGTTGGATTAAAAATTTTAAGCTTTTTAAGCATGCTTTAAGTTAAAATCCAATTTTTTAATAAAAAAAGGGCCTTTTTGCAAAACCAGAAGTTGGCAGGGACTTATCTGAAAACAACAATAAAATTCCTGCCGTTACTGTTGGGACGTCGGCACCGCTGTATGCAACACCTGGGTGGCCTTAACCGATTGGTCGGTCACCTCTTTATATCTTAGCCTCCTCAGCTGGTTTCACTCCCAGATATTTTCCATCTCTTCATCTCTCTCAATCTCCCTGAGAAACCAGCCGATCAAATCCCCCCTTGCCCCTATTTTCCAAAGTTTTCTTGCTGTAAGCTTAGAGGAAGAATTTTCAAAAGCTTGGATTTTCAACCCAGGAACTGAAGTGAAGGTAACCACTGTGTTCCTTTTCGAATTTTAACTGGTTTAGAATCAAGTAGAAACAAATTTGACTGAGTTTTGAGTGTGTAAAACTGATTTCAAGTTTAAGGAAAAACATGGGATTTCTTATGTCAGTGTGGCTTTTGTATTAGAATCCGATGGCTTAATCAGTGTTAAAACTTCAGACCATTCCCTATGGAAAGAGGACTCACTAAGGAGTCCATCTGACCAGTTGGATGTGGAAATTGAATCTAGGAAACCCATTGTCTCTGGATTCGTATTTCACTCTCTGTTCGGCATCACTGTCTGCTGTTGCAGACAGAGGAGGAAGACGATTCTCGGACGGTCCGAGAGTTGTGCTTCAGACGATCCGAGGGTGACCCCTTTCGGACGTTCCGAGCTTCGGCTCGAAGTACCAAAGTGGCCAGAGGCTAACCGTTCTCCCGCCTCTGCTCCGGATGTTCAGAGCATGTTCTGAAGGACTGAACACCTCTCGGACGATCCGAGCCTCTCTCCGCATGATCCGAGACACACAGACCCACCAAAGCCTGTTTTTCTGATTTTTCGGCTCGAAAGGACCTTCGGACGATCTGAGACCTGACCCTAGGACAGTCCGAAGACAGACCCAAGTTCCGAAGTCTGTGACTAGTTTTAGACAGTGGTTTGGGTGATTCGAAGCCACAGTACCTAGTTCAGAGGCATGTTCCGAGGAACCCAGTTTTTTAATGTAAAAATCTTGATTGATTGATGATGCATGTTTAGATGCTAAGTTTTAATTGAGATGTTTATACCCACTTGATAATTTAAAAGTGTACTAACCCTTCTTCTCTTATTACTATAGTGTATTACTATTTGTATTCACTTCCAGGCTGACTCTATTTGTCGGGTACTGAGTGATTTCACTTCCAGGCAGACGCTATATCTATCGGGCACTGAGTGACCTCGAGGCCTTACTCAACATGTCAATCTGGTCCTATCCAGAAGACAATACGAGAAGTGATGTGAGTATCTAGACCTAACTCAATACGTCAATCTGGTCATGCCTAGAAGACAATATGAGGTTTGGTCTGAGCACCTTATTACTATATATTGTGGATTATTGTAACTTAAAATGGTTGGAAACCAGGTAGGAGACTTAGTTCTATTTACCTTGGAGATTTTTGGGAAAACAATTTGGCTTTGAAATGCTACTTGTATGCATTTGAATGCTATGTATATTGACCAACTATTGATTGCGCACTTGTTTGCATGTTGAACAGAGACCGCAATACAATACAATTTCGAGGGGACTTAAGTTTGCATTAGGTGTAATCATGTTTTAATGAGATGATCTTGAGCAATGAGTGGTTTCAAGTTTGATGAACCCACCCATGTGTCTAGACATGATGCACTGTTGTAAGAAGTGTTTATGATGATTATAAATGTTTATGATGTTGATCATATGAGATATGTAATACCGCTTCCACGTGCCTTTGACTATTGAACCAATATCGGCCATGTGTGTGAGATTGTTTATGTCTACTGGACCAGGGGTGTCGACAGTTGCTGACTTGTGGAGTGTCAGTATCGGCCATATGAGGGCTGGAGATGTACTTGCAAAGATTTATTTTGACCATGTCGCGACTTAATACAATGGTCTCAGCGTAGTATGTAGGTGTTACGTTGGATGACAGTAGTAATGGAATAATGTTGAGATTATACATGATGTTGAGATTATATTGTCAAGCATGAGATATTATACTGCAAATGTTGATTATTTAACTAACCTGATGTTTCATTAGACTGCATTGTTATATTTCATTCACTGGGCTAGTTAGCTCACACCACTCACATTTCAGGAGATGTGCTCGAGGAGGAGAACCCCCGTATGAAGCTTAGGATTCCCACTAAGGGGAATTTCACTATCTATGTTTATTGGTTCCTTGAACTATTTGTTTATGTAAAGTACCGGGTGTGGTACTTAGTTTGTATTGACTTCATGTATATATATATATATATATATATATATATATATATAACTCCATATTATGTAATCTAAAATTCAAGTACTATTGTATCAACAATGATTATAATTTAAATAGTCATACTTAAATTAGTTGCTTCAAATTGAGTCATAACACACTTGTAGGTTGTGTCATTCCCTCCCAAGTTTGTAGTTCTTTCTCTTTTAATATGGGTAACCGACTCAACCCAATTTTGAATCAATTTCAAAAGTAATAAATTTAAATTTTGATTAAATAATTGTTTTTCTTAGTGATTTTATGTTTCTCATGTGAAAGTTCCCGAAATGCTAGAACACGATTAACCCTAGAGGAGGGTGAATAGGGCAATCTGCTCATTTGTTGGTCCTTTTAAAATTTGATTGATTAATTAAACAAATTTGCAGCGGAATTAACAAATTAATCAAGATTTGTTGTGAGTGCTCAAATATTAATCCAAGCAAAAATGGCTCTAACACCACAACACCATATTTATATTGGTTCGGAGTAAACCCTTCTACATCCACTGATGGACTAACTCAACCTTGGGCTACGCCAATTCATTATGTGGGGAATTACACCCTCGCAAATAGAGTACGAATTTGACCTATCTCGATTGATTGGGAATTTCACCCAATCCCTAAGATTTTAAAAGGTTCGACCAACCCTAGTCTACGTCATTATCTCTCTATTTTTTATAGTTGTTCAAGCACCATGTTTTAATCCACTTCACAAAATGATTTATAATAAAATCAAACTAGAAGCACTTGCCTTGTTGAGCTCTCTTGATGTAGATATGTGCTTCTTAAAGAATCTCTCAAGGTGATGTCGTTCGATGACGAAGAGGCGCTGAGTATGTGCAATCACAATCCTTGGGAGGTCTCTAGGAAACTGGGTGACCAATATCTATCCTAGAGTGGTTTGTCTTCCTCTCTCTCAATCTCAATCTAAATCTATGGAAGATTGGATTATCAAATGATTCACCTATGTGAAATGCATGGGTAGGAGGTGGGATCTCTGGGAATGCCTAAATTTTTTCCTATTCAAAGCTCTCTCCAAGTGTCCAACCAAACTCATCAAGGTTTGGAGAATATATATAGGCAAACACAAAAATCCTGACTCTAGGTTGTCGATGGGTCAGCCTGATCGACAGGTTAGTACTGACATAATGCCGTTGCAATTTAACCGTTAAGCTTCCAACGGATATAAAACGGTTACTACCGATGGGTCGACATGACTTATAGTTGATGTGTCAGTTTGTCGATCGTATCGACTTGAGGTAAAACCATGCAGACAGAAGTTTCAAGTCCAGAAACTTGTCAAACCTAGGTCGACATGTCGGTACTATCGATGGGTCGGTCCTGGTACTCTCCATGGGTCTATTACATCGATATGTTTGTTCTGAGAGTGCCCCTGAGGTTTAAGTTCCCAAACTCACAGAACCCAGACCGACGTGTCGTGCGCATCGATGAGCCTATATTTTTTTATCGATGTGTCGGTGTGCAAGAGACACTTGATCTAAGAGCAACCTAATTTTACAGTATGTTCCTAACTAGAAGCTCTTCCAGTTGATGTACTGATGACCTCGATGTGTTGGTCCTGTATCATTGAGGGGTTGGTGAATTCGATACACTCGATCTGAGTGCAACCCCGAATGACAGTGTGTCCATTCTAGAATCTTTGTCAATCTGGTCTGTGTCGAATACCACGATGGGTCTGTCCTGTCTCACCGATGAGTCGGTGGACTCGACAGGTCGACCTGACAGTTTATCAGTTTTCCAATGTTTATCCCATCTGGTTCTGTGACAGTCTAGGATGAGTCAGTTTTTATTTTTATTTTTAGGTTGTTCCTTCTAGATACATCTAAACCCAAATGAGCACTGTCCTAAATTTTTTAAATGCACTTGATCAATGAACATTGATGACAATGTCTAATTTAAGTTTGGGAGTATTAAGGGGTTACAATAGTTGAGTCCAATAAAAAAAATTGTCGTTTTTGTGAGTCTAAAAAAATTTAGGGAGAGTACGTTCGAAAGAACCAAGAACCCTAATTGAAAAAGTCAGGAAGAGTAAGTTTACAAACACAAACTGAGATTGCCCTTGAACAGAAAAAAAAAAGAGTTTTGTGTCATTTCTAACTCAATGTTTTTTAGTGTAAAAAACAAAAAAACTTTTTCAATCAAGGGAAGAGTAAGTGAAGACTAAGACTAATCCTAGAGAGAAACAAAAAAAACAAGTTTTGTTGAATCTAAGTGATTTTTTAGCATTAATAAGTAAATAACAAATTTTATATCACACTTTTTCAATAAATGTTTTTATAGAATTTATATTTGGAACAAAATTTACACAGCCATGTTAAATTTAGTTGGAAAAAGAATTTTTTTCACGAATCTAGTAATTAACAGAGGAATACTAGTGGAGACTTAACCCAGTGAATTCTAGTGCCAATCTATTTTTCTAAAGGATTTAAGTCAATCAATTGTTTTTCTTTCTTAAGCGCATCAAGTCATAGTGGATCTCATCACTCTTCAATTTTGGCCATATTACTAAGAACGCCATTAAATTTTAGTGAGTACATTTGAAATTTTTCAGAATTGATTTAAAACAAGGAAATCACTGTATGAAATTTAGGATATGATTTAGACCATTTTTGGATCATTTGAGCTTTCATGGCTATCTAATTTTGGTCAATTTATCCTGATAGTTCCTAGTTCAGCCTTAATGAAAATCGGCCTATTTTCATTATTTAGCCATGTCGACCATACACAACTTTGGCTATGGAGTCTCTTACCCATTCTAAGATACTAGAAAAGGTTAGAGATGACAAAAATTGAGATGGTACTCTAAAAAAGTTGCATTGAAAAAAAATACAAGAAAAATAAAAGAAAGTGAACATCTAGACATCAACAGAAGGATGTGAAAGAAAAAGAAAAGAAAGATGAATATTTTGAAAAAAATGTTGAAAAGAGAAAAAAAATAGAGGAAATTTCCCGTCTTACATTTTAAAGACCTCTGACTTTTCTGTTCAAAATATTTATTTTTAGAGTCTTGTATCCTTCTTTGATTTGACCCGATCCCAAGCCACGTTTCGTTCTATAAAAAGTTGATCTTAAGTCTAATAGGGTATTTTCATGTGGAGAATAAATGAAGGAAAATGATGGTGTATAACTCAACGTTCTTAGGAAGGTGATATCCATTCATGAGATCTAATTGTTTTCTTTGATCTATGCCGCCTTTCTAACACATATGTGAGACTATTAGTGCCTCGGCTTTGCTGAGTCCCTGTTTGTCAGTTCCATGACTCGGGAAGAAGCACTTGCTAGAAGCTTGAATACTCAAGATGATCAAGAGTGAAGATCATGCTCCACCAGGTTCAAAGCTCATCGTCATGGCAATCTCAAAACAGATATTTGGTCATAGATAACTTTAGGTGGAACCCACACCTTAAAGAGGACCTTAGTTGAACAAATGGTAAAACCATAAAAAGCCTAGAGAGGAAGCTGGACAGTGAACTTGGAAATATGAATTAAGTTCACTGTCAGCTCGACCAGTTGTACTCACCTATCCTTCGGTGCAGACAGGATCGTCCCATCGTGGTCAAGGACTGGTCTGCCAGATTGACAGAGGTTTTGGATCAAAGAACTGTCTTTCTGGATATGCCTTTGATCGAGAGTCTCGTATGCACCGACGCCTCAATGATGAACTTAAACGACCCCTCGTGGTCGAAAACTCATCGATAAAGGACTTGTGAGTTCTAGACTGAGAACTCAAGAGGGCTCTCAAAGAAACATAACATCAGTATATCAAGACCGATCGAGAGTACTAGGACCTACCCCTTGGTAAAGGATGATAGGTCGTTCTGGGTATGATAGGTTTATCACTTGAAACTACTGTCATGATGGTGTTACCCCAGACCAAGACAATCATTATGGATCAACCTCTCTGTGTCATAATTGTCGACCCATCAGCGACACCGACCTGTCGACCGGGAAGTAATAAAGCCGTTGGGAGTGCATTTAATGCGCAACGGTCAAGTGGTTGAACGGTAATAAATATGAACACCGACCCATCGGTACCACCGACCTGTTGGTACTGGACAGACAGAAAATCCATTAAGACTCCTCTATAAATAAGAGTGTTATGTGATCATTTTACTATCTTCCTTGAGCTAAAAAGAGTTAAACACGTTAAGGACCGATCAACACTCTTGTACGAAAAATCATAAACAACCAATCTATTGATTGAGTTTGAAAATGAGAAAGAGAGGAGGAAAGAAAAATCATAAAAAACTATTCTATTGATTGAGTTTGAAAGTGAGAAAGAAAGGAGGAAAGAAAAATCATAAACAACAAATCTATTAATTGAGTTTGAAAGTGAGAAAGATAGGAAGAAAGAAAACTCATAAACAACCAATCTATTGATTGAGTTTGAAAGTGAGAAAGAGAGGAGAGTCATAAACTAGGAAACCCTTGGCAAATCTAGTTTCCTTGTCACCCTGAGATTGTGATTGCGTTACAACGGATACAAGGAGGAGCTTCGGCACACATTGGGTGTGATCTTCAAGAAGCACACATCAATGAGAAAGAGCTTCAAAGGAAAGCGCTTCTTAGTTTTAATTTTGTTTTTAAAACCTTTATCCAAAAAGTGGAATAAGGAGGATTGGCTTCGGAACCACTATAAAAAACTTTGGAGCATCGTCTATAGTACAGTGGTGGGTGGAATTCACAGCCAATTGGATAGGTTGAATTCATATTCTACAGTGGTGGGTGAAATTCTTAGTTGATTGAGTGAGGTGAAATTCCTACTCTAATTGTGTAACACCCGGATTTTCATGTTATAAATATTTACGGAAATTGCCCATTTAATTAATGAATTTTAGATAAGTATCTTTTATGGGTAAAGTGTTGGGTTTTTGCCCAATTAAGACTCAATGGGCTGCGGAAATGGTTTCAAATAAATTAAATAAGGATGAATTAAATTAGTGAGGCAATATCTATAAATGAGGGATATAGATTAAGTGACATGTGCATAGAGGGAACATGGAAAGGATATTAATATTTTTTTATGGAATATACATTGTATGGCTGAATTTTAGATATCCATGATTTTATGCTAAAATATCTTTAGAAGATGTTTAAAATTAAATGGAAAGATTACATTGGCTGTGTATGAAGGATTTACACATGTATGGGTTATGCACATGAGGTATTAGAATATTTTTTGAAAGAAGTATTTCCCTTGATTAAGAGTGATATTAGGGAATTATTAAATAAAGAAGATGTCAAAACTAAATAAAGAAATTACCTTGCCATGTATGAAGATAGGCTATCCATGAGATATGCGCATAAGATCTCTTTAAGAGGGGTCTTTTCTTGATTAAAGACTGCAAGAGGCAATTACTAAATTTAAGGGGTCTTGGCATCTTCTAAGATAGGACAATGAGATCAATAAAAAAAGGAAGCAAGGGTGCACGGCAATGGTTGTTTCAAACAAGTTATTGGCCGAGTGGAATTTTTTATGGAAGGGGCGCATAAGCACCTTTTAAGTTGGGATCAATTGGAATTAGTAAAGGAGAAGGGCAGCAAGGGGTTACATGTCTTATTTCTTTAATATATCTATTTGGAATAATTGGTGATAAGGCTATTAGATACATTACTTGATTCGACAATATCAAGACCATGATTTTCTCATGAATCCATGGGGTGTTGGCGTGGGCAACCTCAACTAGAAGTAGCAGCTGCTGATGAATTAATTGGAAATTGCTAACATTAACAGGAGACGTCAATTACAGGTGTCTGTATTAAATATAGCAGTGCTGGAAACATAAGGTGGAAAGGAAGGTTCTAGCTTTCGTGGGTTTCCTGATACACATACAGAAACGAGAAAGGAGGCTGCAATATAGTTAGCATGTATATTAAATAGACACATGTTATTCTAAATGGGACACGACCATGAGATTCTCAATATAACAAAGCTGACATGGACCGACTGTATATTCCTAATATACAGTAGGGGCTAGCACCTTTAAATTGAGGCAATGGAGAGTGAAGGAGACACATGAGATTACACAATCTGAGAGGTGTATTACCAAAGAGAAAATAGACCAGAGGAGAACTCACAACAGCCTGAGTTAGTGTCTGATTCACAGACCGAAAGGGGCTAGATTTATACAACAGCGAATGAAGAAAAACTTGCAGACCAGTGTTGTGTATGTGGGAGGTGCAGTAAATACATAAGGCGAGAAAGGGGTCTTCTCGGTCAGATCTGAGAAGCAAATCTGGGAACAGCAGCACCAAGCAGAGGCGTCTACTGCATGGAAAGAGAGTTGCATTGCAGAGCAGCGAGCGTGAGGCAGCAACACAAGGAGCATCATCTCCTCCATCGTTGCTGAGGAATCATCTGAGACGTTGGAGAAAGAGAGACAAATAGGAGTGCTGCCAGCGCTATGTATCAGAGAGGTGTACACCGTAGAGAGACACGAACTGAAAGAAAAGATAATGGATTGTCATCGTGGGTGCTGATCTAAAGTGCAAGTCTGAAGTTTCAGCAAGGCAAGATCAGAGACGTGTTGCAACAAAGGGTTGTTGCAAGGTGTCAACAGCTGGTTTGGCCATAGTAAGATCTAACGTTGTAAAAAGGGGTGCTGCTGATCCGTGTAATCAACGTGGAAGCGGTGGTTGCTTCTGTGTCTAGTACAGATCTGGAAAGAGTTATTGCTGTTTATAGCTAGTGGGTTTCAAACCTGAGAACTAACTGCGTGGAAGGAATGTACAAGCAATACTCGGCAGAAATCTGTGTGGAGTTGTTACAATGAGGGGCTGACAACACATCAGAAGGCAGCTAGAAAGAGGAAGTTTTTATAAAAGAAAGGGAGAAGGGCGCACGGCACAAGAAGGTGTTCTTGGCTGTGTTAAAAGATCAAGAAAAAGATTGGAAGAGCAAGATCAACCGACAGAAAACCGGAGGAGTCGCGGAACCTGTAAGTGTTTTTATAATTTTTGATTTATGGGTTTAAATGTTTTAAGATAATTTGATAAACCATAGGGTTCGGCCATGGTGAAGGGCCGAACCCCATGAAAGATGGTTGGTTATTTTATGGGAGAAAACCATGGAGTTGTAATTGTATTTTTAATGTATGATAATTATTTTTGGGAGGAGGAGTTTAAATTAGTAAGTTTCTAATTTTGGAAAGAGGAGTTTAAATTAGTAAGTCTCTAATTTTGAATGGTAGAGATTAAATTGGAAAGTCTCTAATATGGAAGATAGTTATTAAATGGAAAAACTTCTAATTATGAAAGTTGGTTGCTAAATTGGAAAGTTTCTAATTAAGGAAAGTGGAGATTAAATTAGGAAGTTTCTAAATATGGACCTTCTAATTGTGGACTTGTTAATTATGGATTGACTAAATAATGGAAGATGATGGAAAAATGAAACTTAGACATCATAGGGTTCGGCCATGGTGCTTGGCCGAACCCCATGAATTAATTCTATGGGTTTAGGTTTATGTGTTAATGAATGGAAGGATAGAAATAATTAGATAATGGCAATTTGGTAATATAGGCCAAAATGGAGGATCATGGGTTCGGCCATGGTGTATGGCCGAACCCCATGAGGTTTATTTTATGGACCTAAGATGGAATTAAGATATCATAGGGTTCGGCCATGGTATATGGCCAAACCCCATAAATCAAGATGAATGGATTGTATGGATTTAATATGATGATTGGATTAATGGGGAGACATAAACCTAAGCTAGTGGCAAAATTGTAAATATCGCCTAAATTGAAAGATCATGGGTTCGGCCATGATGTATGGCCGAACCCTATGAGATGCTTTGTGGATCAAACATGAACTTAGACAAACTTTAATGATTGAAAGGATGGGATTATGGAATGATAGCTATGGATGGCATTTTCGTAAATAAGTGTGAAAATGGTAAGCCATGGGTTCGGCCATGGTGTATGGCCGAACCCCATGGGGATTGGTTATGGACTTTAAATATTTTAAATCAAGTGGGACTTGGTTTTGATTGATTTTATATTATAAGGTAACGGGACCTCACAAGGTGTTTACGATCGTGAGTGGTTACCGGACGAAAGATGCAAGGACACGTAACGGTCTTTGGTAGGATTCCACCTCTTTGATTGGATTTCTATTATCATACACTATTTTGGATATGATGCTTTATAAGTATGGTATGATTTATTATAACTGGATTGATATATATGTTATATCTAGATTTTTTGTACTAACCCATGTGTTAACCCTAATTGGAATACCTACTGGGCGCGTTGTACTAGCGCCCTACATCTACCCTAGTGGATGATACAGGAAACAAGGAGAACGATGAATGCGAAACGGGCCAGGCATAGGAGCTCGGAAGCTTTTAAATTATATTTTGTTTAAGATACTCATGGGCTTGTATCTTGAGTATCTAGAATTCGGGTTGTAATAACTTAGATGAATTTGCTATGGTTGGATGTTTTATTGGATAATTGCGTTATGATAATGATGATTACAGACTTGATGTACTTTGCTATTTGAATGGAATATAATTGTGTTCTATTATGATTCTGCATGTTATGATTTTTATTCCGCATGTTTAAATTGCTATGTGTGAACCGTTTTCATGGACTGAGTCCATGCACACATAGGGTTGGCCAGTTAAGGGTCGGACTTTGGAAGTTCGGATTTAGCTCGCGTCGAGACGTCCCGTTTTCTATCACTCTACTCTGTTATAAAAAAAAAGAATAGCCTTTGATTTACGAGATGAAGCGAGTGAAAAAGGGCGGGGCGTTACAAATTGTGAGGGTGTAAGTCCCCACATAGTGAATTTGGGGATAGCTCAAGGTTGAGCGAGTTCTGACAGTGGATGTAGGTTTGCGAACCGATCCACTATATATCTTGTGTCCTTGTACTTGTGGTGTTAGAGCTATTTTCTTGTGTTGATTGTTTAATCACATTTGCTAAAACACACTCACTTGATTGTTTTATTCACTGCACTTAAAATCAGTCAAGTAATTTTAAAAGGGACCAATGATTTTAGATTGACATATTCACCCCCTCCACCCCCCCCCCCCCCCCCCCCCCCTCCCCCCTTTTCCCCCTCCCCCTCCCCCTCCAGGATCAATCGTGTTGTTTTATCTTTCAAGGGAACTTTTAGAGGCATTTGATTTTGAATACAGAAACTTCGCTCACATATACCTTTGGAGAAAATAACCTAAACCTCTGAACGTTATTCTTTCTGAGAGATATCTAGATAGGTTTGAAGTCAAATCACATTTTCCATAATTGGTTACGACACTTGTGTCTATTTGAAAAGAAAACTATTTTAATATTAGCTAAGCATACACTACACTCCGAATATAAGTCTTATAAAATAAATTTTGGAATCGTATGATGTCTAGATTTTTATGGACTTGTTTATGCCGAATCTGAAACTAAGACTAGACAATTTGGATGTTTGTGGGTATCATTACTGCAAGCCCTCACGAGACTACAAGTCATCCACTAGGGGTATGCTAAATGCAATTGAGAGTACCAACAAAAGTGGTTAGTTTTAGGTCTAGCATATGAATAAAATTTTAGATTATTATTAGGTTTAGTTTTAGATTATTAGGTTTTGAATTTTTAGACTTAGGTTTTTAGTTTCAATTTTTATTTTAGGTTTTGGTTGAGGACTAGCAAAATCTAAGTTTGGGGGTATTTACTGAGTCAAAAAATCTTACATTTTTACCCTTTAATTCTAATTGAGTTAGCCTTGATTTTGTGTATATAAGATGCATTTAATGGTTTATTTCAATTTTGTAGATAAAAAGGTGGAAAAATAGGAAACAAGCATACAACAGTGGATAATTGCAGGAAGAGAGCTTAAAATTAAAGATTTAAAATTATATAATTAAATCATGCCAATTTTAGGGTTTTAAATGTAAATTGGATAATCCGAATCCATTTATGAGAGTCTGGATTAATTCAATATTTAGATTTTTAAGTGGTTTGATTAATTATTATTTTAAAAGCAAGTTTACAATCAAAGAGGTGAAGAGCTGAAAATCAAGATCCATGGGCCAGACATCCACTTCAATTGGGCCAAGCTTTGCTCAAAATGCCAGACTTGGCCAGGCCAAGCACTCCATGCACATTTCCCAATGTGGGCTATGCCAAAGTGAATTCAGGCCCAGCAAGCCAAAATCCAAGTCCAAGTTCAATCCAAGATTCAATAATCCAGGTCCAATCTCAAGTTCACTAACCCTAAGCCCAAATCCACTTTAGATCCAAATCCACCAAAGCCCATATCCAAAGCCCATCCTACCCATCTAATCTTAACCATCCAAATTTCAATCACCCATCCACACCACCCATTAACCCATCCAAACAATCCAAACCATTCATTTTAAACATCTCCATCCATTTGCATTCATAAAACATAGGTAAACCATAGATCCTCCCATCCAATCCAATCCATTCATGCATCATGATTAGATCTTGAACATTCAAACCATCCATCATATAGATTAACCTTAGGATCATGATCATCCATACATCACTTAACCATCCATCCACTTAGATCTTCTATCACCCATCAAAGCCATTAGATCTAGGCCAACCAATCATAGGCATACATTCATAAACCCTAGATCTAATGCACAAACCCTAAAATAAAGCATCCCATGCACATATCACCTTGCTCCACATGAAAATCCCAATTTTAAGAAAGCCTTCATCGCATGAAAATTCCTAGGATCTCTCTCCAAGCTTGCCACCCCACCTAGATCCTATCGCATCTCCACCTTGCTAGATTTTAGCACAATATTTTCTCCATGTATTTGATTCAAAATCCATCTAGGTTCATTGCATACACCTCATCACCTTATCATACATTGCCTCATACGAATTTTACACTCTATCCATTCATTCATATGCATATTGCATTGAGTTGACCTCCATGTCATCATCTTATCATCCACCCATTCATTCATCTCATCTCTCAATCTCATCCATTCAATTACATTTTTTTTTTGAGCGGTCATAAAAGAATTTCATTAGAAGAGAGGAAAAATACAAGGAAAAATAAAGGGTCTAAAAGGGATAGACCCAAAGAAAAGCACAAAAGAGAAACAAAATACAAGCAAAGTAAAAAGGCAAAAAAAGTCACTATAATAGAAAAACTCCAGTCCAAAGGTTGTCAACTCCCAGTTTGGCGAAGTAGTAAGCCACACCGTTGGCCGATCTTCCAACGTTAGAAAAAGATACTCCCATTCCTTTAGCCAAGTCTCTCACTTCCCTAACCACACTTGTCAATCTCCAAGGTGGGCTCCTTAAACCCGATGCCCATTTGAAAGCATTTGCCGAATCCCCTTCAATAACCAACTAACCTTGACCAAAAACCTTCCAAATGACTAGAGCTCTCTTAATGCTAAGAATTTCTACTTCATTAGAGTCCTTCAAACCCACCGACTCATTGAACATTAAGGATGATTCTCCCTTGTGATTTCTAAGCACTCCTCCGATTCCCGCTAGACCCAGTTTTCCCCTAGAGGATTCGTCAACATTAAACTTCCAAGTTCCCGGATGGGGGATCCATTCGATTACATTGCATGTCATCAAACCCTAAACACACGAGCCATTTTCGAAAATCCCTTTCCTTAATCCAATTCATATTTCTTCTCCTCCATTGTATAGCCACCAAGCTAGCTTGGATCCCAAGCCACTAAAATTCGACCATAGCACTGTGCAACCCTAGATTTTACATCTTTTAATCTCAGCCGCCCAATTTAAGTTAGATCCAAGCCCAACCTTTAATCCATCTCTCAAACAAAGATTTAATCCTAGCCGTCCATTCAAACCTTGAGCCTATAAATAGCCCATTCGACCATGGTGCAAATTGAATTAGACCTGGAGCTCAAGAGGACCTAAATTGGAGAACACACCTTGAAGTCCAAGAGACACTATGCTTCATGCGAATTTCATAAGTGAGTGATTATTGTGAATTCGATTTCTATGTTGTCTTCTTGATTGTTTTTCAATTGTTTGTATTTAATTTTTCTGTCAAATAAATAAGAGATATCTATTTTAGATTCTTGAAAAGTCCGATTATTCAATATTTTTTTGAATTCTATGCGTTGAATTTCAAATATAAATTTCTTATTTATTTATTTATATTGAACGATGAGAGAATAATTCTATAGCTGTAACAGCCCGTCTCGCTACAGACGCGTTATCTCCGAAATATCTCAAAAGTCGCAATGACAGATATGGGGTGAATCTTTTTTTTTTAAAAAAAAAATGGAGTAACTACCTCCCGCTCGACAAACCACAAACCACAAGTCCATAGTGCTAACAAAACATAACAAACAACCATAGACTAATCAAATATGGTCATATAGTCATCCAAACAAATATGTAATAATGAGTCCACGTAACTAGAGTCTCTCAAATTTAGAACATAAGTATGAACATATATGTTTAACAACAAGTTCTCCTCCTCAGGTGTTTGCTCAAGGGGCCCATCCGGCCCCTCCGCGAACAGGGTACCTGAAAGGTAAGGGGTGAGCTATCAAGCCCGGTGAAGAGATGAAACATATCATGTATCAACAATATAACATGTATCGCATGTATGAAATGTATTGGACATAATAATGGAAAGAATGTCTCTGTACAAGAGTACCCAAAAATACTACTAACCAATGGTCCCACTGACCAGTTCGAGACATCACCTCCATAACTCATAGTAGTCCTCTAACAACTCCGGTCACCCTACCAATACAAACAGGAGACCATACAATATACAACCGCCTCAACCGCCCGAATACAATGGGGAAGCCCACATCTCATATGGGGGTCTCGACTGCCAGAGCATAATGGGGAAACCAATCTCAAGGGCAGGTACCTCAACCGCAGGAGCGTAACGGAGAAACCCGCATCTCCTATGGGAGTCTGGACCGCCGGAGCGTAATGGGGAAGTCCTCCCAACATTCAAACCAACATATCATCATGACCATATACATATGTAAATAACTCCTCCATCTCAACACCCAATGGCACATCGTCCGACGTGGGTTACCTCCCATGCATGTACATGATATCATGGTCATGTCTAACAATATAATCATGCCCTGATATAATTAATCAAGATCAATCACACATGCATTGAGCTTAACAAGGACATATAACAGGTTATCTAGATATATATCTCCATGCTCATCATGATATGTTCACATGTTGTAATTAAACACACAACATTTTATCAATAAACTCTTAAGCATCGTACACAATATCCAATGCACATCTCATTCCCATCATAAATTCACGTACACGTTATGATGGAACTCAAACATATTATTTCTCAATTTTCGAACATCATGTCCAATATCCAACACATACTTTACTCATTATAAGTTCACTCCCATGTAATAATTAAACAAACATGTTATCAGCAAGTTTCCAAGTTCAAATAATCATCCATCAGATTACAATTCTCCTTTAATCGCATATATTTTACATGAGTGCACTTGAACGGATCCCTTGCCACATGTTTATTTCGATAGTTCCCTTACCGAGTGGCTTACTAAACGAAGGGCCCCATTCAAGTCACTACATGTCCAAGGTTAAAGGTTAAATAGATGCGAATGCATGCTAAAACAGTGATAAGTCCCCTTGCAGTGTGGGTAGAGTCGAAAATCCGAAGCGATCAAACAGCATGGTGGGTTGAAGGGAGCTCAACCTATTAAAATAAAGAGGAACAAATGAGTAAAAAGGCAAAACGGGCTAAAACGATGCTGGACAGAAAATGAGCCTAAAACTGGGTCAGAGAGAAAACGGGCCTAACATTGGGTTGGGCCCCAAACAGGCCGAAAACTGGTCTAGCCAGATAACGGGCCAAGACGAAAGGGCTGGACCCACTAGAAATGGGATGGGTCAAGTCTGGTTCGGCCGGGTCCAAGACTGGCTGCGGCAGATCAAGGACTAGGCCCACAATTGGGCTGGACCCAATAGGACTCTAGATCCGGTCTGGGCCTGGAATGGGTCTCATCCAAGACTGGGCTTGGATTGGGTCTGGGCCTACTAGAGTTGGACCGGCCTAGACCAGGGACTGGGCTTGGACCAGGCTGTGCCAAAACCAACTGAGCCAGGTCTGGGCCCGGTAGTTGGATCGAGCACAACCTAAATCAGGGGCTGGGTTGACTCAGAAACCTCATCCGAGTTGACTTGGCACTCGGCCGAGCAACTAGGTCTCCCAACTGAGTTAGAGAAAGGGAAAAGAAATGAAAAAAATAGGAAAAACAGGAAAAATCGACGAATGACATTGAAAATTATGGAAAAGCCAACAAAAAAAAAATGATTGAAATCAAGGGAAGCAAAATCGCTGGAAAAAGGAAAGGGGAAAAACTAGTGAGAGAAGGAGGAGAGAGGAAGAAGAAGAGCGTATCTGAAGGAAGGCGGGAAGGGAAGGAAATCCGGTTGCTGCGAGGGGAAATCGAATCCATGCGGCGTTGGGCTCGATTAACTGGAGCGACTGCTTGCGTCGGCCGAGAGGACGGAGATGGGAGAAAGAAGAAACTGAGAGGGAGAGAGAGGTCACAAAGAGAGGAAGGAGACGGGGAGGGATACGGCGGCTGCTGTAAGAAAGGGGGTCTCCTAGAATTTTCAAAGAAAGAGAGACAAGAAAGAAGAATGAATTGGTGAAAGAGAGGGTTGCGACACTGTAGCAATTCGCTACAGTGTTGCGAAAATAGGTAATTTAAGGGGGGGGTTAGGGTTTAGGGGGCTTAAGGGGAAAAAGGGTTTTAGTTTTTAGTTTTTTTTGAAATAAAATAAATACCAAGGTCTTGAAATAATCCTTTTTAAAAAAAAAATAATGAAATAAAAAACCCGAACGAAATCTCAACTGAGAAAATGTGTGATTTTCAACAGTCCGTTTTTTTTTTTTCATGACAACTTATATGATAATTTACAAAATTACTAAAACGTCCTTTGAGTTTCCGAACTCGAAATCATGTAAACTGGGGTCCAACACGGCGCCCACATTCTCTTCACCTCTATCAAGGTCCCGAAGACAACTTGGAGATTCAAAAATCTCTCAAAAAATCGAGAAAACTTGGAACGGGTCATTACCAGGCCCCCTTTAAAGAATTTTGTTGTCGAAATTCAAACTGAATTCATACCTTTAGTCTCAAACAAGGCTGAAAACTGATTCCTGCGTCGTTGCCTCATCCTCCCAAATAGAAGTCTCATTGCTCTTGCGTTGCCAAACCACTAAAACCAAATTGATAGTCTTGCAACAAAGCCTCTGCTCCCTAGAATTTCGATCCACACTGGTCCTTCTTCATAGGTAACAACCTCGTTGAGCTCCACGTCTTCCCAGTTAATCACATGCGACGGATCCTGATGATACCTCCGAAGCATTGAAACAAGGAAGACATTGTGCACTCGGGCGAGACGCGAACGAAGTACAAGTCTATAAGCCACTTCCCCGATCCTCTCTAGTACCTCAAACGGACTAATATATCGAGGCGATAGCTTCCCTCAGCGCCCAAACCTCTGAATCCCATGATGGGGCGAGATCCAAAGGAAAACAAGGTCCCCAACAGCAAACTCAAGTGCCCTCCTACAATCAGCGTAACTCTTCTGCCGACTCTAGGCAGTCAGCAACTTTTGTCTGATCAATCTCACCTGCTTAGTAGTCTCCCTGACTATATCTGGTCCTGACATCACTGTATCGCTAGTCTTTGTCCAATATAAGGGTGATTTGCAAGGCCTGCTATACAATGTCTCATGCGGTGCCATCTTGATACTAGACTGATAGTTGTTGTTAGAAATGAACTCAACAAAAGGTAAATGGTTCTTCCAACTACCACCATGTCCTAAACACAAGCTCGGAGCATATCTCCTAAGATTTGAATGGTCTGCTCTGACTGACCATCTGACTGAGGATGGAAAGTCATACTGAAACAAATTATATGCCCAACTCTCTCTGCACGCCCTGCCAGAACAGAAAGACAAACCTCGAGTCCCGATATGAGACAATTGACTAAGGTACACCATGTCAGTATGACCACCTCTGCCAAGTATAGTCGACTCAACTTTCAAGGGAATCTGTCGTCTTCATTGCAATGAAACTGGCCAACTTAGTCAATCGATCCACTATGACCCGCACTGCATCAAGTCTCCGAGGCAACTTTGGCTAACCAGCCACGAAATCCATTGGAAAGTGATCCCACTTCCACTCAGTGATCAGAAGAGGATGCAGTTTACCAGTGGGTTTCAATTGTTCTATCTTGACCTGCTGACAAGTCAAGCAGCAGGTCATAAACTCGGCCACTACCTTCTTCATATTTCTCCACCAAAACTGTTGATGCAAAACATCATACATCTTGGTGCGTCCCAGATGTACAACAAACCTTGGTGTGAAGAAAGTACCGTAATACCTCCTCACGGCATTGCTCGGACATGGGTATGAAAGCTTGCCCTGAAAGGTCAAGCCATCATCTCGTCTCACAGTTCATCCAAAGGGTCCACTGCCACTGTCCACAAAATTCCTCAATGCAATGCACCTCTCATTTGTCTACTAAGCTCTCAAAACTCTACCATAAATCTAGGTTGAACAACCATGCTGCAAAGTATGGATGCTCTATATCCACCGATCAGACTCGATAAGGCTACCCTCGTTCTGTGACTCAAGGCGTCTACAACCACGTTAGCCTTACCGGGGTGGTAAGACAACAGGACGTCGTATTCACCAAAGTACTCTATCCACCGTCTTTTTCTCATATCTAGCTCATTCTGTGTGAACAGATACCTTAGGCTATGATGATCTGAGAAATCCTTGAACCTCTTACTATATAAGTAATGTCTCCAGACTTTAAGTGCAAAAACCACAGTTGCTAAATCCAAGTCATGAGTAGGATAATTTTGTTCATGGGTCTTAAGCTGTCTCGAACCATAAGCCACCACTTTTCCATCCTACATCATTACACAACCTCACCGGAGCATCAAAGTAGACCTCATAGCCATGACCTTTCTCTGGCACTAACAACACTGGAGTGGAAGTCAAACTCGCCTTCAATCTCCAGAAGGCTATCTCACAAGTTTCGTCTCAGATGAACTGCACATCCTTGTGAGTCAACCTTGTCATGGCTGTGGCGATCCTGGAGAAATCCTTGGATAAACCATCGATAATAACTGGCAAGACCCAAAAAACTGAGGATATATGTCATGCTCCGTGATCACTCCCAACTCCAAATAACCTCAACCATAGTCGGATCCATGGCCACACCTTCAGCTGACACCACGTGTCCTAAAAAATGAATTCTTGGCAACCAAAATTCACATCTACTGTACCTCACACAAAGTTTGCGATCTCTCATGACATGAAATACTGTTCTCAGATGTTGTTCATGATCCTCCCATGATGTTGAATATACCAAGACCTCGTCGAAGAATACCACTACAAAACGATCCATGTACGGCCATGAATGTTGCCGAGGCACTAGTCACCCCAAATGGCATCACCATGAACTCAAAGAGTCCAAAACGAGTGCTAAAGAAGGTCTTCCCAATCCACACTCACGTATCCTCACCTGATGGTAACCCAATCGAGAGTCTTCCTTATAGGAACACTTGGATCCTCTCGACTTATCAAATAGATTGTTAATCCTTTGCAGCGAATACTTGTTTTTCATTGTAACTATGTTCAACTACCGATAGTCGATGCACAGTCTCATGGAGCCATCTTTCTTCTTAGCAAATAACGCTGGTGCACCCCAAGATGAAGTGTTAGGCCGAATGAAGCCAAGGGTCTCTAACTCCCTGATCTGTTCTCCAACTCCAAAGTCTCTACCGGTAATTAAAGCGCCAAATCATAGAGCCATCCCCTTTCTTGGTCAACAAGGCCGTTGCGCTCCAAAGAGGGCACTACATCAATTGTAGCCAAGATACTGCAACTCCTCGAGCTAACTCTTCAACTCCAATACCTCTACTGGCACCACCCGATAATGAGTAATAGAGAAAGGTGTCGCACTGGGGGAGCAGATCCATAATAACCCTATCTCCTGACGTGGCGGCAATCCAAGAAACTCCTCCAGAAAGATATCCGGAAACCCTTGGACCACGAGAGGCGTCTCAACATCTGCCAACCCCAAACTCTCTATTGACTCAATCTAGCCATCAAGCTGTACAAATCCTCCACGTTCAAACTGTAAGCTGTAAGCCACTCGACGAATGCATCCACCGCGAGGAACTGGCCCGTCACCCACCTACAATAACAGTCCAAGATAACCTGAAGGGAGGATAGCCAACCAATCCCAAGACGACGTCGAAATCTGACATCTCCAAAACTCGTAAACTGACCTCCATCGCTAACTCCAAAGGCCAAAACTCATGACTTAAAAAATAGATCCACAACAAGTGAAACTTAAGGCGAAAAGAGTGGGGAGCACTAGAATCAAACACTAAAAGGGTAAAGGGCCACGAAGCACCCACGTACCCTGCTCAAGTACTGAGCTCCCAACTCACTCACTCATCGAAATCGGCCCATACACCGGGCCCACTAGAGCCTCAACGGTCAACCTATCAGTTTGACCCAAACTAGCTCCTAACCACGTCACAACTTCTCCTAGCCATAACACTGGACCCGTGGGAGTCTTAGAGCAAGATGCACAACCACTGGCTCGGCCCCCAAGCACTCCCCATAGTCCTAAGCTCAAAACTTGCCTAACTAACAACTCAAACATACCAAGCCCACCACCTCTCATGGAATTCCATCGGCTATCTACAGAGTAAACCAGCGGGACTTACTCGGTAGACACCCATAGATTTCCAATGAATCTATCTCTATACCAAACAGTCACAAGCGAGGCCCAAAAACGATGCCCTCTCGCTCTAAACACGAGCCCTCCCATGACTCCATCATAATGCTCAAGCCATTTTGAAAATACCATCGACGCACATCCAAGGTGAGGACTCCTCCTAACGTGGGTCCCACTGAAGAACACCTCTAATTACTCTATGGAGTAAGATGAACATGGCTTAAAACCTTGAGATCCGTATCCCACAACTCCTGTGACCACGTCACGGTACTCCACACACTCAAACGTGCAATCTATCTCACCACTGACTTACTCATGAATCAAACATTGCAGAATCTCAAAACGAGCATGAATCAGCCACAAGACACGTCTCAAGTACACTAATCGAATGGAAGCGTATCAAACATACAGCACAAGCTTAGGGTGTCTACGCACTACCCCACAAACCGATTCCATCTACCCTATCACACAGGGGATAAACCAAGTCTCTAGTCATAATCACATCAATCTCTGTCCCATGCACAGTTTGAGAGTTGAACCGTGCTCTGATACCAACTGTAACGCCCCGTCCCGCTACGGGCACATTATCTCTGAAATATCTCAAAAGTTACAACTGACAGATATCTAGTGAATCCTTTTTTTTTTTGAAATGGGGTAACTACCTCCCGCTCGACAAACCACAAGTCCACAGTGCTAAGAAAACATAATAACAACCATAGACTAAACAAATATGGTCATACAGTCATCCAAACAAACATGTAATAATGAGTCCATGCAACTCGAATCTCTCAAATTTAGAACATAAGTATGAACATCTATGTTAACTACTAGTGCTCCTCCTCAGGTGTTTGCTCAAGGGGCCCGACCTGCCCCTCCGAGATTCGGGTACCTGAAAGGTAAGGGGTGAGCTATCAAGCCCAATGAAGGGATGAAACATATCACGTATCAACAATATAACATGCATCGCATGTATGAAATGTAGTTGACATAATATAGAAAGAATGTCTCTGTACAAGAGTACCCAAAAATACTACTAACCAATGGTCCCACTGACGAGTCTGAGACATCACCTCCATAACTCATAATAGTCCTCCAACGACCAATCACCCTACCAATACAAACGGGAGACCATACAATATACAACCGCCTCAACCGTAAGAATGCAACAGGGAAACCCGCATCTCTTATGGGGATCTCAACCGCCAAAGCATAACGGGGAAACCAATCTCAAGGGCAGGCACCTCAACATCAGAATGCAATGGGAAAACTTGTATCTCCTATGGGGGTCTCAACCGCCGGAGCATAATGGGGAAGTCCTTCCAACACTCAAACCAACATATCATCATGATCATATACAATGTAAATAACTCCTCCATTTCAACACCCAATGGCACATCGTCCGAGGTGGGTTGCCTCCCATGCATGTACATGATATCAAGGTCATGTCTAACAATATAATCATGGCCTGATATAAGTAATCAAGATCAGCGACACATGCATCGTGAGTTACAAGGACATATAACAGGTTATCTAGACATATATATCCATGCACATCGTGATCATGTTCACATGTTGTAATTAAACACACAACATTTTATCAATAAACTTTTAAGCATCGTACACAATATCCAACGCACATCTCATTCCCATCATAAATTAACATATGTGTTATGATTTAACGTAAACATATTATTTCTCAATTTTCGAACACTATGTCCAATATCCAACACATACTTTACTCATTATAAGTTCATTCCCATGTAATAATTAAACAAACATGTTATCAGCAAGTTTCCAAGTTTAAATAATCATCCATCCGATTACAATTCTCCTTTGATCGCATATAGTTGACATGAGTGCACTCGAATGGATCCTTTGCCACATGTTTATTTCGATAGTTCCCTTACCGAGTGGCTTAATAAATGAAGGGCCCCATTCAAATCACTACATGTCCAAGGTTAAAGGTTAAATAGATGTGAATGCATGCTAAAACAGTGATAAGTCCCCTCGTAGTGTGGGTATAGTCGAAAATCCGAAGCGAGCAGGTGGCTTGGTGGGTTGAAGGGAGCTCAACCGGTTAAAATAAAGAGGAACAAATGAGTAAAAAGGCAAAACTGGCTAAAAAGATGCCGTATAGAAAACGGGCCTAAAACTGGGTCGGAGAGAAAACGGGCCTAAAATTGGGTCGTGTCCCAAACGGGCCGAGAATGGGTCAAGCTAGAAAACGGGCCAAGACGAAAGGGATGGACCCAGCAGAAATGGGCTGGGTCAAGTCTGGTTCAGCCGGGTCCAAGACTGGCTGGGCCAGATCAAAAACTGGGCAAAGGTTGAGCTGAACCCAACAGGACTCTAGATTGTGTTTGGGCTTGGACTGGGTTTGGGCCTACTAGAGCTGGACTGGGCTATACCAGGGACTGGGCCTAGGCTGGGCCTGGACCAGGTTGGGCCAAAACCAACTGAGACAGGCCCAGGCCTGGGCCCGGTAGTTGGATCGAGCACAACCCAAATCAAGGGTTAGGTCGACTCAGAAACCTCATCCGTGTTGACTCGGCACTCGGCTGAGCAACTTGGTCGCCCAACTAAGTTAGAGAAAGGGAAAAGAGAGGGAAAAAATAGGAAAAACTAGAAGAAATAGGAAAAATAGGAAAAATCGAGGAAAGACATGGAAAATGGAGGAAAATCCAACGAGAAAAAATGATGGAAATTATGGGAAGAAAACTGGCTGAAAAAGGAAATGGGGAAAACTAGAGAGAGGGAGAAGAAGAGGGTACTTGATGGAAGGGCGGGAAAGGAAGGAAATCTGGTGGTTGCAAGCAGAAATCGAATCTGGGCAGTGTCGGGCTCGATCAACTGGTGCGGCTGCTTGCGCCGACGAGAGGAAGGAGATGGTAGAAGGAAAAAACTGAGAGGGAGAGAGAGGCCACGAAGAGAGGAAAGAAATGGGGAGAGATAAGGCGGCTGCTGCAAGAGAGGGGGTCTCCTAGGGTTTTCAAAGAGAGAGAGACGAGAGAGAATAATGAATCGGGGAAAGAGAGGGTTGCTGCACTGTAGCAATTCACTACAGTGCTGTGAAAATAGGTTGTTTAAGGGGGGTTACGGTTTAGAGAGCTTAAGGGGAAAAAAGATCTTGAAATAATCTTCCTTTTTTTAAAAAAAAAAATAATGAAATAGAAAACCCGAATGAAATCTCTAATGCCGAACATCGAGTGAGAAATTATGTGATTTTCAACAACCCTTTTTTTCCCCCCTTTCATGAGAACTTATATGATAATTTACAAAATTACCAAAATGACCTTTGAGTTTCAGAACTCAAAATCATGTAAATTGGGGCCCACCATGGCGCCCACATTCTCTTCACTACTACCAAGGTCCCGAATACAACTCGGAGATTCGAAAATCTTTCAAAAAATGGAGAAAACTTGGAATGGGTAATTACAATAACCACCTTTAAATTATGCAATTTTATTTATGTCATTTATTTTTATTGTCAATTTAATTTCAATGTCTGTTTTATGTTTCTTTGCTTGTATATTGTATTTTAATACTTATATTAAATTCTTTAATTATTATATCTTGTATTTTAAAAGTCTTGTATTTTATTTAATGTATACAAACCACTCCTTCAAATACGAGTTAACTAGTTTGAGATCTAATTTAAATAAACATTAATTTTGTCATCTTAATGTGTGTGTGTGAGATTACCCATAAAATCTATCTTAATCCATTGAGTGCGAGGTCGATCCCACGAAGAACAAGCAAGATATATGCAAAAAGAAATATATGATTTTGAATTATTATGGTTTTTAGAGAATATAAATCTTAAACTAGTCTAATCCCAAAAATTAATTCTATTCGCATGAATATATCTCTAAGTTAGCAAAACTTTAGTTTTAATAAATAGATCTAGAAATTAAAACATTAATAAATCCAATTAAGATAATGGCTTAATATAGAGTTTATAAATAATCTCACACCCTAGTATAAGAAAGCAAAATTAAAGTTCAACTAGATTAAATCTCAAACTAGTTAACACATTTTTGAGAGGGTGATTGGAATACAAGAAATAAAATACATGAACAAACAAAGAAAAATACATTGGAAAATAAATCAAACAAATAAAATACAACACATAACCAAATAAAGTAAACAAAGGAAATAAATTGACAATTAAAGTAAATGAAATAACAAAAAGTGTATAATTTAAAGGTGGTTGTTGGAAAAGATCATTCATCACCCAAAATAAATAAATAAATATAAGATCTAGATCTGAAATTTTTGTAAAAATCCATATATGAATTCATGCTCATCATCAAAATTAAAATTCATAAACTTTAATTTAAATAACCGTAATGACCCGTTTTGAGTTTTCTGATTTTTTTGGGGAGATTTCCATATCTTCGAGTTGTTTTCAGGACTGTGGTAGTAATGAGGAGAGTGTGGGCTCTATGGTGGGCCCCAGTTTACATGACTTCGAGTTTGAGAACTCGAAGGGACATTTTGGTAATTTTGTAATTGATATATATATATATATATATGTCATGAAAAAATAATCACATGTTTTCTCACTCGATCTTCGGCATTCAAGAAATTTATCGGGTTTTTGATCTTGTTGTATTTATTTTTTTGAAGAGAAGTTTTGAAAAATTGATTGAAAAAAAAAAAGAGTTGAAAACCCTAACCCTAAAACCCCTCATTTAAACACTCTTCCGCGCGACACTGTAGCCGCAGCTGCTACAGTGTCCGCACCCCTCTTTTTCTCCTCCCTCTTGGGTAACACTCTCCCCTCTTCTCGATTTCTCTCTCTCATGGCTTCTCATTCTTCTTTCTTCTTGTCCTCCTCCTTCTTTTTCTTCTCATTCTCCTTCTTCCCTCAACTTGTGCAACACTTGGCCGATGCTTTAGCCAATCCCAGGTAGCCCTTGCTACCCCGACCTTCGGTTTCGATTGTCGGATTCGACTCATTTTAGCCTTTCTCTCGCCGATTCTAGGTACTCTATTTTTCCTTCTTTTCCCCTTTCTCCTCTCTCGAGTTTTCCCTTGATTTTCCATTTTTTTCCTTTGTTTTCCCTCAGTTTCTCCTGGTTTTCCATGGTTTTCCCGTTTTCCTCGATTTTTCTCAAATTTTCCCCGTTTTTCCATATCTTTTTCCCCGATTTGACTTAGTCGAGTGACCGAGTCGACTCACCTAGTTTAGAGTCGACTCGGTTGGGCCTTGGGTTGACCCAGTCTTTGGGCTTGGAGTGAAACCCGATTGCTCGGCCCACTAGCCAAGACTCAACCCAGTTGGCTGGTTCATACCTGGCCCAATTAGGTCTTGCCCAGCCAAGTCCAGACCTGGTTTGGCCCAGCCAGCTCTGGTCCATCCCAGTTCTGGCAGGCCCATCTTTTCGGCCTGGCCCTTTTTTCAGGCCCATTTTTCGACTCGACCCTTTTTCAGGCCTGTTTTCAGGCTCGACCAAGTTCGGCCTGTTTTCAGGCCCAGCCCATTTTTAGTCCAATCTCGTCTTAGCCTATTTTACCCTATTTAATTATTCACTCTTCCTTGTCTAAGTCAAATTCGAGTTTCATAGGTGGCCATAGTGGTCTATTTATAGGCTCTGGGATATGATGGATGGTTCAGATTAATCATGGTTTAAGTAGGGTAAATGGATGTCTTGGATTAAAAGATGAAAAGAAGTGTCATGTGTGCCAACTAGGTAGTATGCGCATGAGGTGAGTAAAGATAGGTGGTGTGGCCAAGTGGATCATGAATGGAGAGATATGCAAAATCCGTGTGATGCATGTAGGATTCTTAAAATTTTGGTGCAAGAAATAATATGATAGGCTATATGATGTGGATTGATTTTTAGGGAGATTATGGGTGAATGAATCAAGATGGGATTGAGGGTTTATGAATGGAGTGTGTGCAAAGAAATCCAAAGTGTAAAAATTGTGTATGACTATGCAAAGATTGGATGAGATCTAATGGAGATAAAATTGGTATTGGATGACATGGAGTTGAGCTTGTAAGATGCGCATGGATGGGGATATGGTTGAATGGAGGCTAGGGTTTCCTAGGAGTTGTGCAACTATGAATGAATGGTGGAGATTGAATGGATGAAATGAATGGTGGATGTGACATGCGCATGGGGTAGTGGTTTGGATCATGGATATGAATATGGGTGAGGTTTTAGAGCAATTGGGCCTCTAGTGAATTCATTGGACTTTTGCTTGTGGATTTCATGGACTTTGGCTGGCCTGGTCCACCTAAGAGATGCGCATGGACCACTTGTGTTAGGCCCATGATCTTCAATTTTAGGATTTTTTTTTCTCTGGCATCTTGAATTGCAGCTTCTTTCTCCAGAATTAAAATAATTAATCAACCACTTAAAATATAAAATCATTGAATTAATCTAGACTCTCATAATTGGATCCAGATTATTCAATTTACAATTAAAATCCTAAAAGTGGCATGAAATTAATTACTAAAAATTCTAGGTCTTCCAATTAAAACACAAATCTTGGAATTTCTTCTGGTTTTTTATTTATTTCTTGTACTTTCCAATTTTATCTACAAAACTAACAAATAAATTTACCTAATATATACAAAATTGAAGGCTAACTGGTCCAATAATCAGGGGTAAAATTATCATTTTTCATGTCTCAACAGATACCACCAAACTTAGATTTTGCTAGTCATAGAGCAAAACTACCTAAAACCTAAGATTGAAAATGTGAAAACCTAATCTAATTCCTAAAACTGTACCACTTTCGCTGGTACTCTCGATTGTATTTAGCATATATCTCACCACTAGTAGACGTGTTATAGTCTCGTGAGGGATTTCAGTGATGATACCCACAAACATCAAATTTTTCAGCAAAATGCATAGACAAAAATTTGAACATCATACAATTCTGAAATTCATTTTACAAGGATTATACCCAGAGTGTAGTGTGTGATTAGCCAATATTAGGAGACTCTTCTTTTCCAAAACACACACAAGTTTTGTAACCACCGTTGGAAAATACGCTTTGACTTCAAACCTCACAGATATATCACCCAGAAGGACTATTCGCTCAGAGGTTTGGGTATATTTTCTCTCAAGGTATATGTGAGCAGAACTTATGTGTTTAAATCAAAATATCTCACATATGTATTTGAAGAAAACGTCACAGATCAAAGAAAATATAGATCTCACGATTGGATGCCACTTTCCTGAGAATGTTGAGTCAATCATCATCATTTTTCTTCCATTATTCTCTACATGAAACACCCTATTTAGACTAAGATCAATGTTTTAAAACCCGGCCCGTGGAACGACCCATCTTAGAGGAAGGGTGGGTTAAATAAGGTTCAACCAGGTTGACCCGTAGTTAAACTCGGTCAAACCCGTGTCATTAATATAATATATAAATATTATTAAATTATTAACTAAAATTTAATAAATGAGTTGAAATAAAATTTTATATAAAAATTATTTTATCAATATTTATTTTAGTGGTTGAGACTGATGACAACTATATTATCCAGTGTTTTAAAAGTTGGCCCGTGAAGTAAAATGTCTCATTGAAATGTTGGGTTCAAACTCGGTCAAACCCATGTCATCAATATTATATTATAAATAATATTAAATAAAATTTAATTAATGGGTTGAAATAAAATTTTGAGTAAAAATAGTTCTTTAATTAAAATGTGACTTTGACTAATAAAATCAAATGATTAAAAATTTAATTTTATGTTCAAATTTTGATCTATTTGTGGTTTGCCATATTTAATTTTAATCCAATATTATTTTTTAATGAATCATCTTAAAATAATTAAAAAACAAAATATACCAAATGTAGTCATATTTTTATTTCAATTATTCATTTGATAAATTTACATTATATGAAAAGGTTTAAAAATAAATTTCATTTTCTCAAAAATATCCTGAACCACACTTGTATTGGTAAAGAAACAAGAATAAATTTGGAATTTCATTAAAATCTAAAACTTAAAACCCTATACACTCTCTCCCTTTCTCTATTTTACTTTCTCTGCAACCGGCCCGAATCTCAACTCCCTTTCTCTCAGTGCAGTCGGCTCTAATCTCATTTCCCCTTCTTTCTCTCTTGACTTTGTTATTGCATCAAGATTACATTAGATTTTCTGATGAGATTAGAGATGAGTGCTGCACCGCTGAAGAGTCCAAACTACTTGGGACGATCATTTTTATGAGAGGAGAGAAGGTGATGAATCGCGGCGATGAACAACAGAATGGTAGATGAAGGCGAAAGGAAACTGGAAATAAAGGAAAAAGAGATGAAGGGAAACTGGAAATAGAGGAAGAAGAGATGAAAAAAAAAACTAGAAGAAAAGATGAAGATCCAAGAAACGAAAACCCTTACTATTGTTTTCCACTTTTTGCATTCCATCAATAGTCCATTGTCATTCCACCGTGTTTAATTATTTTTTTTATTCTAGATACGGGTTTTACATGAAAACGGGTCTTGGGTTTATATGAAAACCCGGGTTGAACCACGGGTAGAGGAGGGTATTTACGAGTTTAAAACCCGTACGGGTTCTAAATCGACCCAACCCTTTAAGTAACCAGTTATGGTTGAACCGTGGGTCAACCCGCGGGCCGAGCAGGGTTTGATAACATTGCTTAAGAGCAATAGGACTTCCTATTAGGACGAAATGTGGCTTAGGATCAGGTCAGATCAAAGAAGGATATAAGGCTTTAAAAATAAATACTTTGAATAGAAAAAGTTAGAGGTCTTCATTATTTGAATGAGATATTTCTCCTCTATTTTTCTTTCAGCACTTTCCAATGTATGTCTTTTTCTACTTATTTTTTTCACATCCTTCTTTTTGATGTCTGAATGTTCCTTTTCTTTTGTTATTTTCTTTTTCTTTTTCTTGTGCCCTTATTTTAAGAGTACCATCCCAAATTCCTCATCTCTAACCTTTTCTGGATCCTTAGAATAGGTTACAGATATTTCAATAAGGCTTAAACTCCATATCCTAAGTTGGGTATGGTGGAAGCAACTAATCAAGAAAATAGGCTATATAAGAATCAACTGGGAAACTATCAAGATATAATGACCAAAATAGGTAGGCTTTGAAGGCCTAATCAATCCAAAAATGTCCCATATCCTATCTTAGCCTTATAAGATGGTTTCGTTGCGTCAAATAAATTCATAAAAATTTAAGGTGTAATAACTCAAATTTGATGTCGTTCTCAATGATATGACCAAGACAAAGAATGATATCAAGCAACGACTTAGTGTGATTAACAAAAAAACAAGAGTAGACTTATAACCCTTAGAAAAATAGAATGGCTCTAAAGCTCACTGGGTATAAGTCTCCACTGGTATTCCTTTGGTGATCACTTGACTCATTAATATTTTTTTTTCGACCTTAACTTAATATGGCTTGTGCAAAGGAATTTCCAGGTATAAATCCTATAAAAATCTTTCTGGAAAAGCATGATATAAAGATTTTTATTGTAACGCCCTGCCCTCTTTCACTATGCTGAAAATCAGAGTCTATTTTTTTTGAAATAAAAGAGTGAGAGGGAGAGCGGGACGTCATGACGCGAGCTAAGTCCGAGCTTCCAAAGCTCGGCCCTTAACTGGCCAACCATGTGTGTGCGTGGAACTAAGTCCATGAGAATGATTCACACGTAATAAGTTAAGCTTGCGAAATGTAAGCTTAATGCGGAATTATAATAGAGTATATCCTACCAATTATTAAATAACAAGGAAGTACATCACTTAATGATAATTACCTCAAATTAAAATGTCCAAAATAAAAGTCCAAACCATAGCAAGTAGTCTAAATTATTACAGTCCAACAATCTAAGTACTCGAATTACATATCCATGAATAAAACTTAAATAAAACAATCTAGCTCCTCCAAGCTCCTAAGCTTGGCTCCGATTACGTCCTTCACTTTGCCCACTTCCTGTGTCATCATCTAAGGTAGAAGTAGGGCATTAGACAACGCGCCCAGTAGGTACTCCGAGTAGGGTCAACACATGCATTAGTATAACAAAAAACACATAAATATAAATAATATCAAAACCATGCAAGTAAATGCCATGCCATGGGTGTCATATGCCATGAGTCCCACCCATCAACCATATCACAATCACATAGTATCCCTCTTGTGGAAAATACTCATCAAGGTATCACAATCACATAGTATCCCTCTTGATGGATAATGCACATCAAGGTATCCCCACGAATGCCTTACGGAGGCCCCGATGGAGCTTGGAACTCCAGTTGCATTTCAAACATAGTATCCCTCTTGATGGAAAATGCACATCAAGGTATCCCCACGAATGCCTTACGGATACCCAAACGGAGCGCGGAACTCCGGTTATATTTGATCCCTCCCATGCCATGCATGAGATGCAGGTGCAAACATGCTATGTAATAATACAAATCATAGCATTAAAATCCCATCATTAAGACTTATCATTTGATACCAAAATAATTCAAGTAAAACATTCACATATACATATTCCATGGTTTTCAATAAGTTAGGAATCCTACCAATGACCAAATAATGTGTCCTTACGTTTTCGTTCGAAAACTGCTCACCGATCGTATACTGCTTGTGAGATCCCATTACCTTATTACATATCCACAAATCAAACCAATGCTCCATTTTATTTCCAACAATGTTTAAGTCCACAAACATGCCTTAATGGTGTTCGGCCATACAACATGGCCGAACCTCACTCACTTGGTTTTGGGTCCCTCTTTTTAGTCCTTGATCTTTTAATTAAATGTGGGTACAAGATCATTCCCTCTTTTGATTTATTAATCAATCACACATAAGTTAATCATTTAAAAATCCTAAGTGCACAAAACATTCCACATGGGGTTCGGCCATACACCATAGCCGAACCCATGGTCCTTCATTTCCACCATATTGACATCTTAGCCATTATTTCCTTCCATAGCTGATCACTCCTTTTATTTATACATACTTAGGTCCATAAATGATCCATAAACATAGATCCATAAATGATTCATTAATCATGACATAAATCCCTAACAAATCCCTCCATTCCTTATCTTGATCATTCATTCATTTAAACATGCATAGATCCATAAATGACCCATTAAAATGGTTCATGGGGTTCGGCCATACAACAGGCCGAACCCATGGTGCCCCATTTTCATCCTCCCTTTACATCATTTACAACATTAGGTACATACATCAAGTCCCTCCATTAGGGGGTAGGGGGGGGGGGGGGGGTGTTTGTGTTTAATCATACACTTAGGTCATCATTTTACAACCCAAAGTCCATCAACATGTCTTCCATCATTTTCATGGTCCAAATACATCTAAGTCCATCAACATCCCTCCATGGGGTTTGGCCATACAACATGGCCGAACCCATGGTCCATGGTTCTTCACCATTTACAACATTTGAGACCATTTAAAATCATTAACATTCCTCCATCATTTCCCTCCTTAAAAACCCTTTAAAATCACTAACATACATCCATTTAAAACCTTTTTAAAATTACTAACGTACATCTATGATTTTCATCCTTTAAAACTCATTACAATCACCAATATCCTTCCATGGGGTTCGGCCATACTGGTTCATTATTTTCTCTTATCTATCAAATACCACTGGTTAGATACTTGATGGGGTTCGGCCATATACCATGGCCGAACCTCATCCAATCCCTTTTTTGTCCTCATGATCCATATACATAGAAATCTAGGGTTTGGCCATGCAAGGGCCAAACCATGATCTTTGATCATATACCTTATCTTAGACATGCATGAGGTCCTTTCCATATATACATAATAATTAGGGTTCGGCCATGCAAGGGCCGAACCATGATCCTTGACCATTCTTCATGTTTAAGCCATATATACATAGTGTCCTTAATCATATCCATTAATCATATGGGTAACCCTAATCACTCTTCCTTTGTTCAATCCATCCCATTCCTTGGATGGATTTTAACTCCATGGCCCATAATATTTTGGCCAACTCTCTAATCTAAAAATGTGATGTTCTTTTCACTTCTTTTCTTACGTAATAAAATCTTATCAAGTATTTACCGATTCCGTGACTCCTCCGGTTTCTTTCACTCCTTCTTGTTCCTCCGATTTTCTCCTTCCTTAGCCTCTTCTTCCTTCCTTCTTGATCTTCGGCCAAAGTGTGAGCTTGAGAGGGAGAGGAGGAGAGTGAGATGAAACTCCAAGTCCTTCTTTGTCTTCAGAGGGAGGGTCGGCCTTGAGTGAGAGAGGGAGAGAGAAAGATGAGATGGAAAGCTTCCTTTCCATCTTGTCTAGGGTTTGCTTGGGTTAGACTCCACCCTCATCAATGTGGAGTCTTCCCCATGAGTCCATTGACCAAACAAGAGACTGCATGCCCTCCACATGGCACATACCACTCCCATCCCCAACTGTTTTGGCTTGGTTGTTTCCTTTGGTGGTTTATGGTTTGCATGAGATGGAACCATCACCTCTCCTTTGACCAATGCATGCCCTCCACCTAAGTTCTTTGTCTAGCCAAGGAGGTGCATGCCCTCCACATGGCATACACCACCCCCATCTCCAACGGTTTTAGCTTGGCTGTTTCCTTTGGTGGTTTGGTGGTTTGCATGAGATGGAACCACCACCTCTCCTTTGACCAATGCATACCCTCCACCTAAACTCTTTGTCTAGCCAAGGGGGTACCTGCCCTCCACATGGCACACACCAGCCTCATCCCAACGGTTTTGGTGGAGTGGTTTCTATGAGATCAAACCACCCTCTTGACTCATTCCATCTTTTGATCTTTTAGTTGACTCACTCCCCATTTGTCTCACTCCATTTAATTGCAACTCATTTCCCACTTCAATCATTTGAATTTATATCTAACTTAGGTTATTACAATTAAATAATTTAATTCCACTCACTACATTTAATCTTCTTTAATTTATCTTTGACTTACCCATGGTTGACCAAGTCAACCATGGTGGCCGGCCCCCACTTGTGCCTTAGCCCACACGCCACCTCACTTGATGAGGTGGAGTTGGGCTCCACTTGGCTATGCCACTTGGATTTCCACTCCTATACTTGCCAATAAGATGGACCCTATGCCTTTGATCTTAATTGGGTCCATGACCCAATTAAATCCATTCCTTACTCATTTACCCTAATGCTCAATCATCTTGACCCATTGGGTCCCAATTGGGCATTTGACCCAATTGACCATCATTGACCCAATTAAATGGAATTGTGTAACACCCCAATTTCTCAATAAGATGAATATTTACGAAAATGCCCTTGGATTGGTGAATTCAATAAATGTGATTGTAAATAAGGAAATGGTGGGACCCATTGTTCAAATTAAGACCCTATGAATGTATTATAAGGGTCAAACTATCATGAATGGGTAATGAACATCAATTTGGGTCAATATGTTTAATTGGGTCAAAGGATCCAATTGGACCCAATGGGTCATAATGGACTTATTAGACCATTGGGTGAGCCCAAATTTAATGGGGTTAAGCTGAATTGATTGGAAATTATGTGGAGCATAAATAGGTAGGCTTGATGCACATGTGAAAACCAAATGCAAATGGCTAAAACAACCCATAAATGGGTCATGGCGTCAAAACGGGTCAACAAGCTAAATGGGGACCCAATGGGTCGGTTGACCTTGTTGACCACGGCTGACAGTGTGGGTCCTCAAATGAGCTCAATTGTGAGTTAAATCAGGTTAAGTGGGACTGAATTGAGTTGGTTTGGAATTAAGAAATGAGTTGACTCAAGTGTAATAAATGAATAGCATTTAATGTGGTGAGTTAAGCCATTGAGTTAGGTGAGTTAAAATGGAAACCAAAGGGGCTGTAAATTCACTGAGTTAAAGGGGGAGATGAAGAGTTACTTGGGTCTCAAGCCACACAAGACAAGTCCCACACGTTGGGGACTTGTGGTGTGAGCTTCCATGCAAAATTTTAAATGGAAATGAATGGGAATTGGATGAGATACATGGGGAGCTGAAAGGTTGCATTGGCTGGTGCCAAGGGGTGCCTTGGTTGGCACCAAATATCCCATTGGTTTGAGGAAGATTAATGAGGGTAATGAAGGATCCAAAGGGCTGTTGAACAAAAGGATTACACCACCATACTTGGCCGAATTGGTCATTGCAAAACCATAGAATTCATCTCTCTCTCCCTCTCTCAAGAACACACCTCCTTGGCCGAGTTTTACCTTGGTGATTTCACCATTGGTTCATGCTTCTAATCAGCTGAGACTAAGGAAGAAAGAAGGAAGGAAGCAAGAGGGAAGAAGGCAAGGAGCAAAAGGCAAGAAGAGAGCTAAAAGGATTGGTAAGCATTCCATAGAACTTTGTTTTAAGTAAAGGGTTTTAAGTTATGGATCTGAATGACATAATTTGGCCATGTATGGCCGAATTTGTCAAAGGTCTAAACCATGGAAGATGGTGTTTAAAAGGGTTGGAAATGGACCATAGGGTTCGGCCACTTTGGATGGCCGAACCCCATGAAATAATATGGTTTTGAGTGATGGTTTTTGTAAGTTTAAATCCATGTAAACCATGAAGATTGGTACATGTTTTTGATGAGACAAAAATAGTTGTTAAAGAAGGTTTAAAACATGGATTTGGATGTCATGATTGGCCATGGAATGGCCGAATGCATCATGGGTCTAAACCTTAGGTATTAGTTGATAAAATGGATCATTGGGTTCGGCCACCTTGGATGGCTGAACCCCATGAAATGATGTTGGTATTTTGATGGTTTTTGTAAGTTAAAACCATGCAAATGATGGACTGTTTTGGATGATTAAATTAGACATAAGATAAATGTTTAAGAGGTTCAAATCAAAGGCCATAGGGTTTGGCCAATGAGTATGGCCGAACCCCATGAAATCATATGATTATTGTATGGTGATTTTGATGGTTTTGGGAGATAAAAACCATACAAGATTATGGTGTTTTTATGGGGTTTCTATGTGATTTAAATGGGATATGGTTACTATTTTGGGTTGGCCATTGGATGGCTGAACCATGTATTTAACATGGCTAAAGGGTAGAGTCCAATTGGTATGTAAATAAGGGAATCATTGAGCAAAAGAACCATAAGGGTTCGGCCATGTGTATGGCCGAACCCCATGGACTGTTTTGATGGGAGATTATGGTTTGTTTTATGATTTGAATTAAGGAATCATACATGATAATTTATGGACTAAGTGTAAGAAAATAATCAACCATTGTAGATGATGGAATATGGGATAAAAATCCATAGGATGTGGTTCGGCCATGTGGTATGGCCGAACCCCATCAATGATTATTTGATGGATTTGGGTTAAGTCATAATGGAATTAGAGATGATGAATGAAGGACCAAATTAAATGGTGAGGTTCGTCCAAGTTGTATGGCCGAACCCCACTAAGTTGGTTTGGATATAGTTAGTGGTGTTTATGGAAAATTAAACAAAAGGTTAGCCTAAATGGCATAAAGGTAATTATTGATGAAATGATCAAAGATGGAATGATCATAGGATTGGATGTATAGACCCAAACCAAAGTGGTATGGTTCGGCTATGTTTTATGGCCGAACCCTGCCAAGGTATTTTTATGGTATATGAGACCTAAACTTGATTAGAAATCAAGTAGATCAAGTATTTGACTTGCTGATTGTATAACAAGGAAACGGAAGTTGAATGGCGTGCAAGTCGTGAGCAAGTGACGTTTTAAGAAAGAACAAACACCGAAGCTAAGCTTCGGTAGGTTTCCTACCTACTTGTAACCACATTTACACTTGTTTTCATGATGGTTTTGTAACACCCCAGTTTCTCAATAAAGTGAAAAATTACCAAAATGCCCCTGAGTTGTTAAATTAATTATTTTGTGATGTTAAGTAAGGAAATAGTGGGGCCCATTGCTCAAAATAAAATCATATGAGCACATTATGAATGATAAGTTTGATTGGTTGAGTAATTTACATCGATTGGGTCAAAAATGATTAAATGGGTCAAAAGGCCCAAATGGGACCCATCGGGTCAAAATGGATGATTTGACCGTTTTGTGAACTTAAATTAAATGGGGTTAGGCTAATTTGATTGGAAATCAAGTAGAGAAGAAATGGGTAGGCTTGATCCATATGTGAAAACCATTTACAAATGACCAAAATACCATAATTGGGTCATGGAGACAAAAACGGGTCAAGGAGCTAAAAGTGGACCCAACGGGTCGAGTTGACTATTATTGACCATGTGAACCCTCAAGGGAGCTAAAACAAGAGTCAAATCAGTTGAATGGGACTGAGGTGAGTTGGAATTAAATCAAGTTATGAGTCAACTCATGTGCATTAAATGAAATGCATTAAGTATGTGAGTTGGGTGAGTTAAGATGGAAATTTAATTGATCTTGAGTTGAGTGAGTCAAAAGGGAAATTGAAGGGGCTGTAAATCAGTGAGTCTCATGGGAATTGGAAGAGGTTGGCTGGTCTCAAACCAACCAAAACAAGTCCCACACGTTGGGGACTTGTTTTGGTGAGTTCCATGGTGAATATTAAATGTAAATACATGGGTTTGAGGTGAGTTGCTTGGGAAGCTGTATGGCCACATGGGTAGCTGCCAAGGGGTGCCTTGGATGGCACCCAATACCCATTGGTTTATGCATGAATTGATGAGGAAGTGGAGGAGTTTTGGGGCTGAATTACAAAAACAATAAGCACCCATGGTTAGCCGTTTTTAATCATTGTGAAAGCCTTACAATCCCATCTCTTTCTCCCTCTCTCCAATTGGTGTTCTCGGATGGAACAGCAGAGGCTTTTGGTACCAAATATTCAAGCATACAACCAGCAAGGAGTTAGGAAGCAAGGATTAAAAGTCAAGAGCAAAAGGTAAAGGAAAGTGGTAAGTTTTTGCCATTGATTTATGTTTAATAAAGTGGGTAAAATAAGACATGATTCGGCCATGTGATGGTCAAATCCATCAAAGGGTTAAAGTATGATTTTTTATGCCCAATTAGATGGAAAACATGGATATAGGGTTCGGCCACTTTGGATGGCCGAACCCCATGAAATATTATGGTTAATCTTGATGGTTTTGTAAGATTTAAACCATGCAAGTATAGGACTGATTTTGGAGGTTTAAGATACATACTTTGGAAAAATTGAAAGCATGAATTTGAATGTCATAATTTGGCCATGCTATGGCCGAATTTGACAAGGGTCTAAACCATGTAAGAGATGGCTTGGTTTTCATGTTTTGAAACATGAAAACCATGGATTTTGTGGACTGTTTTTGATAGTTTTTCGAAATTAAAACCCTATGAAAATGGGCTAATTTTTTGATGGTTTCTTTGAAAGTTAAAATCTGATTTTAATATACTGTTATTACATGAGTATCTGAGGTTTAAAAACAGCAAACATAACCATTGGGTTCGGCCACCATGGAGGGCCGAACCCCATGTAAAAAAATGTTGGTTTCATGTTGGAAAAACATGTAAACCATAGACTTTTTATGGACTGTTTTTGTATGGTTTTTGAAAGTTAAAACCTGATATTAATATACTGTTCATACATTATTATTGGAGGTTTAAAAACAGTAAGAATGACCATTGGGTTCGGCCACCATGGAGGGCCAAACTCCATGTAAAAGAGGGTTGGTTTTCATGTTGGAAAACATGGAAATCATAGACCTTTGTGGACTGTTTTTGGGAGCTTTTTATGTGATAAGGTTACTGACTTTGGGTTGGCCATGGGATGGCTAAACCATGGGTTTAACATGGCTAAGGGGTAGAGCCAATTAGTATGTAAATAAAGGACATTGTTGAGCAAAAGAACCATAAGGGTTTCGGCCATGAGTATGGCCGAACCCCATGGACCGTTTTCATGGGTCATTTTATGGATGTGGGTGTGATTAAAAATGGAATTATGTTTGCTGATTTGGTCGGCCAAAACATGGCTGAACCATGTTAAGCTTGTGGGTAAGTTGTAAAGTCTAATCAAGGTATTCGTAGCAATGGCATGTTTGTAAATAAACGTCACAACCATAAGTTGGTATTTGTGGACTTAGACTCAAAAATGGGAATCAAATAAAGTAAGGGATTAAAAGTTGGTCCATGATTTATGTGAATAAGGTGACGGACATCTGTGACGGTGCACGACTGCGAGCGGTGACCGGATAAAGCTTAAGAAAGAACGGACGCTGAAGTGATTCTTAAGTAGGTTTCCTACCTACTTGTAACCACGATTTTTACCCAGTTTTCTTATGATACTCTTGTTTTAATATATGTGTTTCAAATGATATATTATGCATTAACAAATGGCATACAGGTATTGGCATCTCATGCATAGTCATGGGATAATGAATGAAGTTCTACAGTAATGGCTACGAATGTACATGATGGGTGTTGCTCATTGCATGTACATAGAAGAGATGAAAGTGTGTTGTAATTTACCTTGTCGGTGCAATGCACATCAAGTGATGGCTATGGAAGTACATAATGGGGGATACCCATTGCATGTGCATATTTCATAGCATTGTTTTAACTGTTTTTAATGATCATGTATTATGATATATATGCATGTTTTATATGCTGACATGTGGTAACCCTGATTCGGGAAGCTACTGGGCGCGTTGATCTAACGCCCTAATTCTATCCTCAGAGGAGATTGCAGGTACAAGCAAAGGGAAAGGAAAGGTCGTTGACCGGGAGGGGAGCCAAGCCTAAGCGCTTGAATGATGGATGGAATTACTTTATATTACTGTCATTTGAATACTTTGTTGGACATGTAATAATTCACTACTTGCTATGGTTTGATTAGGTTGATAACATTTGGATGGTTAATCTATGTTAAATAATGATTAAGACTGTTACTTGCTATCTGGTCTTTCTATTCCGCAATTAATCTAGGTTATTCCGCGTGTTGATGTTAGTTCCATGTGTGATTCGTAATCATGGTCTATTCCATGTACACATGGGTGGCCAGTTAAGGTTCAGACTTGGGTAGTCTGAACTTAACTCGCGTCGTGACACCGCCCGCTCTCTTTCGATGTTTTATTATAACTTTAAAAAAAAAAAAATTGGACTCTGAATTCTCGGAAAGGGCGGGGCATTACAGGTTTTTATGAGACATTGTTATACTATTATTTATCATATTTTGAATGATGAGATTTATTTACATGTTGCATCTATTCATTGGCATCTCATGCATGGACATGGATGGGATGATGGTTGTGGAACCCGAAGCCCACACTCTTGTGATATGTTGTGATGCAACTCTGAAACCTCCTTAGGCGATGCAGGTCCCTGCAGGAGTAGTATCATGATGATGATAATACATTAGTCTCCTTAGGCGACGCAGGTCCCGCCAGGAGAAATGTTGTAATGATGAGAAATACATTGGTCTCCTTAAGCGATGCAGGTCCCGCCAGGAGAAATGTATAGTGATGAGAATCACATTGGTCTCCTTAGGCGATGAGGGTCCCGCCAGGAGAAATATTATGATGATGAGAGCCACATCGGCCTCCTTAGGCGATGCAGGTCCCGCCAGGAGGAATATCATCTAGAAGAAATGAAAGTGTATTGTGATTTACCTTGACGGTGAGAGTCTCGTCAAGTGATGGCTATGTATATGAATGATGGGAGGGACTCATTACATGTGCATATTTACATAGCATTGATTTACTAGTTTTGATGACCATATATATTATGATATATGCATGTTTTTATATACTAACCATGTGGTAGCCCTAATCGGAAATCCTACTGGGCGCGTTGATCTAACGCCCTAATTCTATCCATAGAGGATAATGCAGGAAATGGAAAAGGGAAAGAGAAGGTCGTGGACATGGAGGGGAGCCAAGCTTAAGCGCTTGATTGATGATTGGGATGTCTTTGTTATTGTCTTTTGAGTTATATTTCATGGACATGTAATAAGTTGATACCTTTGCTATGGTTTGTTTATGATATTGACAATGGATGTTTGGATTAAGATATTTAATAATTGAGACTTGTACTTGCTATCTATTCAGTCTAATTCCGCAATTAGTCTAGTTTATTCCGCATAACTTATTTAGTTCCATGTGTGGATTGTTATCGTGGGTTTAGTCCACACACACATGGGTGGCCAGTTAAGGGTCGGACTTGGGAAGTCCGAACTTAGCTCGCGTCGTGACGCCGCCTACTCTCTTCTAGTGTTTTTCTATTATTATTATTTAAAAAAAAAATTAGACTCTGATTTCTCGGAGAGGGCGGGGCATTACAAATTGATCCTATCCATGGTCCATTGGACCATACTTGGGCCATTGCCCCAACTTTGATCTATCTAACATCCACTCCATCTATAATTCTTAATTTTTCACAATTAAATCAAATAATAGCCAATATATTTATTGTATTAAAAATCCGGGCTATTACATTTATTAACATATCACTACTAAAAAAAGTTGACTCTTTTAACGTTAAATCGTCAGGACTACCAGTGTTAAGGTCACTGATAATGATGAGGTTCCAATTGATTTTGCCAAAGGATGCCAATTCGTTGCATAAAGATTGGTTTGTATAAAGAAGGCAACCAGTTGCAGCAACGGTAATGTATCGACAGGTCTGGCGCACCGAGGGGTCGGTGATTAAAAATGTTACCGTTCAACAACCCGACCGTTGTACAATAAAGCACTCCCAACTTTAGTATTATTTCCCAGTCGACATGTCGGTGTCGCCGATGGGTCGACAGTTATGGTACCGAGAGGTTGGTCCATACGAAGGGCTCAGTTTGGGGCAACACCATGCTGACTGAGTTTCACGTCCAGAAACCAGTCATACCCAGAATGACCTGTTGCCCTTTATCGAGGGTTCGGTCTTGGTACTCTCGATCAGTCTTTTACTACTGATACATCTGTTTTCTCGAGAGCCCATTTGAGTTCAAAGTTCCAGAACTCATAAATCTTTGATCGAAGAGTCATTGACCTCAAGCGGTCGTTTCAGCCTTTCATCGAGGGGTAGGTGCATACGAGACTCTCGATCAGAGGCTTTCCTAGAATGACAGTTCTTGATCTAGAACCTATGTCAATCTAGTCGACCAGTCTTTAACCACGATGGGTCAATCCTATCTCCACTGAGGGGTTGGTGAGAACGACTGGTTGAGCTGACAGTGAAACCAAATACATATTTCCAAGTTGGGTTCCAATTCACTGTCCAGCTTCCTCTTTAGGTTTTTTATGATTTTATCATTTATTCAACTAAGCTTAGGAATGATCCTCTCTAAGGTGTGGGTACCACCTAAAGTCATCTATGGCCATAATATCTGTTTTGTGATTGCCATAACGATGAGCTTCAATCCGGTGGAGCATGATCTTCACTCTTGATCACCTTGGGTCTTCAAGCTTCTTAGCAAGTTCTTTTTTCCGAGTCATGGAATTGACAAACAGGGACTCGATAAAGCCAGGGCACTAACAATCTCCCCCTTTGTCAATTTCATGACAAAAACCTAGAAGTTAACCCTGTTACAATCCCACCCTTATTATATCTCATTTGAATAAAAAATATTACATTGATTTACATGTACATAATCAAATGAATAACAAGACTATGATCTTCATATTCTTGTTCAGTTTGCTTCATTTCATTTTCCTGTTCAAGTACATAAGCAAACAACACTAGAAAATCATTAGAGGGTTAGTCCCAAAACATAAATATGTATTCATGGACTAAACAAGATTTGTATTCAAGCTCCACCATACACCTTAAATTCCTAGTGATCAGCACTACCCATAACATATCCAAGCTATCAGTGATGAGAAGATTTCTCCCCCAATCTTCTTTGAGTTTGATTTCTCAAACTCTACAATAAACATTCTCTTATGTCTAGTGGCTTCTTCCTACTAAGGCTCTCTCTTTCTAGAGACCCAAGCACTTAGGTCTTCTAGCTTATACTAATTTCTCCCCCATTTTGTCAGACAATTGACAAAGATTAGTAGGTAGACATCGATTTTCAAGCACTCCCCCATGTTTTTTGCATTTAGTGCTTGACAAGGTTTTGCTCTAACTCATGATTTTCCCCTACAGTTCAATGCACACTTCTCGTGCATCAAGGTTAGTTTGCCCCTGCACAGGTTAAGTTCTAGCTTAGCTGATTTCTTCCATGAGTTAGGCTAATGTCCTAGCTTCCATAAAGTCTTCTCCCCCATTCTCCAAGCTATCTTCTATAGCTTCTTTGACTCATATCCTTCATGGAGTAAACTATGTTTTCTAGCTTCTCCAGATTATCTCCCCCATAAACTTAGTTGCCTCTAAGTTTATTTTTCTCCAAGTTTGCATCAGCCGTCCTCCTTATATTGTCATGAACAGTGACAACAGCTAATCAGCACGTATTTTGTGCTACCCCAAACTCAAAGGTGTGTTCAATATCACAGCCCAATCCTTATCTCCCTTACATGCCAATGTGAGACCAACTCATCAGATCCTGCATGTTAGTATATTTAACAAAATCCATGTTAGCAATACACATGAGATGGAAGACATTAATACACACACTAAACCAAACCATATCATTTCATTGATAAGCAAAATGTGCATTGAGTACATATGATTTTTGGAGGGGGCATCATGGATGCTTAGTTTTAATACTAAAACTATAGTTTTTCCAAAATATAAAACTTAAAGTATGAAAAACTATTCTAAGCAGAGCAATTCGAAGGAGGAGATGTTGGAGAGGAAGGGTCGATAATTCGGGAAAGGTTAACGATTGATTGTCGTAATGAAGAGATTTCTACGTGGACACTCTGAGTGAATCTTTCCACGAAGTCATCTAGCCCATCAATATGTGCCTCAATTTGAGAACACAATCTCTGATTTTGCAGATAAATCGAATCAGGGTTTGTGACTCAGGGGTGTTTGCATTTTCGACATTCACTTCTCCTTTTTCATCTGAGTTGTCCAGTAAGAGAGCACTTCTGCTCCGGTTCTCAAGTTTTGTCCAAATTGAGACCTGAGAGAGTACCGATGGCTGGATGCGGTCCTAGGGGCTAAGATTTTTCTATGAGGAGTAATCATAGGAGAAGAGCTCGATTCTGGAGTATCTTGCACGAATCTGGGTGATCTCTTGAGGAAATGGGAACTGGACTCAGGGATTTTTTCGGTGGTCGAAGATCAAGGTTTAGCTGTCTCTTTTTTCGACGTGGTAGCTAGGAAAGAGCTGATAAGGCTTACCTGAACACTAAATCTCACAAACACCGTGACACCCTTGCTTCTTGATGAGAGAGAAACAAAAATCCTATGGTTTTTCGTCGAGATTTCGCTCTGGCAGATGTCCTATGAGGTCTAGGGCACGGGAGGCAAGATGGAAATCGCTGGAGGAATGACGATTTTGAATTGATTTGTCGTTTTAACTTAGTGTTTCTGATCCACCGACGGGTCGTGACCAACGACCGGTCTGTGTCGATATGTCGATATGTATCGACCTGTCTCCCTTTCGATTTCCCCCCTTTCAGACAGTGTTCTGAATTTCAACAGTACCGATTTGTCTGTTCCTTCGACTAGTCCATCCTTCGACTTGGGTTTTAACTTGAAGGATGACTAGGTGTTTTGTGCGTGTGTGTGTGCTTGCGATGTTTATAGTTCATCAAGGTTTGCTTATACACCTTTAAATGATAAATATGATACATACATTCACACCGTTTTTGTGCCTTTTGAAGATTCAATTTGCCATTCTGAAAGTAGGCATAAAACATGGATTATAGATCTCTCATGGATCCAAACCAATCCAAGTACCTTGGGCACATTTAGTTTATTAATTCAAACATATTTCCCGAGTGTGTGATGCGGCATTTTCAGGCTTTAGCAAAGACAATGTGTCTATGAACAAGAGTCATTCCACATAATATAAAAACTAGCGAATATTGGAATGAGACACAAAACACATTGATCATACATTCATTTCCCGTTTTGAATAGGGTTACCATGCATATGGAAATGAAGTATGATACTACACACACAGCTCTTATGCCTGTTATCATGTTATTACCCAAAACATGATAAACACTTTTACCATTATTTCAAGTATACTTCAATTCCTTGAAAGAGTTGGTACATAAATGGACTTAGATAAGCACATTTGATCATTTTGATCAACACTTTTGGTAGGTCACACAAACAATCCATTTAAGGGCATATAGCATGTTTCATTCTCCATGGATTCACAAGTTTAAGAACTTGGAATGAAACTACACTTGTGTATGTGTACCATACACACTTCATACATGATGTAATGCACAAGCTACATTCATTTCCTAAAAATGCACAAATCACATGGCATATGAAATGAAATGAAACAAGTATAATCCACTACTAGATTGTAGACATACATGTACATATGAGTATCCTGCATAAGATCAATCCAACAATCAAACAACATAAATTGTAGGCAAGACACAATGTGATTCCAAAACATGTTTCAAATGTGATATCAACAATGACACAACTTTACACATTTGAGCACAACATTGTGAGACTTGGAATCTAAGTCCACAATCTAATGATGGCCTTTTCAAAATGTGGTTTTTATCTTGGGTGCCTTCCCATTTATATCAAGCTTCCATATTTTATACCACGATGTTTGTCCTAAACATGAGAGGCGAACATATTGGTACATGGCCTCATAGGATACTTGGAGGTTACTACCTTCATCAAGTTCCTTTATTCTATCCTCTTCTTCTCTTAGAGAATTTATCTTGGACATTTTCAATGGATGAACCATTCACCTATATTCTTAGTACACATATTGGTCAAGATATGTGTTGTCGTCCATTGGGTTAGAAAGGCAATTTTTCGTGGATTCTTTCAGCCTATTTTGTTGTTCATATCTTTTAAATATTTTAAAACACATTATGAAACAACAATGACGAATGCTACAAATATTTGATTAAAGTGCATAACCAATTCATCATTAGTCCAAACAATTTGGTTTTCGGGCTGAGTGGCCATGGACATTGAAGGTTTATCCAATACCTTTTCCATAGGCACTGACCACTTTCTATTCACCTATTTCCGAACATATTTATTGATGAAAACATTCAAAAATATTTATTCAATTTTTCATCACAAATAGAGGTTTGGAAATATCATGGCTTTCTCTCATAGCCATTATTCTAGCACGGATCAACTCGGATGGTTAGATCCTTTCTCAAGAGCACGAGGCTCTGATACCAATTGAAAGTCCCCTTTCACGATGCTAGAACAACATGATGATCCTAGAGAGAGAGAGGGGGGGGTTTGAATATGTCAATCCCATTTTCCATGGTGTTTATAAATTTCTTGATTGTTTTAAGTGCAATGGAACATTAATCAAGAGATTTGTTTAGTGTGATAGATTGTTCTTCATTACTTAAATGATCACACTAAGATTAGAACCCTTTACATATTACTTAATTATCGATGCTTGAGCACAATGTATAATCTAAGATAATCAACATGCAAAGTGATGTGTGTTGAGAAGAGTACTTAAATACTAAATACAAACACACAAAGATTAAACACCATAAGACCAATTTAAAGTGGCTCGATTAGCCAATCCTACATCCACTATTAGGACTAACTCAACATTGAGTCATCCCCAAATCCACTAATTGGGGACTTACACCCTCACAATTAGAGTAGGAATTCCACCTCACTCAATCGGCTGGGAATTTCACCCACCACTGTAGAATAGGAATTCCACCTATCTAGTTAGTTGGGCATTCCACCCACCATTGTGCCAGAGATGACGCCTTATAATTTTTTATAGTGGTTCCGGAACAAATCCCCCTTAATCCACTTTCGGGTTAAAGGTTTTAAAATAAAATTAAAACCAAGAAGCACTTGTCTTTGAAGTTTTTTTTCGCTGATGTGTGCTTCTTGAAAACTGGTTTTACCGAAGATTCCTTAGTTTATGTCTTTGTATTTCCTTTTATCTTCCTCACTTTCAAACTCAATCAATAGATTGGTTGTTTATGATTTTCCTTTCCTCTTCTCTTTCTCACAAACTCAATCCATATGATTAGTTGTATTTGATTCCCCAAGTGTAAGCACGAGTGAGAGAGAGTGATCCTTTTGTTGGCCCTTGTTAAGCTCACTGATAATGATGAGGGTCCAACTGATTTTGCCAAAAGATGGCAACTGGTTGCATAAAGATTGGTTTATATAGAAAATGAAACCAGTTGCAGCAATGGTAATGTACCTGTAATGCCTTGCCCTTTTTCACTCACCAAAAATCAGAGTCTATTTTTTTTTTTTGAAATAAAGAGAGAGAGAGAGAGCGGGACGCCACGACGTGATCTAAGTACAAGCTTCCAAAGCCTGGCCCTTAACTGGCCAACCATATGTGCCCGTGGACTAAGTCCACTAAAACGGTTCACACGCATTAAGGCTACACTTGCGGAATAAACGTAATGTGGAATTAATATGAGATTAAAAATTACTAACCCTATCTATTTTTAAGCAAGGAAGTCCATCACAAATAGTTAACTTAAGTTCAAATGTCCAATAATAAAACCAACCCATAGCAAGATAGTTCTAAGTTATTACAGTCCCAAAATGCGAATAACTCAAATTACATTGTCCGAAAATAAAACTTAAATAAAGTAAGTCTGAAGTATCCAAGCTCCTAAGCTTGGCTCCTTTCGAGTCCTTCATTCCGTCCATTCTATGTATTATCATCTAAGGTAGAAGTAGGGCATTAGTCAACGCGCCCAGTAGGCATTCTGAGTAGGGTTAAACACATGGACTAGTATAAAAATCATAATAGATACATAATGTCAAAATCATGGTAAGTCAATGCCATGCCATGGGTGTCATATGCTATGATTTCCTACCCATCAAACATATCTCAAAACACATAGATAATCCTCTTGATGTACAAGACACATCAAGATATTCATTATCATGACTCCCCACGTATGCCTTATCGGTCCTACAGAACGGAGCGTGGACTTCTCTTTCATTTCAAACATCATATACCATTTCTCAATCGGAATCAATGCGGATCCCTCCCCACGTTTGTTTATCGGATATCTGAATGGAGTGTGGACTCCCCTCATTTGTTCCCTACCATGCCATGCATGAGATGTGAGTGAAAACATGCTATTTCATATTACATATAATAGCATTGAAATTACATCCTTAAAACATAAGCATTTGATACCAAAATAGCTCATCAAAACATAGAATTAAAAACCATTCATATACATAGTCCAAGGTTTTCAACAAGGTAGGAATCCTACCAACGTCCAAGATAATATCCTTGTTGTTTTCGTGTCGGTCAAGTTCAATGATCACGTCGAAACCGAATTGCACACCCCTTTGCAAATCTTCTTTCCTTATTACATTTAGCACATATAAATAAATCAATTTGGTGATCCATTTGATTCCCATCATCCCCTACATCATCCCATGTTCATTTCCATTCACAATCATAGTCCTTAAACCGGTTAAGTCCCCCAATGGGGTTCGGCCATAGGATGTGTTCATGTCCACCAAAACTCATTAGTGGGGTTCAGCCATACAACATGGCCGAACCTCACTCTTTGGTTTTGACCCCCTTTTTAATCCTTTAAACAAAGCAGGTCAAACATCAGTCATTCTTTTATTTCTTAATCTAATAATCCCTAGTTAAATCATTTAACTTTTTAAACAAACCTAGGTCCATAAATATCATCCATGGGGTTCGGCCATACAACATGGCCGAACCCATGGTTCTTCCATTTCATCTTCTTTCCATCTTAACCATCATCTTTTCCTTTTATTTCTTAACTTGATAATCCATAGGTAATCATTTTTTTTTTTTAAAACATACCTAGATCCATAAATATCATCCATGGGGTTCGGCCATACAACATGGCCGAACCCATGGTTCTTCATTTTCATCTTCTTCCCATCTTATAACACTTTGAAGATGGGTTTTTCTTAAAAACATCTACATCCCACATGTTTAGGTCATTTGATGGGGTTCGGCCATACAACATGGCCGAACCTCATCCAATCTCTTTTTGAGTCCTCATACGATCCCCATAAAAATTAGGGTTCGGCCATGCAAGAGGCCGAACCTTGATCTTGATTATTTTCTTTATGAAATTTATTCTTTATATTTAACATACATAAGGTCATCCATAAATCATGTATACACATAGTCTTTATCAGCACAACTTCATTTGTACAACCTATCTTACCCACCAACAAGGTTAGGGTCTTGTCCATTTTTCAATCTCTAAAACCATATTTCGGAGTTGACAATACCTTACTTTTATGTTCATCTCATTGCTATTCCTTGAATGGATTTCAAATCCATGGCCTTATAACCATTTGGCCGACATTTTTAACTCAAAATGGAACCCCATGTTTTCGGCCATTCCATAGCCGAAACCATGGTTTCCTTGGTTTCTTTTTAATTAATAAACCCTCGGTAAGCCATACATACCTATTCCGCGTCTCCTCTGTTTCTTTGGGTCTGATTTTGCTCCTTCCTTAGTGCTTCCTTTTTCCTCCTTCGTTCTTCGGTTTCTCTAAGTCTAGAGCCGAAAATGTGTGAGAGAGAGAGATGAGAAGAGGCAATGCAACCCCTTGATCCACCTTGAGAATTCGGCCAAGTATGATGAGAGAGGGAGAGGGACTGAGATGAGAAACCCTATGGGAGGGTTTGGCCAAATAGGTGAAGGTTGAGAGGGGGAGAGAGGGAGTGGATGAGATGGAAAGTTTTCTATCTCTTCTTCCAAAGGAGAGGATCGGCCAAGGAGGGTTTTGATGTGTGTCTTGTGTAAGCCCTAACCTCCCAACCACCCTCATCACTTCTTGGTCTTTCTTGGTTAACCAAGGAGACACATGGTTTACACTTGGCTTTCCCTCCCCCTTCCCAACGGTTTTGTCTAGGGTTTCCATCTCATGGAAACCCTCCATCTCCCCTTTTGACTCACCTAAGTCCCTTCAACTTCCATGTGACTCACTTGTTTATTTTGACTCACTTCCCATTCAACTCACTTCACTTAAATGAAACACATTCCCCTAACTCAAGCACTTGAATTCATTTCCATCTAACTCAAGTGATTTTAATTCCCAATTCAATATAATTCCACTCACAATATTTGAACTCACCCATGGTTGACCAAGTCAACCATGGTAGCCGGCCCTACAAGTTACCTTAGACCACACGCCACCTCACTTGATGAGGTGGTTTTGGGTCCCACTTGGCTATGCCACTCACACGCCACTTCATACAGTTGCCACCTCATACACTTGATGAGGTGGATCCCATGCCTTAGGTCTTAATTGGGTACATGATCCGATTAAATCAATTCATCTTGACCCATTGGGTCCCAATTGGGTATTTGACCTAATTGACTACATTTACCCAATTAATTAGAATCAACTCTATCCATGATCCGATGGATCATAATTGGGCCATTGCCCCAATTCTTATCCATCTAACATTCATTCCATCTATAAATCTTAAATTTAACAATTAAAATAGATAATATCCAATATAATAATTGCATTGAAAATCCGGGATGTTACAGTACCGACAGGTAGGGTGCACTGAGGGGTCGGGCGTATCGAGGGGTCGGTGACTAAAATTGTTACCATTCAATTGTAACACCCCGTTTTCTCAAAGATATTGATATTTACAAAAATGTCATTGGAATGGTAAATTAGAAGGTTATGATTATAAATGAGAAAATGGTGGGGCCCATTGTTCAAATTAAGGCCTATTGTACATATTATAAAGATCAATTAGATTAAATGGTTATTGTACATCTAATTGGGTTAAGTTGGTTATTTGGGTCAAAGGGCCCAATTGGGACCCAATGGGTCATAATGGACTTGTTTGACCATTGGGTGAGCCCAAATTTAATGGGGTTAAGCTGAAATGATTGGAAACGAAATGGAGCATAAATGGGTAGGCTTGAGGCACATATGAAAATCACATGCAAATGGCTAAAACACCATAAATGGGTCATGGCGTCAAATTGGATCCATGGGCTAAATGGGGACCCAATGGGTCGTATTGACCATGTGGACCATGGTTGATCGTGTGGACTCTCAAGTGAGCTCACATATGAGTTAAATCAGTTTGAGTTGGGACTGAAGTGAGTTGGTATTAAATCAAGTAATGAGTTGACTCAAGTGCATTAAATGAAATGCATTAAGTGAAGTGAGTTGGGTGAGTTGAGTTGGAAATCAAAGGGACCTTGAGTCAAGTGAGTCAATGGGAGGTGAGGAGTTGCCATAACCTTAAAAACTAATCAAGTGAGGTCCCACACGTTGGAACTTATGCATGGAATTCAATGAAGAGTGAAGAGTCACGTTGGTTGGCGCCAAGGGGTACAATGGTTGGTGCCAAGGGATGCCTTGGTTGGCATCAAGTGACTCTTTGGTTTAATCAACATTGATGAGGGTTAAATGAGAGGTTATGGGGCTGTTAAACAAAAAGGGATACACCTCCACTCTTGGCCGAATTTTACATAGCCAAGGGTCACCATGGTTGGGGGCGGCTTAAATGATGAAAGATGGAGGAGTCTTTCCATCTCATGGGATGCATTGGTTGGTGCCAAGGGATGTCTTAGTTTGTGCCAAGTGACTCCTTGGTTTGATCAAAGAGTAATGAGGGTAAATTAATGGTTTTTGGGGCTGTTATATAAAGGAGATAAACCATATGATTGGTCGATTGTCACTCAATGAAATCATAGAATTCATCTCTCTCCTCCTCTCTCAAGAACACACCCTCTTGGCCAAATTATCCTTGGGTGTTTTTCACCATTGATCAAGCATATAATTAGCAAAGGAAGGGAGGCTAAGAAAGCTAGGAAACAAGGATCAAAAGCAAGGAGAAAGGCTTAGAGAATTGGTAAGTAATTCCATGGAATTTTGTTTAATACAGTGTGTTAAATGGAACATAATTTGGCCATGGGATGGCCGAATCTACCAAGGGTTTGGAGTATGTTTATTGATGTTTAAAAGATAGACAAGATGGACCATAGGGTTCGGCCACTTTGGATGGCCGAACCCCATGAAATATTATGGTTATGATTGATGGTTTTTGTAAGTTAAAACCATGCAAGTTGAAAGGGTTTTTAAATCATGGATTTGGATGTCATGATTTGGCCATGGAATAGCCGAATGCATCATGGGTTCAAACCTTGGGTAAAGTTGGTTTAAATGATAAAAATGGATCATTGGGTTCGGCCACTTTGGATGGCCAAACCCCATGAAGTTATTTGGGCATTTGGATGGTTTTGAAGGGTAAAAACCATACAATACTGTGGTGATGTTTACATGTTTTAATGAGGTTAAGTATTTGATAAAGAAGTTCAAATCATAGGCCATAGGGTTCGGCCATTAGGGATGGCCGAACCCCATGAAAGGATTTAATTAGACTTATGGTCAATTTTAATGGTTTTGAAAGATAAAACCATACAAGTTATGAAGGGTGTTTTAATGTGTTGAATGAAGATAAGTTTATTACCTTGGGTTGGCCATGGGTATGGTCGAACCCCACAAGATGATTTATGGGGTTTTGGACTTAGTTAGAAATCAAATGGTATGTTGTATTGACTGATTGACATGAAATAAGGTAACGGAAGTTGAACGGTGTGCGAGTCGTGATCGAGTAAAGCTTGAAAGGAACGGACACTTAAGCGAAGTTTCCGTAGGTTTCCTACCTACTTGTAACCGCTGTTATATTGGTTTTATCATGGTTTTTATAAGTTATGCTGCTATTGTTTTATGTTTCAAATGGGTTTTGAATGATGAGACATATTTACAAATGACATATATTCATTGACATCTCATGCATGGCATGGGGTGATGATTATGGATTACCTTGTCATGAGAGTCCCAAAGAAAGAACACTGTAAAATAACTCAATGATGAGAGTCCTATCCACAGGAAATGAGGAGTACTGTGGATTACCTTGTCGTGAGAGTCCCAAAGAAAGAACACTGTGAAATAACTCAATGATGAGAGTCCTATCCACAGGAAATGAGGAGTACTGTGGAATATTTTGTCGTTAGAGTCCCAAAGAAAGAACACTGTGAAATAACTTGATGGCTATGTATACTTGTGGAGGGTGGGACTCATTACATTTGCATTTACATACATAGCATTGATTTTATATGTTTTTTATTATCATATATTATGATATATGCATGTTTTTATATACTAACCTTGTGGTAGCCCTGATCAGAAAACCTACTGGGCGCATTGATCTAACGTGTAACGCCTGCCCCTTTTCATTGAAAATCAGAGTCTATTTTTTTTTTTATAAAAGTGACAAAGGGTACGGACGTCACGACGCGAGTTAAGTTCCGAGCTTCTAAAGCCCGGCCCTTAACTGGCCAACCCTACGCGTGCGTGGAACATAAATCCACGAGTACGGTTCACGCGTAGAAAGTAAGCTCGCAACACATAAAAATCAATGCGGATGATAATAGACACTATCCTATCAATTTTCAGATAGTAGGGAAGAAATATCCATTTAATTACTAAAATGCCACTGGACTGTACCATCCAAAATAAAACATACAACATAGCAAGCCATCTAAGTTATTACATTTCCGACAAGCTAAATTATGCAATTACACATTCCCCAAAACAACTTAAACAAAAATAATTTGTCCGCCTCCCCAAGCTCCTAAGCTTGGCTTCCGTCTCGCCCTTCTGGTCCGCCTTCTCCTGCATCGTCAGCTAGGGTAGAAGTAGGGCGTTAGAACACGCACCCAGTAGGACTCCGAGTAGGGCTAGCACATGGATTAGTAACAACAGCATGCAGATAATATTATAGAAAAACCATGCACTTTCGGCAATGTCATGCAATGGGTGTTCTATGTCATGAATCCCACCCATCAATCTCATCATCATTCTACAATGTCCCTTTTTCAGCCATCCATAGTGTCCCAAATAAAATCCATACCATCATCGTGCTATGACCCTCTTGATGGAAAAACCTCATCAAGATGCGGTCCACACTAGGCATCCCCCCTTGATGGAAAAACCGTCATCAAGGTATACCAATACATACAACATCCCCCTTGATGGAAAACCATCATCAAGGTATCATAATTACAAGAGTCCCCCCTTGATGGCAAAGCCTCATTAAGGTATAATAATACATATGTGAAATGTCCCCATGCTGTTTATCGGTCGCCCCGACGGAGCATGGACTCCAGTTTCATTTCATCCTTCCCCTGTCATATGCCTCCCATGCCATGCATGAGATGTAGATGCCATATGCCATGTAATATATGAAATTCAATAGTAATAAAACTCATCTTAAAACAATTACAAGATTACCAACTAAATCAAAGGGAAACCATCCCACAATATTTAATCCAAAACCCATCATAAGCATTCACATAATTTCCAAAATAATTTAAAGGAAAACATCACAAGATGCATAATCCAAAACTCATCTTAAAGACAACCACATGCTTTCCAAAATGAATTAAAGAAAACATCACCCAATCCATGGCTTACAAACATGTAGGAATCCTACCGAATACCGACTCACGTCTTTATTTCGTTTTCGTCCGACAATCCCACTACCAACTCGCGTACCGCTCGCGCTATCACCTTATTAAATTACCAAATCAATCCAAGTTTTAATCATTTCCAAGCCCATAAATCATAACTTAGTGGGTTTCTTCATTTTAGCCCATATTTACCATTTTTGCCACTACCCTTCACATAAACAATTTTTCATTAATTCATGCCTACTTAAGCCCAAAATTTGATCCACAACTTAGGTCCTTAACTTAGGTCCATTATTGACTTACCAAAACATTAAAATTTGTCATGTAATTAATCTAACCATTACTCATTTAAACCCATTCAAGCCCCATAATCACATATATACCCATTGACCTTAAACCCAAATTGATTTACAATTTGGGGCATGGGTTCGGCCATACACCATGGCCGAACACATGATGTTCCTTTCTCCATTTTTTCTTGGGTCCATTGTTACATTTTAGATCCACCAATAATCCCTCCTTGAGGGGTTTAAATCATGCAACTAAACCATATTCTTAGCCCCATTTGGATCATCACTTTTCTTCACTTGAAACCCAAAATTCATCAACACATTACCCTTTAAACCCTTCATTTAATCACCATTTCATCACCATAGGGTTCGGCCCTATGCCATGGCCGAACCCATGGTTCAAATTTCCTTCCATCCATGCATTTTAAAATCATACCATTCCATTGCATTTTTCATCATACAATCATCTTAAAACATTACTCCCATGCATTCATTAAAACCCTAATTCATTAATCAAAAACCCTAACCAATTAAACCAACGACCAAATCACCCACCATGGGGTTCAGCCACGCTACATGGTCGAACCCTATGGCCAATAATTCTTCTTCCAATCATCCCATTCTATGCTTAAATTTCATAAATTACATAATGCACATAACCCATTTATTTATTTTCTTAACCTAACCCTAATTTTTCCCACTTAGGGTTTCCTCCATCTTCCACCCTCACATTTGAGGGGTTTAACATCCATGACATATATCTATGTAACCACCATTAATTTTTACAAAACTAAACCCTAAATCTTAAACCCCAAAATCCAAAATTTCTTGTTTAAGAAATACTCACTATCCGACCTCTCCTCCGATCTCCGCCGCTCCCGTCGGTCTCCGTAGCCTCCTCTCTCCTTCCTTTTGATCTTTGGTAGGTTAAGATCTTTGATCAAGGGTGGCAATCCCCAACCCTAGAATCGGCCATGGTAGGTTTTGTGTGAGAGAGGGAGAGCGGAAAATTATGAGAGGGAAGGTAATAACCCTTTACCATAGAGTGATTTTTTTTTTTGCTTAATTTTTTTCCACTTCTTTCTTCTCTCCTTCTCTTCTCTCCTCCTTAGCTCTCTTTCTCCCTTCACTTGAACATGGGATGGCAATGGAGGAGTGGGAGGGATGGAGTTAACAAAAAAAATGAGAATGAGACACCAACAAAGCTCATCTCCATTTTTTACTTTACATTAATGACACCCACCAACCTTTAGATATTTTCTTAGATATTTAAAATGCTTTATGGTGGTGGTTATCTAAACCACCACCAAGCCAACGTGTTTCACTTGAGTTTGAGATGAGGTGAGACTTCACCTCATGGCCCCACTTTGACCACTCTTTACTACCATTTTAAATAATTTAATTATTTAATTAATTAGATAATTGCCTTGGTTAATCCATTGGTACTTAGCCTAAGTCCATTACTCCACCCATGGTTGACCAAATCAACCATGGTGGCCGGCCCCACCAAACCTTGGCCCACACGCCACCTCACTTGATGAGGTGGAGGTGGGTCCCAGTTGGCCACATTACCTTGATTTAATTCCAAATAACTTAGGTGATTTAAATTCATTGAATTCACTCTAAGTGGATTACCATTGGGCCACACTTGGGCCTTTATCCTATTTTTGGCCCATTTACCATTTACTCCACCAATTTTCCAATTTCCATCATTAAAATATATAATATTCACATTTATATTAATTCACAAATTCTGAGACCTTACATAACGCCCTAATTCTATCCTTAGAGGATGATGTAGGAGAAGGAAAGGGAAAAGGAAAGGTAGAGGATCGCGAAGGAAGCCAAGCATAGGAGCTTGGGTGTTGGAATGGATTATCATTATTTATTGTTATTTGGACAAACTTCATGGATATGTATTAATGTAGATTACTGCTATGGTTTGATTTAAGTTTGAATGAAGGTTTAGTTTTAAGTAAATATGACTTGTACTTTGCTATCTGAGAATAGAGCAGTCTGAGGATTGATTATAATTCCGCATATTTGATTTATTCCGCAATCAATTATGTTTATTCCGCATGATTTATTTAGTTCCATGTGTGGACCGATATTCATGGTCTTAGTCCATGCACACACGGGTGGCCAGTCAAGGGTCGGACTTGGGTAGTCCGGACTTAGCTCGGGTAGTGACGTCGCCCGTCCTCTTCCGGTGTTATTCTATTATTATTAAAAAAAAAAAAATTAGACTATGAGTCTCGGAGAGGGCAGGGCGTTACATCAATAACCCGACCGTTGCGTAATAATGCACTCCCATCGGTAATATTCTTTCCAGGTCGGCATGTCGGTGTCGCCGATGGTTCGACAATTATGGTACTGAGAAGTCGGTCCATACGAGGGGCTCGGTCTGGGCAACACCATGCTGACAGAGTTTCAAGTCCAGAAACCAATCATACCCAGAACGACCTGTCGCCTTTTACTGAGGGGTCAGTCCTGATATTCTCGATCAGTCTTGTACTACCAATACGTTTGTTTTCTCGAGATCCCATTTGAGTTCAAAGTTCCAGAACTCATAAATCTTTAGTCGAAGAGTCGTTGACCTCGAGGGGTTGTTTCTGCATTTCACCAAGGGGTCGGTGCATACGAGACTCTGGATTAGAGGCTTTCCCAGGATGACAGTTCTTGATCTAGAATCTATGTCAATCTGGTCGACCAGTCTTTGACTACGATGGGCCGATCCTATCTCCACCGAGGGGTCGGTGAGCACTACTGGTTGAGCTGGCAGTGAAACCAAATACATATTTCCAAGTTGGGTACCAATTCACTGTCCAGCTTCCTCTCTAGGCTTTTTATGATTTTAACATTTGTTCAACTAAGCCTAGGAATGATCATCTCTAAGGTGTGGGTACCACCTAAAGTCATCTATGGCGATAATACATGTTTTGTGATTGCCATAACAACGAGCTTCAATCCTGTGGAGCATGATCTTCACTCATGATCACCTTGGGTCTTCAAGCTTCTTAGCAAGTGCTTCCTCTCGAGTCATGGAATTGACAAACAAGGGCTCAGCAAGGGCCAGGGTACGAACAACACCTTTGAACTGTTTTACCCCACATTAAAATGATGATTATTCACTGTGAAGTTTTGGTGTGCCTTAAATACATGATATCTTTTTATTGAAAGTATTTCGAGATTATGCAAACTATATGTGATGTTTTCGAATATATATTACGAAAAAACATGGAAAGAGGCTTTCATGTTTTGAATTGATTTGAAAGCATGTGATGGGAAGTATGTGAGATCATTGGCATCATGTTGCATTCATATACCTCATGCACCTAGCATGGGATGGGAAGTATGTTTGACGACCCAAAGTACTGAATAGTCCGAATAGACTTTGGTGTCGTGGTTATGAAAAATGAAATTGACGAATCAAAGTACTGAATAGCCCGGACAGGCTTTGATGTCGTACGTATATTGAAATGGAAGAAATATTTCACCGGTGGGACCGATTGAGTCGATCGGCAAGTAAACCGTGGATGGTATACTATGGGGCATGCATTCTTCATGGCACCCATGACATAACACATCATGATGAGCATCAATATAATTTGACAATGAGATTTTGATGACGACTTGAATAAAAATTTCATGCAAGTACTATGTCTTGACATAACATGGGTTTGAGATTTTGAAATATGAAATGAATGTGAATTTCATAAAAGTCCTTTGTTTTGGCGTAAGATGAAAATGAGATTTGAATCATGAGAAATATTTGAAATGAACTTGTGAGTTTTCCTAGAATGACGTGTTTTGAGAAAAGTATAGAGTATACTTTGAAAGAGAGGTTCCTATAATAATATAGAAATGGTTTTGATGAAATGTATTATGATATGATATTTTGAGATTTGAGAAAAGTAGCAAATGTGATTTCAACATGAGGTTTTCATTATGAAAAGAAATATGATTTGAGTACGTAAAAGTGATAATTTGATATATGTTAACTATGAGGAAAGTTTTAAGATTGAGATACATTGTATTTATATAATATGTAATGTCTTCATCATGAGAGTATAAGTATTTATGCTATTTTGGTATCACACATCCTAGTGCACATTTCTTAGTTGGAATTTCTACTGGGCACGTTGACTAAGCCCATAAATTCCTCCCTTTAGGTGTGTATGCAGGTTTAAGGAACATAGATGTGATTGAAACAAGCGATGACCGAATATGAACAAGATGGAAGCTTTGATAGCTTAGTTGAATTATATTCATTCGAGAACTCGAGAGAACAATGTAATTTGTAAGAGTGTTCATTTTGGAAATGTAATATTATGACTTTGAATATTTAGCATTCTTGTTTTGTATTTGACTCATGTAATTGTTGGGAATTACCATATCTTTGCTTGAATTGTGGCTTGCTAGTCATGCAATGTTAAAAATTTGAATATTCCGCAGGTTGTGCTAGCACGTGCAAAATGTCATCGTGGGTTTGTACCACGCACGTGCTACGTTGGATATGTCGAGGTCAGATCTTCAGACTCGGACTTGGCTCGCGTCAAGGCATTCCCTCATTTTCTTTCTATTTCTAATTACCAAAAATAAAAAAATTATTCTAATTTAAGCGATGGAAAAGGGCAGGGCATCACATGTAACACCCCGCCCTTTCCACTCTAATTTTCAGAGTTTACTTTTTTTTTTTAAATATAATAATCAACCAAGTGATCGGGACGGAGTGTCACGACGCGAGTTAAGTTCGGATCTCTAAATCCGACCCTTAACTAGCCAAGCCCATGTGCGTATGAACTAAGTCCATAAACTGATCCACACATGGTACAAATACAACTTGTGGAATTAACTTAGTCTTAATCTAACTGAGGTTATAATAGATCCTATGACTAATCCAATTTTCCATTTTTAGATAGCAAAGCACATAACTTATTCTCCAAAATTATTATATAACCTTAGTCTACCATTCATTCCAAACCATCCAAATAAATCAAACCATAGCATCTACTTAACTACTTATTACATGCCAACGTCTAATTACCAAATTACATTGTCCAAATATATCAAATAACAAGTCCATAAATAGTCCATTCATAGTCCATTCCAATCATTCAAACCGCCCAAGTTTCCTTGCTTGATCCCCTTCTCGATCCTCAATCTTTGACTTTCCTGCGTCATCCACTAAGGATATAGATAGGGCGTTAGATCAACGCGCCCAGTAGTGTTTCCTAATAGGGCTACCACATGGTTAGTAAAAAACATGCAAATAGTATAATAGTAATACAAGTGTGACAAAATTCCATAAAAACATGCTATGTATGAAATGAACATGTAATGAGTCCCACCCATCACCATTCAACGTAATCATCACTTGACGGGATTCTCATCGACAAGGTAACCCATAGTGGTCTTTCGGACGCCCCGACGGAGTGTGGCCTCCGGATTCCTCCTGATGGGATTCTCATCATCAGGGTACCCCACAGTGGTCTTTCGGACGCCCCGACGGAGTGTGGCCTCCGGTTACAACACCATTATCCCATGCGATGCATGAGATGTCTATGCAAACATTACATTTAGAAATATAACTTTACATTCACCAAAACTTATCAAAATCAACTTAAAACAGTAAATAGGAGTGTGGTTACAATAAAGGTAGGAAACCTACACAATGTTACTTAGTTTGACCCTTCCTTTGAACAGTCTCCCGTTCACGACTTGTACTCCGGTCTAGTAATCCCAAAACCTTATTTACATAACAGCAAGTTAAGCATTCATCCCTATCATTCCAACTTGATCTATGTCCTAAAAATCCACTATGTGGGGTTCGGCCATAACCCATGGCCGTACCTCACCCATTTAAACCTTAGTCACTCCTTTATTTAATTAAAACCATCTAAGTATCCCAAACTTTCAAATGAACCTTGGTAGGGTTCGGCCATACTACATGGCCGAACCTTACCACCTTGGGTTTTGGCTCATATGCCCATTTCTATGATCTTTTCATATTGGATCATTTCATCATAATTACCATCATGACATTTATCCTTTGATTTAATTTATCTTAACAAAAACCATCACCAAACCACTTTAGTGGGCTTCGGCCATACATATGGCCGAACCTGTAACGCCCCGCCCTCTCCAAGAAATCAGAGTCTAATTTTTTTTTTAAAAAATAATAATAAAACATCGAAAGAGAGCGGGCGGCGTCACGATGCGAGCTAAGTTCAGACTACCCAAATCTGAAACTTAACTGGCCACCCATGTGTACATGGACTAGACCATGATAATAAATCACACATGGAACAAACTTCAACATGCGGAATAAACTAGATTAACTGCGGAAATAATATGAAAAGATAACAAGTAACAGTCCCAAATGATAATTAAGATAAACAACCATCCATAGTTAATAGTCTAATCAAACCATAGCAAGTATTAACTTATTACATGTCCATCAAAATATAATTCAAATGACAGTAGATAAATAATCTTGTTCATCATCCAAGCACTTAGGCTTGGCTCCCCTCCCGGTCATCGACCTTCACTTTCCCTTTCCTTGTACCTGCATTCTCCTCTGAGGATAGAATTAGGGCGTTAGATCAACGCACCCAGTAGGTTCCCGAATCAGAGCTACCACATGTTAGCATATAAAACATGCATATATATCATATTACATGATCATCAAAAACAGGTAAAACAATGCTATGAAGTATGCACATGCAATGTGTCTCTCCCATCATGTACATTCATAGCCATCACTTGACGTGCCTCACACCATCAAGGTTAATCACAATACACTTCCATCTCTTCATCATTGAGTTGACTCATATCACATATTAGTCCTCCTGGCGGGACTCTCATCGCCTAAGGAGACCATTGTGACTATGATCATCATGTTACTCCTCCTGGCGGGACTCTCATCGCCTAAGGAGGACGTAACTCATAATTGCAACACTGTAGAACCTCAGTCATCATCCCATGTCCATGCATGAGATGCCAATGCTTTGTATACCATTTGTAAATGCATAATTCATCATTCAAAATATGGTAAGTAATAGTATGTCAATAACTCATAAAACCCTTCATGAAAACAGGTGTAAATGTGGTTACAAGTAGGTAGGAAACCTACTGAAGATTCACTTCAGTACTTGAGCTCTCTTAATCATCAGCCGATCATGACTCGTATGCCGTATACGCAAGTCTGGATACCCTATTTAAATAGCATCAAACCAAACGTTTATCATGTAGTTCCAACTTAGTCAATTTCCCAAAATATACTATGTGGGGTTCGTGTCCGTACATCCAACCCTATGATCATTCCCATCATTGATCATTCCATCAATAATTACTTTTATGCCATTTAGGCTAACCTTTTAGTTTAACCATATCTAAACCAACTTAGTGGGGTTCGGCCATACAACTTGGCCGAACCTCACCTTTTTAATTTGGGTTCTTCATACATCACCTTTAATCCCATTTATTACTTAACCCAATTCTATCAAATACTTATTGATGGGGTTCGGCCATGCCACATGGCCGAACCTCATCCTATACATTTTTATCCATAATCCATCATCATCAATGGTTGATTATTTTCTTACACATAGTCCATAACTTATCATGTATAATTCCTTAATTAAAACAACCATAAACTCCCATCCAAAACAACCCATTTAATTCAAAACAGCCCCATGGGGTTTGGCCATACTCATAGCCGAACCCTAGGGTTTACTTGATCCAATCGTCACCATGATTATTCATGGTTTAATCATGCTAACTCAACCATGAATTATACATGTTTCAGCCGCATAAATATCCACCAAAACAGTAAATTAAATTCACCAAATCACATCAAACACCATATTTTGTATGGTTTTAAACTCATCAAAATCATCAACTACTTACATGGGGTTCGGCCATCCAAGGTGGCCGAACCCTATGTCCATGTTTTGGTCTTTCAAACATGTTTTAGGTGTCACTCATTCATATAAAAATCAGTACATCATTGCTGCATTTTTACCTCTCAAAACCATGGTGGCCGAACCCTATGACCTTTGGTTTTGAATTTCTTAATCTTTCATCTAGATCTAAATCAAACTTCCTTAGTTATGATTTAACCTTTTTAAAACATACAATTTAAATCATCTAAAAACAGTCCATAAAACTCCATGGTTTCCATGTTTCAAAACATGAAAACCAACCAATCTTTTACATGGGGTTCGGCTCTCCATGGTGGCCGAACCCAATGGTTATTTTTACCATTTTTAAACCTCTATTAATCAAGGTTTAAACCTTGGTGTATTCGGCCATAACCACGGTCCAATACACACCCCATTTGCTCCATGTTATTAAACCCAAAATAACATATAAATACTTACCAAACTTCCAATCTTTCTCTTTGCCTTTGGTCCTTGGTTTCTCCCTTTTATTTCTTCCTTTCTTTTGCTGTTTTGTGCTTGATCTACTGGTGCAAACACATCTGATGTTCCAGCTAGGAAAAACGAATTGGAGAGAGGGAGAGAGAGATGGGAAAATCTTGGGTTTGTAATGACAAAAATCGGCCAACCTTGGTGATTGTTTCCTTTAGTACTTCAGCCCCCAAGACCCCTCCATTCCCTCATCAATTCTTACCAAAAACGATGGGTCTTGGGTGCTATCCAAGGCACCCCTTGGTACTTGCCCATGCAGCCTTTCAACTCCCCAAGCAACACCTCCCATTTCCATGTGTTTCATTTAAAATTTAACATGGAAATCACCCCAACAAGTCCCCAACGTGTGGGACTTGTTTTGGTGGTTAGGACTGAGCCAAACTACTCTTCTTCCCTCTGAACTCACTGATTTACATTCCCATTAATTTCCATTTTGACTCACCCAACTCACATGTCCAACTCACCTCATTAATTGACAATCATTTAATGTATTTGAGTCAACTCATTCTTAATTCAAATTAAATAAAATCAGTTCCAGTTAACCTGATTTAACTCACCATTGAACTCATTTGTGGGCCCACATGGTCAGCTGTGGTCAACAAAGTCAACCCGACCCGTTGGACCCCCCTTTAGCTTCTTGACCAGTTTTTGACTCCATGACCCAATTATGGGCATTTTGGTCATTTGTAATTGGTTTTCACATGTGCATCAGGCCTACCCATTTTTACTCCACTTGATTTTCCATCAAATTAGCTTAACCCCATTTAATTTAAGTTCACACAACGGTCAAATAATCCATTAAGACCCGTTGGGTCTCATTTGGGCCCTTTGACCCATTTAGCCATTTTTGACCCAATTGATGTACATTATGTAACACCCCAATTTCTCAATGAAGCAAAAAATTACGAAAATACCCCTGAGTTGTTAATTTAATTATTTTTTGATGTCAAATAAGGAAATGGTGGGGCCATTGCTCAAATTAAGGTCATATGAGCACATTATAAATATCAAATTTGATTGGTTGGGTAATGAACATCAATTGGGTCGAAAATGGTTAAATGGGTCAAATGACTCAATTGGACCCAATGGGTCAAATTGGATGATTTGACCATTGTGTAAGCTCAAATTAAATGAGGTCAAGCTAAACTGATAGGAAATCAGCTATAGCAAAAATGGGTAGGCTTGATCCATATGTAAAAACCAGTTACAAATGACCAAAATACCCATAATTGGGTCATGGAGTCAAAAATGGGTCCAGGAGTCAAAGGTGGACCCAACGGGTCGGGTTGACTTTGTTGACCACAGCCGATCGTGTGGGTCCACAAATGAGTTCAATGGTGAGTCAAATCAGGTTAAGTGGAACTGATTTTATTTAATTTGAATTAAGAATGACTTGACTCAAATGCATTAAATGGTTGTCAATTAATGAGGTGAGTTGGACATGTGAGTTGGGTGAGTCAAAGTGGAAGTCAATGGGACTGTAAATCACTGAGTTCAAAGGGAATATGAAGACGTGGCTTGGTCTCAAACCAACCAAAACAAGTCCCACACGCTGGGGACTTGTTTTGGTGATTTTCATGCTAAGTTAAATGCAAATGGATGGGATTGAGATGAGATACATGGAGATCTGAATGGCTGCATGGGTAGGTGCCAAGGGGTGCCTTGGACAGCACCCAAGACCCATCGTTTTATGCAAGAATTGATGAGGGAGTGGAGGGGTTTTGGGGGCTGAAATACAAAAGGAATGAACACTCCCATTTGGCCGAATTTCATTTCAAGAAAAACCTTTGAATTCCATCTCCTTTCTCTTCCTCAAGAACACTTCTCTTGGCCGAACCAGCTGTGGTATTTTTCATCATAGATCAAGCATTAATTCGGCTAGAAGCTAAGGAAGAAAGAAGGAAACAAGAGGGAAGAAGGCAAAGAGCAAAGGCAAGAAGAAAAGCTTGGAATTTAGTAAGTATTTCCATGGACTTTTGATTAATGAAATGGGATAAAGGAAACATGATTGGGCCATGGGTTGGCCGAATCTACCAAAGATTCAAAATAGGATTTTTATGTTAAAAGAGGGAAAAGCATGGACCATAGGGTTCGGCCACTTTGGGTGGCGAACCCCATGAAATTTATTTGTTAAAATGATGGTTTTTGTAAGATAAAATCATGCAAAATGATGGACTCTTTTTGTATGTTCAAATTAGGCCTAAGATGCAAGTTGAAAGGATTTTTAAATTATGGATTTGGATGCCATGGTTTGGGCCATGGAATGGCCGAATGCATCATGGGCTCAAACCTTTGCCAAAGTGGGTGTAAATGATAAAAAAAAATGGACCATTGGGTTCGGCCATTTTGGATGGCCGAACCCCATGGAAATTGTATGGGTATTTGATGGTTGTTGAAGTGCAAAAACTGTACAATACTATGGGGATTTTTACGTGATTGAATGGACATAATATGTAAGTTAAAAAGGTCCAACAAATGGGCATACGGTTCAGCCACATGGGATGGCCGAACCCCATAAAAGTATTTGATAGTTTGGTATGGTTTTTGGAGAGATAAAAACCATACCAATGGTGGAGAGTCTTATGTGATTTAAATGGAAAAAAAAAGGGTTACTGTTTTGGGTGGCCATGGGATGGCTGAACCATGAAGTTAACATGGCTAAAGAGTAGAGCCTAACTTGTAAACAAATGATGGATCATAGGGTTCGGCCATATGAATGGCCGAATCCCATAGACTGTTTTGTTGGAGATTATGATTGGTTTGTATGATTTTGATTCAAGAATTATGTATGTATATTATGTATTTAATATCAGTAAATAACCAAGCATGATAGATAAGGAAGTATGGGATAAGAAAATACATAGGGTGAGGTTCGGCCATGTAGTATGGCCGAACCCCACCAATGATTATTGATGGACTTTGTGCTAACTCATAATGAATGAGAGATGTATGTATGTATGATGTAAAGGACCAAAGAAACGTGGTGAGGTTCGGCCAAGTAGTATGGCCGAACCCCACTAAGGTGGAATAGTTATGGATGTTAGTTTCAATATGGTTTAAGGTCAATGGCAAAACCGTAAATACTAGTCAAAGTTCAATATGAAAGGATTGACCAAAGGAATTGATTTGTGGGCCAAAACCCAAGTGGCATGGTTCGGCCATGGTGCATGGCCGAACCCTACCAAGATATGTTTGTAATATGTAATGCCTAATGAGGATTAAATAAAGGAGAGATCAAATTAAAGTGGGTGATGTTCGGCCATGGGGCATGGCCGAACCCCACCAAATGATTCATGGGATCTAGACTTGATTAGAAGTCAAGAATATTGAGTATTAACTTGCTGTTATATGGACAAGGTAACGGAACTTGAACGGCACACGAGTCGTGACCAGGTGAAGCTCAAAAAGGAACAGACACTTAAGCAAAGTTTCAGTAGATTTCCTACCTACTTGTAACCATAGTTTTTACCCTAGTTTTCTTTATGAGATTCTTGTTTATTTTATGTGGTTTCAAATGATATGTTATACATTTACAAATGGCATACAAAACATCGGCATCTCATTCATGGACATGGGATGATGAATGAGGTTCTACAATATTGCAATTATGGGTTACGTCTTCCTTAGGCGATGAGAGTCCCGCTAGGAAGAGTAACATGAGGATCATAGTCACATTGGTCTCCTTAGGCGATGAGAGTCCTGCCAGGAGGACTAATACGTAATATGAATAAGTCAGTGATGAAGAGATGGAAGTGTATTGTGAATTACCTTGTCAGTGCTTGGCACGTCAAGTGATGGCTATGAATGTACATGATGGGAGGGTCTCATTGCATGTGCATACTTCATAGCATTGTTTTACCTGTTTTTACTAATCATGTATTATGATATATATGCATGTTTTATATGCTAATCATGTGGTAGCCCTGATCGGGAACCTATTGGGCGCGTTGATCTAACGCCCTAATTCTATCCTCAAAGGAGAATGCAGGTACAAGGAAAGGGAAAGAAAAGGTCGTTGACCAGGAGGGGAGCCAAGCCTAAGCGCTTGAATGTTGGACTGGACTTCTTTTTTATTACTGTCGTTTGAACTATATTTTGTTGGACATGTAATAAGTCATTACTTGCTATGGTTTGATTAGGTTAATAACTTTGGATGGTTGATTTATGTTAATTAATGTTTGAGACTGTTACTTGCTATCTAGTCTTTCTATTTCGTAGTTAATCTAGGTTATTCCGCATGATGATGTTAGTTCCATGTGTGACTCATTATCATGATCTAGTCTATGTACACATGGATGGCCAGTTAAGGTTCAGACTTGAGTAGTCTGAACTTAACTCGCGTCATGACGCCGCCCGCTCTCTTCTGATGTTTTATTATTTTAAAAAAAAAAATTAGACTCTGAATTCTCGAAAAGGGCGGGGCGTTACACATTACCCATCCAATCAAACTTGACATTCATAATGTGCTCATATGATCTTAATTTGAGCAATGGGCCCCACCATTTCCTTACTTAACATCACAAAATAATTAATTTAATACATCAAGGACATTTTCGTAATTATCCACTTCATTGAGAAATTGGGGTGTTACAATATAACCCTCTTTTTAAATTTTTCGTCCCGAAAATCGAGCAAAGTAGGGTTCTCAAAATAAATTACATAAATAATTCGGGGTGAGCTGTTCTCATCTCCTACTCAAGTTCCCAGGTGGCCTCTTCATCACCATGACGGTCCCATACCACTTTTACGAACTGAATCGCTCTGTTTCGCAGCACCCTTTGTTCGGTCTCCACTATCCTGACAGGCTTCTCGACGTACGTCACGTCGCTTTGTACTTCAATATCTTGAACATTCAAAACATGGGACGGATTCGGATTATACTTTCTTAGCATTGACACATGAAACACATTATGTAGAGCTGCTAACTGCGAAGGAAAAGCTAACTGGTAAGCTACATCCCCCATCCTTCTTGTGCTGGAAAATGGTCCCACATATCTTGGCGACAGTTTTCCTTTCTTGCCAAACCTCATGTGTCCTTTTCGTGGAGAGACCTTTAAAAATACCATGTCTCCCATTTCAAATTCTAGAAACCGTCTCCTTTTATCAGCATAACTCTTCTGCCGACTCTGTGCAGTCAATAAGTGTTGACGTATCAACTTAATTTGTGCGGTAGTCTCTGTGACTAGTTTCGGTCCGATCAATGTAGGCCCTCCAGCCTCTGTCCAACGTACCGGCGACCTACACGGTCTACCATATAATGCCTCGTAGGGAGTCATCTGAAGGCTTGCCTGATAGCTGTTATTGTAGGAGAATTCTACCGGTGGTAAGTGGTCCTCCCATCCTCCTTCGAAATCTAACATACATGCTCTCAGCATGTCTTCCAAAGTCTGTATTGTCCTCTCTGACTGTCCATCAGTCTGTGGATGGAAAGCGGTTCTAGTCAATAAGTTTGTCCCCATGGCTGACTGCATGATTTGCCATACTCTACCGGTAAAACGACCATCTCTGTCCGATACTATCGTTCGGGGAATGCCATGTAGTCGAATGATCTCTTAATATACCGCCGACCCAACGTTTCAGATGAATCCGTCATCTTGATAGGAATGAAATGTGCGGACTTGGTCAGCCGGTCGACTACGACCCATATGGCGTCATTGCCCTTTGAAGACCTCGGCAACCCCGATACAAAATCCATGGAAATGTGTTCCCATTTCCATTCTGGCACTGCTAAGGGTTTGAGTAACCCTGGTGGCTTTTGATGTTCAGTCTTAACTTGCTGACAAGTTAGACAATGTGCCACGAATTTCGCCACATCCATTTCTAGTCCATGCCACCAATAATGCCTCTTTATATCATGGTACATTTCGGTGCTGCCCGGATGGATAGAGAGCCTGGACTGATGTGCCTCAATTAGCAGCTCTTTCTTGCAACTCTTTGGCACATATGTTCTTCCCCGGAATAAAAGACCTTGTCCTGGCCGTAATTCCCATTCCAGTACAATGGTGCCAGTAGACATCTTGGCCCATATGTCCTCCACTTCCAGGTCTGTCCTTTGTTCTTGTTCAATCCTGGTGACCATGTTAGATTGTATGACCAAATTGTATATGGTCCCACAATTGTTGTAGTAGAGTTTAAATTCTCGGATGGTATTCAACATCTCCCATTCCGATCTGATCAAACATGCTATGGATGCATGTGGTATACGGCTAAGGGCATCCGCTACCTTGTTTGCCTTGCCTGGATGATATCTAAGCGTAAACTCATAATCCGCCAGATACTCCATCCATCTTCGCTGCCTGAGGTTGAGCTCCTTCTGATCAAAAAGATATTTTAGGCTCTATGATCAGAAAATACCTCAAATTTCTCACCGTAGAGGTAGTGTCTCCAATTTTTGAGGGCGAAAACCACTGCAGCTAATTCCAAATCATGTGTGGGGTAAAGACGTTCATGTATTTTCAACTGCCTTGAACCATACGCCACCACACAATTACTCTGACTGAGTGTACAACCCAGTCCCTCTCCCGAGGCATCGCAATATACCTCGAAACACTTGCCACTTACCAGCAAAACTAAAATAGGGGCAGTGGTAAGTCTTGTCTTCAGCTCTTCAAACCTTTGATTACATAGATATGTCCACTCGTACTTGACTCCCTTCTGAGTGAGTTGAGTCAATGGAGATGCAATTTTGGAAAAATCCATGATAAATCTTCTATAATAACCAGCCAATCCCAAGAAGCTACGAATTTCAGTTACATTCTTGGGCGCTTTCCAATCTTTCACTGCTGCCACCTTAGCCGGATCCACGGCTATACCTCCCTCAGATATAACATGTCCCAAGAAATTGACCTCGGATAGCCAGAATTCACATTTATTGGCCTTGGCATATAGCTTATTTTGCCTCAAAATATTCAAAACTATCCGTAAGTGCTCTGCATGTTCTTCCTGACTCTTGGAATATATCAGAATATCATCAATGAATACGATTACAAATTGATCCAAATAGGGACGGAAGATTCTGTTCATCAAATCCATGAACACTGCCGGCGCATTTGTGAGTCCAAATGGCATGACTACAAACTCGTATAGTCCATACCGCATCCGGAAGGCGGTCTTTTCTATATCTTCCTCCCTAAGTCGGATTTGATGATAACCAGACATCAAATCAATTTTTGAAAAATGTCTAGAACCCTTCAATTGATCGAATAAATCATCAATTCTGGAAGTTCAGTAACTGGAGCTTTATTTATGTTGATATTATTCAATACCACGTGGTTTAACCCTTCCTGCAATCCACTTTGTTTATCTGCACGGACTACGTATTGCTTGCCTTCGGGTGACTTAAATGTCACTCTTCGACGGTAACAGTCGATGTTGGCATGAAACTTCGCTAACCAATCCATACTGAATATAATATCATATTCAGACATGTCTAGCACTAGGTAATTGAACTCAAATCTGAGTCCAGCTAATTCAGTGTTAATCGCCGTACATATAAGTCCCAATGCCGAATCTCCGACAGGGGATACAATAGTAAGTGCTATGGCTAATCTTTGAACTAATGTACCAGTAGCAGTAATAAATGATGCAGCTATGAAGGAGTGTGATGCTCCAGAATCAAATAGTGCATATGCATATGAACTACTCACTACCGCCATACCTTGTATTACGGCATGATCCTCTTCCTCTGGAGAAGTTAGAGTAAATAATCGTCCAGATCCAGCGGGGTCAGACCCTAGACCTCCCCGATGTTGCATTCTGCGTCCTCTGGATTTTACCGGTCTAGCTGGCGGACGAAATGATCCTCTGGAATATGACAGCCTGTTGAGTTTTGGACAGTCCTTTTTGTAGTGACCTGGTTGATCACAGTGAAAACAGGTGTTCACTCCTCGAGAAGCTTGAGTGACTGCTACAGATTGAGTGGGCTGGTTGGGGCGAAAGCCCCCACTAGATCCAACAGACGACGAGGGTCTGCTGAAGTTCGATCTGAACCTCTTTTTGGGTTGGTACGCACCCCTCCCACTCGTAGCTCGGCAGGTTGTCCACTTTTGCAAATTCCGCCATTTCTTGTTCCACAATGGTTGCCCTGCTGACCACTTCCGCCAGCGTGGCTGCTTTGAACACGGTTACCCTGGCCCTTATGTTTGGTCGTAACCCACGCTCGAACTTACGAGCCCTCCGATATTCCATGTCCACCACATAAAATGCATAGATTGACAGGCTGAGAAACTCTTGGTGGTACTCAGCCACCGTCATCGAGCCTTGCACTAATGTCATAAAGGCCTGAATTTGACGTTCCCTCTCTTCCTCCGGGAAATAGCGCTCTAAGAATGTCGCTGAGAATTGCTCCCAGGTCATAGCAACTCTTTCTCTTCTTGGCACAAGTGCCTGCTGTTTCTCCACTACTTTACACCATTTGGCAGCATCATCTATCAGCTGTGACGTGGCCAATAAAATTTTGTGAGCATGACTCTTGATATTCAAAAGAGTCAGTATGTGAGAAATCTTCTCCAACCAGTTCTCGGCTCCGACAAGCCCTTCTCTACCCTTGAAGTAAGGTGGGCGCTGTTGTTGAAAATCTCTGACCATGTTACGGCCATTATTTTCACTCGTGCTTCCCCCTCCGTTCATATGTTGTTGGAGAACAGATGTTACTACAGCTTGCACCAAGCTGTGCAGTTCAGGAGGCACATAGCGTACAGTCAGGTTGTTGTTCTCTTCCTCCTCTCATCGATATCATGAGTCATATTCCTCCTCCTCGTCCCGTTGATACGTAGGGTCACTATCCTCCTCCTCTCGCCGAGAATGATGTGACTCTTCCTCATTGCGCGATCGTTCATGAACTGACCTCTCCTCGTCATGAATTGATTGCTCTCTGTCATGTACCGATGGCACCTTCTCATGTACCACCTTCTTGCGTTGAGGTAGCACCTTCCCTTGTGGTGTGATTATTAACACCTCATCCTTCTTTTTACTGTCTTGTCGGGTCCTTCTCTTTGATGCCCCCTCACCTAATCCGATTTGTAAAACTTTTTATTTTCCCTTCTGATCCTTTACAACCTTTTTCTATGGCACCATTTATTCCTAATTCATGGAAACATCATAGACTTAGTTTCCATTAACAGTATGCATTAAATGCCATAAATCCTCATAAAATCATAAAATCACATAATTTATATAAATTCAAACTTCATCTTTGTACAAAGGTGGGTAGGGTGAAACAAAACCCTATATATATAAAAATATGCACCCTTACAATATAACCCTCTTTTTAATACCCTTCATATTACTTCCTATCCTAGTCTTCCGTAGAAGACTCCGCATCACCCATGAACCTAAAGAGGCTATCAAGACATGTCATCGCTGTGTGCCCCAACACTTCACACGTTGTGCAGGGTATTAACCCAGGTCCTCCATTATAAGGGCAATTAGTCCTAGCCTCTCCGTGCCCATGGAGTCCACAGAACGAGCAGACAATGCCCAGCGGGTGAGGACAATACCGACAGTTGTGCCCATCTTGATTGCACAACTCACACGTGTCATAGGGATCTATCTCCCCAAGCGATTCCAATTTAATAGGAACACCTGCAATAGGATCCTCCAGAAAAGGTGCTAGATCCTCTTCTTCTTCCTCAGGAGGTTCCACCATCCCAGGAATGTCATCCATCAATTCCTCTGGAACAGGTGCCAAGTCCATATCATCTTCCTCAGGAGGTCCCTCCTGAAGGTCCACATTAACTTCCATGCTGATATTGTTGGAAGTCGATACCAAATCCACTGGACAACTAGGTGTCCCTTTATCCCATAATTCAGTGTATTCCTCGTTGCTTGACATATCTGTGCCACAACATTTAAAACACAAGAATATTCAACAATAATTCTAAATAAACCACTCTTGGTTTTCAGGGAAATTTGATCATGCATAATATCATGTGCTTTGTTTGGGAAGATTACCAAATCATCACTCTTTGTTTCTTTCGTTTCTGGGGAAATCTCTACATTCATGTTGTTTGTTTCTCAATGGGGGATATCAGGGGAGTACATCCAACTTTGTTATGTTTGATATATCCAGTTATGATGACTGTACTTTACTTTGCTATCTTTCATTGTCGTTCTCAGATTGATTGTTCAGTCTGAGTCACTCGAAGTAAATTAATCCGGCCCCCAGTCAGCGGACTCCGAGGAGTCGGACAGTTAGGATTCTTATCCGTCAGTGAGACATGAAACCGTCTTAATCTTACTTCGATGATTCAACTTCCCATTTCGCTCTGATACCAACTGCAACGCCCCGCCCTCTCCGAGAAATCAGAGTCTAATTTTTTTTTTTTAAATAATAATAAAACATCGAAAGAGAGCGGGCGGCGTCACGACGCGAGCTAAGTTCAAACTACCCAAGTCTGAAACTTAACTGGCCACCCATGTGTACATGGACTAGACCATGATAATAAATCACACATGGAACAAACTTCAACATGCGGAATAAACTAGATTAACTGCGGAAATAATATGAAAGGATAACAAGTAACAGTCGCAAATGATAATTAAGATAAACAACCATCCATAGTTAATAGTCTAATCAAACCATAGCAAGTATTAACTTATTACATGTCCATCAAAATATAATTCAAATGACAGTAGATAAATAATCCTGTTCATCATCCAAGCACTTAGGCTTGGCTCCCCTCCCGGTCATCGACCTTCTCTTTCCCCTTCCTTGTACCTGCATCCTCCTCTGAGGATAGAATTAGGGCGTTAGATCAACGCGCCCAGTAGGTTCCTGAATCAGGGCTACCACATGTTAGCATATAAAACATGCATATATATCATATTACATGATCATCAAAAACAGGTAAAACAATGCTATGAAGTATGCACATGCAATGAGTCTCTCCCACCATGTACATTAATAGCCATCACTTGACGTGCCTCGCACCGTCAAGGTAAATCACAATACACTTCCATCTCTTCATCATTGAGTTGACTCATATCACATATTAGTCCTCCTGGCGGGACTCTCATCGCCTAAGGAGACCATTGTGACTATGATCATCATGTTACTCCTCCTGGCAGGACTCTCATCGCATAAGGAGGACGTAACTCATAATTGCAACACTGTAGAACCTCAGTCTTCATCTCATGTCCATGCATGAGATGCCAATGCTTTGTATGCCATTTGTAAATGCATAATTCATCATTCAAAATATGGTAAGTAATAATATGTCAATAACTCATAAAACCCTTCATGAAAACAGGTGTAAATGTGGTTACAAGTAGGTAGGAAACCTACTGAAGATTCACTTCAGTACTTGAGCTCTCTTATTCGTCAGCCGATCACGACTCGTATGCCGTATACGCAAGTCTGGATACCCTATTTAAATAGCATCAAACCAAACGTTTATCATGTAGTTCCAACTTAGTCAATTTCCCAAAATATACTATGTGGGGTTCGTGTCCGTACATCCAACCCTATGATCATTTCCATCATTGATCATTCCATCAATAATTACTTTTATGCCATTTAGGCTAACCTTTTAGTTTAACCACATTTAAACCAACTTAGTGGGGTGGGGTTCGGCCATACAACTTGGCCGAACCTCACCTTTTCAATTTGGGTTCTTCATTCATCACCTTTAATCTCATTTATTACTTAACCCAATTCTATCAAATACTCATTGATGGGGTTCGGCCATGCCACATGGCCGAACCTCATCCTATAGATTTTTATCCATAATCCATCATCATCAATGGTTGATTATTTTCTTACACATAGTCCATAACTTATCATGTATGATTCCTTAATTAAAACAACCATAAACTCCCATCCAAAACAGCCCATTTATTTCAAAACAGCCCCATGGGGTTCGGCCATACTCATAGCCGAACCCTAGGGTTCACTTGATCCAATCATCACCATGATTGTTCATGGTTTAATCATGCTAACTCAACCATGAATTATACATGTTTCAGCCGCATAAACATCCACCAAAACAGTAAATTAAACTTCACCAAATCACATCAAACGCCATATGTTGTATGGTTTTAAACTCATCAAAATCATCAACTATTTACATGGGGTTCGGCCATCCAAGGTGGCCGAACCCTATGTCCATGTTTTGGTCTTTCAAACATGTTTTAGGTGTCACTTATTCATATAAAAATCAGTACATCATTGCTGCATTTTTACCTCTCAAAACCATCCAATAAATTCATCACTTTGTCCAAATAACCATAACACCTCATGGGATTCGGCCATCCAAGATGGCCAATCCAAATGGTCCATTTCATCAGTTTTAAATCACTGTTTTAAACCCATGATACCTTCAGTCCTTATGTCATTCAGATCCATGTTTTTAACCCTTTCTAAAACATGCATTTCAATCTTAAATAAAACTTAAAAACAGTCCACCAAAACTCTATGGTTTCCATGTTTCAAACACATCAAAACCAAACCATCATTTGCATGGGGTTCCGCCCTCCATGGTGGCCGAACCCTATGACCTTTGGTTTTGAATTTCTTGATCATTCATCTAGATCTAATCAAACTTCCTTATTTATGATTTAACCTTTTTAAAACATACTTTTTAAATCATCTAAAAACAGTCCATAAAACTCCATGGTTTCCATGTTTCAAAACATGAAAACCAACCAATCTTTTACATGGGGTTCGGCCCTCCATGGTGGCCAAACCCAATGGTTATTTTTACCATTTTTAAACCTCCACTAATCAAGGTTAAAACCTTGGTGTATTCGGCCATAACCATGGCCCAATACACACCCCATTTGCTCCATGTTATTAAACCCAAAATAACATATAAATACTTACCAAACTTCCAATCTTTCTCTTTGCCTTTGGTCCTTGGTTTCTCCCTTTTATTTCTTCCTTTCTTTTGCTGTTTTGTGCTTGATCTACTGGTGCAAACACATCTGATGTTCCAACTAGGAAAAACGAATTGGAGAGAGGGAGAGAGAGATGGGAAAATCTTGGGTTTGTAATGACAAAAATTGGCCAACCTTGGTGATTGTTTCCTTTAGTACTTCAGCCCCCAAGACCCCTCCATTCCCTCATCAATTCTTACCAAAAACGATGGGTCTTGGGTGCTATCCAAGGCACCCCTTGGTACCTGCCTATGCAGCCTTTCAACTCCCCAAGCAACACCTCCCATTTCCATGTGTTTCATTTAAAATTTAACATGGAAATCACCCCAACAAGTCCCCAACGTGTGGGACTTGTTTTGGTGGTTAAGACTGAGCCAAACTACTCCTATTCCCTCTGAACTCACTGATTTACAGTCCCATTAATTTCCATTTTGACTCACCCAACTTACATGTCCAACTCACATGTCCAACTCACATGTCCAACTCACCTCATTAATTGACAATCATTTAATGTATTTGAGTCAACTCATTCTTAATTCAAATTAAATAAAATCAGTTCCACTTAACCTGATTTAACTCACCATTGAACTCATTTGTGGACCCACACGGTCGGCTGTGGTCAACAAAGTCAACCCGACCCGTTGTGCCCCCCTTTAGCTTCTTGACCCGTTTTTGACTCCATGACCCAATTATGGGTATTTTGGCCATTTGTAATTGGTTTTCACATGTGCATCAGGCCTACCCATTTTTACTCCACTTGATTTCCCATCAAATTAGCTTAACCCCATTTAATTTAAGTTCACACAATGGTCAAATAATCCATTAAGACCCGTTGGGTCCCATTTGGGCCCTTTGACACATTTAGCCATTTTTGACCCAATTGATGTACATTACCCATCCAATCAAACTTGACATTCATAATGTGCTCATATGATCTTAATTTGAGCAATGGGCCCCACCATTTCCTTATTTAACATCACAAAATAATTAATTTAATACATCAGGGGCATTTTCGTAATTATCCACTTCATTGAGAAATTAGGGTGTTACAGAACCTCACCACTTAACTTTTAATCCATGGCCGAACCTCACCCATTTAAACCTTAGTCACTCTTTTATTTAATTAAAACCATCTAAGTATCCCAAACTTTCAAATGAACCTTGGTAGGGTTCTGCCATACTACATGGCCGAACCTTACCACCTTGGGTTTTGGCTCATATGCCCATTTCTATGATCTTTTCATATTGGATCATTTCATCATAATTACCATCACGCCATTTATCCTTTGATTTAATTTATCCTAACAAAAACCATCACCAAACCACTTTAGTGGGGTTCGGCCATACATATGGCCGAACCTCACCACTTAACTTTTAATCCTTTAATCTTTCATTAATCCAATTCTAATTATAAACATAGCAATAAGTCCATCAAGTAACCCTTTAGTGGGGTTCGGCCATACTACATGGCCGAACCTCACCAAACCGATTTATCCATCTTTCCACCATCTTTGATGGCTGATTATATACCTATATTAAATCCTTAGATAAACCTATCTTATTCTTAAATCAAAGCACATAATGATTACATAATATCCATCCTACACTTAACCCAAATAACCATCAAAACCAGTCCATGGGGTTAGGCCATACACATGGCCGAACCCCAAGGTTTCCTTGATGTAAACCCTCCAATATTTGTCGATAATTTTTTATCAGCACTTAGCTTAATAAACACATAATTCAGCCATGTAATAACTGGTCAAAATCAGTGACCTTATCTCCCTTGAAAATCCTTTAAAAGAACTTCAATACATAATATGAATTTCATCTCTCAAACACCAAAAAAATCACCAAGTTTTCCCATGGGGTTCGGCCATCCAAAGGGCCGAACCGTATGGTCCAATTTTTATCACTTTTAAACATCATAATCCCATATTTAAACCATTGATGGATCTGGCCATACGATGGCCAGATCTCATTTTCTTAACCAATCTAATAAACAAGGGTTCAAAATGCACTTACTAACACCGCGTCTCCTTCGGTTCTTTTGCCTCCTTCTTTGACCCTTTATTTCCTTGACCTCTCCTTCTCTCTTACTGTTCTTTGGGCTGAGACTGATCTTGCTGCAAGCTCCTTGGGATAATTCAGCCAGATGATATGGATTTGAGGGAGAAAGAGAGAGAGAGAGAGAAAGAATTTTGGCTTTGGATGGGAAACGTTGATGCCAACTCCTTTGCTCAATGTATGCTTTTGTCTTGGTGAAATAAATCAATCAAGGACTGATTTCATATCAGTAACCAGCTGCTGTTCTTGATCTTAGAGAGATGATAACAGTCCAAGGAAGGGAGAGATAGAGAGAGTAAAATGAGAGCCCTTTGTTTCACCAAAACCAGCCTAAGGTTAACCTTGTGTAACTCACCTCAACTTAATCAAAGTTCTTTATGTTACTTGGGGGTTTCATCTATGAAATGAAACACCCCAAGCAACCAACGTCCCTTGTGGTTGAACTTGTGTAACCTCCCCTTTCCTTAAGGTCTCACATGGGAGTTTCATTTTGAAATGTAACTCCCATGTGCTGCACCGGCCCTCTATTGTTTGCCTCTATATTTTGGCTTATGTAACAGCCACCATTCTCATGTGTAACTCCACAAACAGCAGCTCCATTCAGCTCCATTTGGCCGTCATCAAAGTCCCATGTGGGAGTCCTATCATTGGAATAAAACTCCCCTCCTCCAAGTGTGAACACACTTTGTAACTCCCATTGGTTTAATATCTATTTTGATTTTGAAATGCCATAATCTATTGTGTGTAACTCCTCCAATCAGCTACCCATTTATTCTCCAACCTTGGAATTACATGCATGAACTATCAATCCATGTATTGGCTGTCTTTTGAAGACCCAAAGCATGAATTCCAAACCATTTCCAACATGCATATAATTTGCATTTGAAATAATCCTCTCACCTTTGTAACTCCCATAACGGCAACCCCAATTACTCTATGACTAAATGTTTTATGCTAGAAGTAAATCCCCATGCAGCCAACGTGGGGTATTATTTGAATTTGAATCCCACAAACCTTTTATCTACTCATCTCACTCATTTTGATATTCCATCTATCCCATTTATTTAACTCACCCCAATTTAACTCATTCATTTAATTTAACTTAACTAATAACTTCAACTCATTCAAACTCCATTATTTACTTCAACTCAAACCCAACTCAAACATTTAATTCATCTTACCTAATTAAGCTTTCAGCTCACCAAATAGTCAAATATGTAAACTATGACCCAATTATGATTCTTGACCCATTTAAGTTCATCTTATCCATTTATTTGTTTTGTAAATAAAACTACCATCCTTTGGGTCTTGATTGAACCATTGACCCATTTAAATTCAAATCACATATATCACAATGGCAATTCCGTAAATATGATTAAATTCATATAAATTGTTATCTTTGAAATTCCGGGGTGTTACATCACATGAATAGGGAAATCACCAATTTTAATGGTCTTTAAACAATTCTTGATAAATCAAATGATTTGTAGCGGATTAATTTAGATTAATCAACTGTGTGATAAAAAAGTGTGCCAAATTAAGAATAATCACACAAAGGCTCAAACACCATAAGACCGATGTATAGTGGTTTGGTTAAACAACATACATCCACTGTTGACTCACCCAACCTTGGGCTATCCCAAATCACTAAGTGGGGAATTACACCCACACTAATTGATTAGGACTTCCACCATATCAATTGGTTGGGAATTTAACCCAACTCCTATCCCTCTATTTTTTATAGCGCTTCAAGCCCCTTGCTTTAATCCATTTTATAATGATGGTGATTAAAAAATAAATCAACACAAAGAAGCATTTGCCTTTTGATAGCTCTACCTTTTAGATGTATGCTTCTTGAAAATTCCTTCCCAATGTGATGTTGATCATGTGAAAGATGTGCCTTGTGTATGCTCAATCACAATCCTTGGGAGGGTTCTAGGATTTAAGCTATGCCTATTGTTATCCTAGATCTTTTTTTTTCTCTCTCTAATCACAATCAAGATGATTGGATATTAGATGATTCACCAAGTGGGATACTTCGAGAGGAGGTTGGGAGAGGTTTGGGGTCACTAGGAATGCCTTAAGATGTTCCAAGTTCAAGGGACCAACACAACTCATAAGAGTTTGAAGTATATGTAGGCAAACAAGTGAATCCCAAGCTGACACAGGAGATTGGTCGCCAACTCACGATGGGTCGTGGCCAAAAAAAAAGAGCAGTTGGAATGTCACCATTGCTCATTAATGGTTTTCCAACAGATAGAAAACTGACACGAACGATTAGTCTGTAACGCCCCACCATTTTTCACTCGCTGAAAATCAAAGTCTATTTTTTTTTTTTTTTACATAAAAGAGTGAGAGAGAGCGGGAAGCAACGACGCGAGCTAAGTCCGAGCTTCCAAACCCCGACCCTTAACTGGCCACCAATATGTGTGCGTGGACAAGTCCACTAAACATTTCACACGTTTACAAATAATTGTGGAAATAACATACGAATAGAATTGCTATCCATATCCATTAATTTGCAAGGAAGTCAATCCAACTATATAGTAAACTGAACTTAATTATCCAAACATCATCAAACAATCATAGCAAAATAAACTAAGTTATTACAATCCCCAAAATGCAATTAACTCAAATACATTGTCCAAAATTCAATATTAAATAAAGTTAGCTATAAGCCGCCAAGCTCCTAAGCTTGGCCTCTTTCACGTCCATCGCTCGTTCCATTTCCTGTACCATCATCTAAAGGTAGAAGAAGTAGGGTGTTAGTCAACACGTCCAGTAGGAATTTCAAGTAGGGTTATACACATAGGATTATATAAAATCACGATAGATACATAATATCAAAACTGTAAATAACTTGTAGTATGAAAATCAGCGCATGACACTCTTAACAAAGTCATGCTAATTCAATGCCATGCCATGGGTGTCATATGCCAATGATTTCCCACCCAACAACCATATCGCAAATCACATTGTTAATCTTCTTGATGAACAACCACATCAAGTACTCACTGTCATGCCTCCCCACGCATGACTTATCGGTCCCACCGAATGGAGCGTGGACTCCCCCCACGTTTTATTTATCGAAAACACCGAATGGAACGTGGACTCCTTCCCATATATGTTAATTGGAATCAGTGTGGATTCCTCCCACATTTGTTTATCGGATACACTGAATGGAGCGTGGACTCCCCCCTTGTGTTCCCTCCCATGCCATGCATGAGATAATGAGTGCCATGATGCCATTTCATATTCAAGTACATAATAGTATGGAAAATCAGTTCTTTTAAACATAACCAAAATAACATTAGTACATGAATATAATCCACAGTGTGTCAACAAGGTAAAAAACCTACCAGCATCCAAGTATTGTATCCTTGCTGTTTTGTGATGTGACGCACAACGATTTCGTCAAAACCAATCACACCCCTGTCTGCGAAATCTCTTTACCTTAGATGAATTCCATCATATACAATAATCAAATTAATTATCCAATCGATTTAAATCATTCTTTACCTACTTCCAGTTAAACTTAAACAATCTGGAAAATTGTATAAAAAATTTCACTTTTAAATTCAGTCGACTACCGTCCGCTGTCCATCCTGCAGATGATAGAAACCCAGCCGCGGACGGTAGAAACCCGTCTCGCGGACAGCAGAAACCCATCCTACAGACAGTGTAACCCTTTCCGCAGACAGCACTCTGTTCAGTCTGTTACCTGTCCTGCGGATGGTAGAAACCTGTCTGTAAACATGCAACTTGTCTGTAGACAACACCTGGTTCACATTTGTTACTCGTTACCTGTGACTCGGTACCCATGACCTGGTACTCGCCACCCTCTACCCGGTACCAATGACCCGCTACCCGGTACCCGTGACCCATCACACAGACATGCAATCCGTCCGCAAACCACATCCTAACCCTGTCCGTTACCCGTTCTACAGATAATGCAACCCGTCCGCTAACAACACTTTTTTCAATCTGTTCCCGTCCGCAGATGGTCGAAACCTATCCGCAGACAGCACCTGGTTCACAACTGTTACCCATTACCTGTGACCCGATACCCACTACTTGGTACCCGGTACCCATGACCCGCTGCTCGGTACCCTATACCAGCTACCCGCTACCCTGTACCATCTACCCGGTACCCGTGACCCGTCCCATAGACAGTGCAATCCGTCCGCAGACCACATCCTAACCCTGTCTATTACCCGTCCTACGGACAGTCCACACCCGTCCGTGGATGATAAAAACCCGTCCCGCAGACAGTGCAACCGGTTTGCAGACTACACCATGTCCAGTCCATTACCCGTCCCGTGGGCGATAGAACCCTGTTCGCAGACAATGAAATCCATCGGAAAACTACATAGAATCCCTGTCTGTTACCCGTCCGCAGAAGGTCGAAACTCGTCCCACGGAGAAACCTGTCCGCGGATGGTAGTACCCGTCCAGCAGACAGTGTAACCCTTGGTTGTTTGTTATCACCCTTATCCATTTTAAACATGTATTAAGTCCTTTATACATAAACTCAGTGGACATATTTTACCCACTAACCAAAGTTAGAGTCCTTTTCATAATCCATTCCTATCTTAAGCCATTAAACATAATCATCAATTAAATCTCTTGATTGTTGTTTTCCAAAACATATTCAATCTTCATATGGATATCCACCTTCACGGCTTGCAACAGTTTAGCCAATCCTTTCAATCAAATCTGGACTCTTGAGTTTGGCCATACCGAGACAAAAACCACAATTTCCATTAATCTTAATCTAACACTATGAACATAGAACCTCACTTTTTTTTCCCGTCTCCTTCGTTTGTTTTTTAATTTGAACTTGCTCCTCAGTCCTTCTTCGTCCTTTCTTGCTCCTCGTTGATTTCTCCGAGTGTAAAGTTGAAAATGTGAGGGAGAGAGATGAGAAGAGGAGGTGTAAATCTCTAGTTCAAAAGAGAGAGAGGATCGGCCAAGGAGTGTAGGTTGAGTGAGGGAGAGAGATGAAAATCTCTATCTTTTTCCAAGGGAGGGATCGGCCCCAAGGGGTGAAGTGTATCCCTTAGTAACCAACCCCACATCCTCTCAACTACCCTCATTAGTATTTGATCTTTCCCATGTGTCCCTTGGTTTAACCAAGGAGACACATGGCTTAAGTTAGGGGTCTTCCCCTTCCCAACGTGTATGGGTTTCCTCTCCCATGAGATGGAAACCCTCCATATTCCCTCCTTGACTCACTAAGAGCCTCCTCCACTTCCATGCAACTCGGCTCAACTCCATTCAATTACTTGAACTCATTTCCCATTTAACTCAATTCAACTTAGCCACAACTCATTTTCCTTTGAACTCACTTGAATTCATTCATCAACTCAACTCTATTGAACTCACCCATGGTTGACCAAGTCAACCATGGTTAGCCGACCATGCATGTTACCTTAACCACTTGCCACCTCACTTGATGAGGTGGATTTGGATCCCACTTGGCCATGTCACATACATGCCACCTCACTTTTGAGGTGGATCTCATGCCTTGGATCTTAATTCGGTACATGACCCAATTAAGTTAATCCTTTACCCATTTACTTTCCAAAATCCATTGCCCTTGACCCATTGGGTTTCAAATTGGGTAGTTGACCCATTATTCACACTTACACAATTATTTCCAAATCAAATTCCGTCCTTGATCCATTGGATCATAATTGGGCTATTGACCCAATTCTTACCCATTTAAGTCCATTCCATACATAAACCTTAAATTCAACTAATTTAACTATTAAAATAGACAAAAATCCAATATATTATGCATTGAAAAATCTAGGTGTTACAATATTGCCCTCTTTTGAAATTTTCGTTCAAAAAATCGAGCGAAGTAGGGTTTCAAACAGATTACATAAATAGCTCAGGGTGAGCTGTTCTCATCTCTGATTCAAGTTCCCAAGTGGTTTCCTCATTACCATGGCGGTCCCACACCACTTTATCGAGCTAAATTGCTCTTTTCTGTAACACCCTTTGTTTTGTCTCCACCACTCTGACAGGTTTTTCGATTTAAGTCACGTCGCTTTGCACTTCTATGTCTTGTACGTTCAATACATGTGGGGGATCAGGATTGTACTTCCTCAACATAGATACATGGAATACGTCGTGCAGTGATGATAACTGCGGAGGAAGTTTCAATTGATACGCCACTTCCCCGCCCTCTTTTGGATTGGAAAGGGTCCCACAAATCTAGGTGACAACTTCCCTTTCTTTCCAAATCTCATATGTCCCTTTTGTGGCGAGACCTTCAAAAATACTAAGTCTCCCACCTCAAACTCAAGGAATCTCTTTCTCTTGTCAGCGTAACTCTTCTGACGACTTTGAGCAGTGAGCAAATGTTGTCGTATTACCTTGATCTGTTCCATGTTCTCTGCAACTATCTCGGGTCCAATAAATGCAGGCTCACTGGCCTCTGTCCAACACACTGGTGATCTACAGGGTCTAAAATACAACGCCTCGAATGCAGCCATCTGGAGGCTTGCTTGGTAACTGTTGTTGTAAGAGAACTCAACTAGTGGTAAATGATCTTCCCAACCACCCTTGAAGTCTAACATACATGCTCTCATCATATCCTCCAATGTCTGTATTATTCTCTCTGACTGTCCATCAGTCTGTGGATGGAACGCTGTGCTACTCAATAAATTCGTTCCCATAGCTCACTGCATGCTTTGCCACACCTTGCTAGTAAATCGGCCATCTCTGTCGGCACACTATAGTTCTAGGGATACCATGTAGTCTGATGATATCCTTGATGTATCGTCGTCCCAAATTCTCAAATGAATATGTATTCGGAGAAAGTATGCAAACTTGGTCTAACGATCTACTACGACCCATATTGCATCGTTGCCCTTTGATGACCTTGGCAACCCCGTCACAAAATGTAACACCCCGGTTTTCCAAGTTATTAATATATATATATATATATATATGAAAATTACTCATTTAATTTGTGAATTATTAGATATGGACCTTAGATGGGTAAAGTGTTGGGTCATTGCCCAATTAAGACCCAACGGATTGTGGAAATGGTTTCAATAGAATTAAATGGGGCTAAATTAAAATGGTAATGTAATATATCTATTAGATTAAGTGGATGCGCATAAGATCCTTTAAAAAGGGGTCTTTTAGCTTTGGCCGTGTGTGTGGGATTTCCACATCCATGAGGATGCGCATAAGATTATTTTAAAAGGGGTCTTTCCTTGGTTAAGTGTAAAACTAAGGGATTGCTAAATAAAGAAGATGTCTAAGATTAAAAATAGATTGCCTTGGCCAAACATTAGATATCCATATCCAAGGTGATGCGCATAAGATCTCTAAAAGGGGTCCTTTCCCTTGATTAAAAACGACACTAAGGGAATTGCTAAGTAGGGGCGCAAGGCACCTTCGAATTATAGATAGGACCGATTGGAAGGTTGATAAAAAGAGAGGCAATAAGGGAGCAAGGTACCTTCTTAAAATATTGGCCGAGTGGAAGTTTATATAAGGGAGGCGCATAAGGCAACAAGGGGCTCATGGCACCTTCTAATTATAGAACCAAGTGGAGGTATTACAAAAGAAAGGCGCATAAGGAAGAGGGACACACGACACATCCAAATCAACAAGGGTTGATGCTGGTGCTCTGGCAATAAGATCAGTCTCGGTTGTGTGAAAGATCAAGAAGAAAGAGGCTAAGGAAGAAAAAGATTGGAAGAGCAAGAACAAGCGAAGGAAAACCGGAGGAGTCGCGGAACCGGTAAGTAGTTTCGATAATTTTGTTTAAAGAAAGGAACCATAGGGTTCGGCCATGGTGTATGGCCGAACCCCATGGAAGAGAATTGGGAGATGAATATAGTAATTTTAATGGAAGGGATGGACCATAGGGTTCGGCCATGGTGCATGGCCGAACCCCATGGAAAGACATGGTTTAATTTATGGATTTTTAATGATGAAAACTATGGGAGTTGGTTAATAAATTTATATGGGTTTAAATGGTTTAAGAGAAGTTGATGAACCATAGGGTTCGGCCATGATGAAGGGCCGAACCCCATGGAGGAACATTGGTTATGTTTTATGGATGGTGTTGTTAAATTTAATTTGATTTATGGGAGGAAAAGATGAATCATAGGGTTCGGCCATGTTGTATGGCCGAACCCCATGTGAAAGGTTACGTATGAATTATTTTAAATGGATGGAAGGTTTGATGGTTTTAGATGCAATTAGAACATGAAAACCATGGAATGAATATCAATGATTTTTTTAAAGAGAATACCATGAACCATAGGGTTCGGCCATGGTGTATGGCCGGACCCCATGGAGGATGGTTATTAATTTATAAAGGTTTTAATAAGGGACTTTTGGATTAAAAGAAAAAAAGGAAGGAACCTTGATTTATGAATTCAAGAATGGGAATTGATATAATTAGAAAGTTAGACATCATAGGGTTCGATCATGGTGTATGGCCGAACCCCATGAAGTAATTTTTAATGGGTCCCTCATTGGTGGATCATGTTTGGATTAAGGAATCGTTTATGGATCATTTTAAAGGGTTATTTGGTGTGTTATACATATTTAAATAAATGAATGGACCTATGTTTTGGAACCTAAACGTAAGTTGTTGGAGGTAATGGCAATATTGTAATTTAGGCTAAAAATCAAAGATCATGGGTTCGGCCATGGTGTATGGCCGAACATCATGAGGAATGTTTTGGTTATGGATTAGACCAATGGCAAAGTGGTAAATAGTGTGAAAATGATAGACCATGGGTTCGGCCATGGTGTGTGGCCGAACCCCATGGGGAATGATTTATGGTTTTAATGTATGAGGGGTTAGGTTAATGGAATGATAGCCATGGATGGCAATATATTAATTAAGTAGAAATAATGGACCATGGGTTCAGCCATGGTGTATGGCCGAACTCCATGGGGATTGTTTTGTGGACTTTGTTGTTAACAAGGTTGTGTTTATGGACTTAAACATAATAGGAAATCAAATGGGATATGTTTTTAATTGATTGATATATTATAAGGTAACGAGACCTCAAAAGGTGTATACGATCATGAACGGTTACCAGACGAAAGCGCAAGGACATGTAGTGGTCTTTGGTAGGATTCCACCTCTTTGAAACCATGAGTTTATGTACAATGTTTTTATCTTATGTGATGAATTTATGTTGAAAAGATGTGTTTCAAATGTGAGGTTTTAATGCTATGTTTATTATATAAAATAGCATGCGTTTCATTAGCATCTCATGCATGGCATGGGGTGAAGGATATGTAACCAGAGGGGCCATTCTCCGTCGGGGCGTTCGAAAAACCTATGTGGGATACCTTGATGTGTTTTTCCATCAAGAAGAAACCGAAGGGGCCACACTCCGTCGGGGCGTCCGAAAGACCTATGTGGGGGTACCTTGATGATGAGAATTCCATCAAGAGGATACATGTGTTTATGATGGGTGGGACTCATTGCATATTACACATGTCATGGCATTGTTTTTATATGGATTTATTATTATGTTATATGCATGTTTTGTACTAACCATGAGTTAGCCCTAATTGGAATACCTACTGGGCGCGTTGTTCTAACGCTCTACTTCTACCCTAGTGGATGATACAGGAAACGAGGGAAACGATGAACGCAAGTAGGGCCAAGCATAGGAGCTTGGATGCTTGCAGTTTATATTTTGATTAAGATATTTATGGACTTGTATTTGAGTAACTAGACTTCGGGCATGTAATAATTTAGAAGTTTGGCTATGGTTGGATGTTTATTTTGGATAATTATGTTATGTTAATAATGATTAAAGACTTGACGTACTTTGCTATCTAAAATGGAATAGAACTAGGTCCTATTATAATTCCGCAGTTATGATTTTAATCCGCATGTGTATATTGTTATGTGTGAACCGTTTTCATTGACTTAGTCCATGCACACATAGGGTTGGCCAGTTAAGGGTTGGACTTTAGAAGTTCGGACTTAGCTCGTGTCGTGATGTCCCACTCTCTATCACTCTTTGTTTTAAAAAAAAATAGACTCTGATTTTCGGAAAGCTAAGCGAGTGAAAAAGGGCGGGGCGTTACACAAAATCCATGGAAATATGTTTCTATTTCCACTCTGGCACTGGTAAGGGTTTGAGCAATCCTGGTGGCTTCTGATGTTCAGCCTTGACCTACTGACAAGTCAAGCAATGAGTAACAAAATCTGCTACATCTCTTTTAAGTCCATGCCACCAACAGTGCCTCTTCAGGTCATGGTAGATCTTGGTGCTACCCGGATGTGTAACGCCCCGCCCTTTTCCACCCTTCCGAAAATCAGAGTCTAATTTTTTTTATAAATGAACAAGTGGAAGAGAGCGGGGAGACGTCACGACGCGAGCTAAGTCTGGACTTCCAAAGTCCGACCTTTAATTGGCCACCCATGTGTGCATGGACTAAGACCATGAAAACTGATCCACACATGGAACTAAGTAAAACTTACGGAATATACATAACTGATTGCGGAATAAGTCAAATATGCGGAACTAAACTCTTTAGATAGCAAAGTACAAGTCATCTATCCAAAATTACTTAAATCAATTAACCATCATCAAAACTATTCACAACCATAGCAATATCTAGTTATTACACATCCATGAAAATTATCCAAATAACCATATATAAGAATTCATTCCAACACCCAAGCTCTTATGCTTGGCTTCCTTTACGATCCCCAACCTTTCCTTTTCCCTTTCCTGTGTCATCCACTAAGGATGGAAATAGGGCGTTAGACAACGCGCCTAGTAGGTATTCCGATTAGGGCTAACACATGGGTTAGTATATAAAATCCAGATATAATATACCATATCATACTTATAAAACATCGTATCTAAAATTATGTATGATAACAAAGATCCAATCATACAGATAAAAACCAGTAAACTTGCATGATAATAAAGATCATATCATGCCGATTCAATGCCATATCATGCCGATTCAATGCCATGTCATGCTATCATATGTCTTATGCAATGAGTCCCACCCATCACATACATATAATCTCTTGATAGTATTCTCATCTCTTGATAGTATTCTTATCTCTTGATAGTATTCACCACATCAAATTACTCCTCACGACTTACGGAGGCCCTGATGGAGCGTAGGTCTCCGGTTAAAGTATCCTCCTGGTGGGACCCTCACCACCTAAGGAGGCCCCACAGTTGCATCACGGACATTCCGACAGAGTATGGCTCCGGTTGCATAACATTCCCCCCATGCCATGCATGAGATGCAAATGTCAATCATGCTACAGAATATTAAAAAACATAGCATGAAAATCCCATAATTGCAACATATTGTTTGATACCAAAATAACTTATCAAACATGAAATAAAATCATCAAAAGTAACATAATACATATCCATGGTTTCAATGATGTAGGAATCCTACCTAAAGTTCACTTAAGTGTCCGTTCTTCTTAACCATCACCCGTTCACGACTCGTGCGCTTTTCAAGTCCCGTTACCTTGTTTATATAACAGTAAGTCAATTACATGCCCTTGTGATTTGTAATTAAGTTTAAATCCCAAAAATCATCTTGTGGGGTTCGGCCATACCCCATGGCCGAACCTCACCCACTTTGGATTTGATCTTCTTTTTCATTTGATCAATACCATCCATATAACTTACATAAACACCTTACATTAAATAATATACCTTGGTAAGGTTCGGCCATACTTTATGGCCGAACCATACCACTTTGGTTGACCCCTCTTTCAAGTCCTTTAATCCTTCATTCCATTATAACTTGTATTTACGGTTTTGCCACTACTATCCCTTGTTTAATTTTTGCTTAATAATCAACGTCATATAACCAATCTACCTTAGTGGGGTTCGGCCATACAACTCGGCCGAACCTCACCAATCCAAATTGGGTCTATTTCAATCCTTCATACTTAACTAGCCCTTAATCTTTTATCATCTTTGTGGCTCCACAAATACTTATGTCCATTAGAATCATTCCATGGGGTTCGGCCATACATATGGCCGAACCTTATGGTTCTTTATTTCCACCTATTAACATATTACAAATCCATTTAAGATATTCATATCATTCCATAATTTTTATCCTTCAAAACTCCCAACCATGACCTATGCCTCTTTCTATGGGGTTCGGCCATACCCATGGCCGAACCCTATATATCACCCTTGGTTCTTTTATCCATTAATCATGCTTCACCATATGGTCATAACTTAGACTCTTTAAAAACATTACAAAACCAACAATAATTTCTAATCATTTACTTGAATCCAAATACCCATACAAGGGTCCATGGGGTTCAGCCATACACATGGCCGAACCCTATGGTTCTTTTGAGTCAATCCTCCCATCCTTTATGTATGGTTCATATTCAACCTTTTAACCATAATTATGATATGGTTTAGCCATCCAAAAACCAACCTAAAACATTAATTTTTATTCCAAATAAAACACTTAAAAACTCTCATATATTGGTATGGTTTTTATCTTTCAAAACCATCAAAAATCACCATAAGGTTATTAAATCCTTTCATGGGGTTCGGCCATCCAAAGTGGCCGAACCCTATGACCCATGATTTGAACCCTTTAACATACATCTTATGTCTAATTTAAACATGTAAAAATCTCCATAATATTGCATGATTTTTAGCTTTCAAAAACCATCAACCTAACCAAATCTTTTCATGGGGTTCGGCCATCCAAAGTGGCTGAACCCTATGATCCACTTTTACCCTTTTTAAACAACATTTATCCAAGGTTTAGACCCTTGATGGATTCGGCCATTCCATGGCCAAATCATGCTCCCTTTTACCAATTTATTTAACTAAATTCTTATGTAAACACTTACCAATTTCCTTTGCTTTTCTTCTCTCCTTTTGATCCTTGCTTTCTTCCTTCTTGCTTCCTTAGTCCTTAGTTGATTGAAAGCTTGAACAATGGTGAAAACACCAAAGGACTGGTTTGCCAAAGAGATAGGTTTTGAGAGAGGGAGAGAGAGAGATGAAATTCTATGCTTTCTTTGAGATGGAATTCGGCCAAGTGATGGTGTGTATCCCTTATGCTAATCAGCCACCATAACTTCTCATTAACCCTCATGAATTCTTGATCTAACCAATCAGTCTTTTGATACTAACCAAGGCATCCCTTGGCACTCCCAACGTTGGACTTTGGGTTTCCATCATGAGATGGAAACCCTCCAAATTCCCCATGTGATTCTTATCCCATTACATTAAAGTCTATGCATGGAACATAACTCCCAAGCCACCAATGTGTGGGACTTGTTTTTGGTGGTGTTTGAGATCAAGGCAACTCCTCACCTCCCCATTTGACTCACTTGAATTCAAGGTCCCTTTGGTTTCCAATTTAACTCACCCAACTCATTAGCTCAACTCACCACATTTAATGCCATTTATTTAATACACTTGAGTCAACTCCATTATTTAATTCAAATCCAACTCACTTCAACCCCAAGTCAACATGATTTGACTCACCTTTTGAGTTCACTTGGTGGTCCATACGGTCAACTCGACCCATTGGGTCTCAATTTAGCTCATTGATCCAATTTGACGCCATGACCCATTTATGGGTGGTTTACCCATTTGAATGTGGTTTACACACTTGCATCAAGCCTACCCATTTATCCTTCATTTAACTCCAAATCAATTCAGCCTAACCCAATTAAAATTGGGCTCACCCAATGGTCAAATAAGTCCATCAAGACCCATTGGGTCCCAATTGGGTCCTTTGACCCAAATAATCATCTTGACCCAATTAGATGTACATTGCCCATCTAATCTAATTTGATCCTTATAATATGCACACTGGGTCTTAATTTGAACAATGGGCCCCACCATTTTCTCATCGACAATCATAACCTTCTAATTTACCATTCCAATGGCATTTTTGTAAATATTTATATCTTTGAAAAATCGGGGTGTTACAGGATGACTAGAGAGGTTCATTTGGTGTGCTTCGATCAACAACTCTCTTCTGCAACTTTGAGGCACATATGTCCTGCCTCGGAATAAAAGACCTTGTCCCAGTCGTAATTCCCATTCCGGTACAATCTCACCAGCAGACATTTTAGCCTATATCTCTTCCACCTCCGGATATGTCTGTTGTTCCTGCTCAATCTTGGAAACCATGTTGGACCGTACTATCAGATTATACATACTCCATGATTCTTGATGTACAAATTGAACTCTCGAATGGTATTCAGCATTTCCCATTCCTTCATAATCAAACTGGCCACTGTTGCATGTGACATGCTACTGAGGGCATTTGCCACTTTGTTCGCCTTGCCAGGACGATATCAAAGTGCAAACTCATAATCTTGCAGATATTCCATCCATCTGCGCTGCCTCATATTGAGTTCCTTCTGATCAAATAAATACTTCAATCTTTTGTGATTTGAAAATACATCAAATTTCTCACCATGAAGATAGTGGCTCCAGCTTTTGAGAGTGAAAACCACTACAACTAATTCCAGATCATGTGTGGGATAATGGCGTTCATGAATTTTCAACTGTCTTGAACCATAAACCACTACGTGTTGACTTTGAGTGAGAACACCCAAGTCTTTCTCCTGAAGCATCACAATATACTTCATAGCCCTTGCCTCTTTCTGGCAAAATGAAAATAGGAGCAGTCGTAAGCCTCTCCTTCAGGTCTTTGAATCTTCGGTTGCATACCTAGACCTTTCAAATTTGACTCCTTTCTGAGTAAGTCGAGTGAGTGGGGATGTAATCTTGGAGAAGTCCATAATAAAGATAATAACCAGCCAATCCCAGAAAGTTGAGGATTTCAGTCACATTCCTTGGAGCTTTCCAGTCTCTAATTGCTACCAGTTTAGCTGGGTCTACGGCTATTCCTTCCGCTGATATGACATGTCCTAAGAAGTTAACCTTAGATAGCCAGAATTCGCACTTACTTGCTTTGGAATGAAACTGATTCTTCGTCAGGGTGTCCAGAACTATCTTTAGATGTTCAGCATGCTCCTCACGACTTTTAGAATAAATCAAGATGTCGTCAATGAAAACAATTACAAACTTGTCCAAGTAAGGATGAAAGATCTTGTTCATCAGATCCATGAACACAACTGGTGCATTGGTGAGTCCAAATGTTATGACCACATACTCATATAGTCCATACCGAGTTCTGAACGCCGTCCTCTCTATGTCTTCATCCCTGACACGGATTTGATGGTAGCCTGACATCAGATCAATCTTGGAGAAATGACTGGAACCCCTGATTGATCGAATAGATATCAATTCTGGGTAGAGGGTACTTGTTTCTGACAGTCAGCTGGTTCAATTTCCGATAATCTACACACATTCAAAGTGTACCATCCTTCTTCTTCACAAATAATACCGGTGCTCCCCAAGATGATGTGTTGTTCCGAATGCATCCTAGTCTGAGCAGTTCATCAATTTGCTTCTTTAACTCTGACATCTCAGCTGGGGCCATCCTGTAATGCGGCAATGATACTGGTGCAGTGCCAGGATATAGCTTAATCTCAAAATCAATCTCCCTCTTTGGAGGCAAACTAGGGAGTTCTGTCAGAAATACCTCTCCGTAGTCTTTCACTACCGCAGGTAGTTCAGCCATTAGCACCTTGTCTAGTCTGATGTTGTTCAGTACTAGGCGGTTCATTTCCTCGTGCAGTCTTCTGGTCATGGGTATGCTCTGTCTGTCGGCATGTACCACATATTGTTTTCCCTTGGGTGACCAGAATATCACCCTGCGGAGATGGCAGTCAATACTGGCCTGGAAGTTAGCCAGCCAATCCATGCCTAATATGATGTCGTACTCTGTCACCTCTAGTACCAGATAGTTGAACTTAAATCTGAACCAGGCAAGTTCAGTGTTTACCGATGTGCAGATCAGTCCCAGTGATGTGTCTCCAATAGGGGATACAATTGTAAGTGCAGTGGACAGTTGTTGTACTAGAGTACCAGTAGCAAATATGAAAACAACAGATACCGAGGTGTGGGATGCTCCCAAATCAAATAATGCAAAAGCATAGGAACTACCAACTACTGTCATACCTTGAATCACTGAGTGATCCACCGTCTCTGGAGGAGGAGCCAAAGTATACAGTCGTCCAAATCCTGTCGGAATAGGTGCCCATCCTGTCTGGTTATATGCTCTGGATGCTTGTGAATGAGCTAGTCGAGCTCGAGGATGAAATGAACCCCTGGATTGAGAAGGTCTATTGTTCTGCGGACACTCCCTCTTTAAATGGCCCTGTTGGCCACACTGAAAACAGGTGCTAACACCTCGAGGAACCTGAGAGACGGATCCTGATGTTGAGGGCTGATTAGGACGAAAACCTCCAGTTTACCCAGTAGAAGGTGATGGTCTCCCAAAGTTGGGTCTGAATCACTTATTCAGGCGGAAAAAACTTCCCCCGCTTTGACCTCGACGATTGTCCACAAACCGAACTGTCTCTGTCAGCTCTTGCTCAATTATGGTAGCTCGACTGACCACTTCCGCCAATGCAGGTGACTTGAAAATAGTCACTTTGACCCTAATGCTTGGTCGAAGGCCTCGCTCAAACTTACGAGCCTTCTTGTATTTTATGTCCACCACGTATATAGCATAACATGATAGACGGAGAAACTCCTGATGATACTCCGCCATAGTCATGGTGCCCTGAACCAAAGATATGAACGCTTGTGTCTAGCGCTTCTTCTTTTCCTTTGGAAAATAGTGATCCAGAAACATTCCAGAGAATTTGTCCCATGTCATCTCAATCCTTTCCCCCGCTAGAATATGTGCCCGTTGTCGTTCAATTACTTCCCACCACTGCCGACATCATCAATCAATTGTGAAGTAGCCAGCAGTATTCTATCTTCATTACTGGTGATCTTCAGTAATGTCAAGATCTTGGTGATATTTCTTAGCCAATTCTCCGCTTTTGTAGGTCCTTCTTTCCTTTTGAAATGAGGGGGACGCTGCTATTTGAAGTCTCTAACCATGCTTCGATCATGTGCCTCATTGGTGGTCGCACTTCCATTACCGTTCATATGTTGCTGTAGAACGGAAGTGACCACTGCTTGCACTAGGTTTTGCAACTCAAGAGGTACTTCAAGAATGTTCACGTTATTTTGCTCCTCTTCCTCCAGATGCAGGTTTTGTCGAGTTCTTCTTCTTCTCGGAGGCATTTTCCTAAGTCATTGAAACAGCGTTTGACTAAGCTTTCTCATAAAGTTTTGTCTTTAAATAGTTTGGGGAATTGCCAAATCAGCATCTTATATTTCTTGTTTTGGGGAATTTTGTTATGTTATCACATATTGTTTCTCATTTTCGGGAAATCCTTATGTTTTCTTGTTTTGGAGAAATATGTCCTATTTTGCTATGTTTGATAAATCCATACTTATAGTGATTGTCCTTCCCTTGCTGTTATAGTGTTGTTCTCAGTTTGAATGCTTAGTCTGATTTCAACAAAATAAATTAATCCGGCCCCCATGTAGCAGACTCCGAAGAGTCGGTCAGTTAGGATTCTTATCTTGTCAGTGAGACATGATACCGTATTAATCTTACTTTGAAATATTCACACTTCTAGTTTCACTCCGATACCAACTGTAACGCCCCGCCCTTTTTCACTCGCCGAAAATCAAAGTTTATTTTTTAAAAATAAAAAAATAAAAGAGAGAGAGAGAGCGGGACGCCACGAAGCGAGCTAACTCCGAGCTTCCAAAGCCCGTCCCTTAACTGGCCACTAATACGTGTGCGTGGACAAGTCCACTAAACATTTCACACGTTTACAAATAATTGCGGAAATAACATACGAATAAAATTGCTATCCATATCCATTAATTTGCAAAGAAGTCAATCCAACCATATAATAAACTGAACTTAATTATCCAAACATCATCAAACCATCATAGCAAACTAAACTAAGTTATTACAATCCCCAAAATGCAATTAACTCAAATACATTGTCCAAAATTCAACATTAAATAAAGTAAGCTATAAGCCACCCAAGCGCCTAAGCTTGACCTCTTTCACGTCCATCACCCGTTCCATTTCTTGTACCATCATCTAAAGGTAGAAGTAAAGCGTTAGTCAACGCGCCCAGTAGGAATTCCAAGTAGGGTTGTACACATATGATTTGTAGTGGCCCGGAATTTTTAAATTAATATAAATGTGGATATTATTTATTTTAGTGATGGAAATTAGAAAATTTGCGGATTAGATGGTAAATGGGCCAAAGTTTGGGCAAAGGCCCAAGTATGGCCCAATGGATTATGGAGTTGATTTAAATTCATTTAAAGGAGCAATGAGGGTTAAAAGGGTCAAGGATGGTCAAATTAGGTCAAATACCCATTTGGGACCCAATGGGTCAAGATGGTTAAGCTCTAAGGTAAATGGGTAAGATGAAAGTGTAATTGGGCCATGGGCCCAATGGTGATTCATTTAGAATGAATGGAATGAAATTTAAATTATCTAAGTTATTTGGAATTAAACCAAGGTGATGTGGCCAAGTGGGACCCACCTCCACCTCATCAAGTGGGGTGGCGTGTGGGCCAAGGATTGGTGGGGCCGGCCACTATGGTGGAATTAGTCAACCATGGGTGGATGTATGAAGGTGATTTAAGTAAATGGAATTAAGTTAAAATGGGAATTAATTAAATTAACCTAAGTTAATTATCTAGTTAATTAATTAAATAAATTATTCAAATGAGGGTCAAAGGTGGTCAAATGGTCAAAGGACAAAAAGCCATGTTATCTTTAAAGACACCAAAACGTTGGGCATGGTACCATAAAGCATAAAGTTTAAAAAAAAAAAAAAAATGAAAATATCCCATGGGTTGGTGGGAGGAGTTATTGTGGAAAGTATCTTAAGCAATCAAGAGGTGAGATGACTTTTCATCTCACTCTCTCCATTCCAACGAGCTCTTCAATCTCTCCCTCTTTTCATCTCTACCACCGTCCCACACTAGGAGATGAAAGAAAGGAAGAAAACCAAGAGAAAGAAGAAGAAAAGTTTGGAAGAAAAGAGAGGGAAGTGTAAGGGTAAGCCATTACACCAAGGTCAAGACTAGGTACTTGTGTTTTTTTTTCTCATCTCCATCCTCTTTTCTCTCTCTCTCAATTTAAACCCTAACTTGGCTGATCCTAAGGTTGGGGGTTGCCACCATTGATCAAGCCTCTTGACCTATTAAAGATCAAGAGGAAGGAGAGAGGAGGCTAAGGAAACCGACGGGAGAGGCGGAAGTCGGAGGAGACGACGGATTGTGAGTATTTCTTAAACAAGAAATTTTGGATTTTTAGGGTTTAAGTTTTGGAAATTATTTTTGTAGAATTTAATGGTGGTTACATAAATTTATGCCATGGATGTTAAACCCATCAAATGAGAGGGTGGAAGATGGAGGAAACCCTAAATGGGTAAATTAGGGTTAGGGTAAGAAAATAAATAAATGGATTATGTGCATTGGGTAATTTATGAAATTAAGAATGGAATTAGGTTATTGGAAGGAAATCATGGGCCATAGGGTTTGGCCATGTAGCATGGCCGAACCCCATGATGGGTGATTAGCTAGTTGATGTAAATAATTAGGGTTTTAAAGAATGGAAGACAATGAGGGTTTCCAGCTAATGAAATTTAGGGTTGTAAATGAATGCATGTGGGCAAGTTTTAAAATGGTTTTATGATGAAAATACAAATGGATTTTATGGCATTGGAAGGTATAAAAGAGAGTGATATATGAACCATGGGTTCGGCCATGGTGTATGGCCGAACCCTAGGTTGTTGTGTGTGAAGTTAATTAGGGTTTTAGGGTATGAAGCCATGGAAAAATGGGAAGATTGATGAAATTAATATTTTGGTGAATGTAGGTATTTTGGAGCAATGAATGGTGGATCATGAACCATGGGTTCGGCCATGGTAAATGGCCGAACCCTATGGTGATGTAATGGTGATCAAATGATGGGTTTAAAGGATGGAAAAGATGGATTAATGTGTTAATGAGTTAGGGTTTCAAATGAACAAATGTAGTGATCCAAATGGGGCTAAGAGTGGTGGTTTAAGAGTGTGATTTAAGCCACCTCAAGGAAGGATTTATTTTGGATCTAAATGGTGTAAATAGATCCAAGAAAAATGGGGAAAGGACACCATGGGTTCGGCCATGGTGGATGGCCGAACCCATGGCCCAATTGTGATCCATTTTGGTGGGTTAAATTGGATGATGAATGGTGTGTGTGTGTGGTCTCCAAAGGAAATGAATGAGTAATGGACTCATTGAAGTTAAATACATGAGGTAAATCCCATGGGAAGAGTTGATGAATTAGGTATTTTGAACCCATGGCCATTGGTGAACCATTTAAAGGGTTAAGTATGGGGTTATGGATGGGTTTAAATGAATAATGGTGAAATTAATAAAAAGACTAATTTTAATGATGTTATGACATGGTTCAATGGGTCATTAATGGACCTAAGTTAGGGATCTAAGTCTATGATCAATTATGGATTAAGTCATGCATGGATAAACGAGTGTTTAATCATGGAAAATGAGGTAGTGGCAAAACCGTAATTAGTGGCCAAATTCAAGAATTCCATAGAAATTGATCATGGACTTAGGGGATCTAATGTAATAACCTTATAAGTGATTAATAAAGCCTAGGGTGGCCGAATTTTAAGACTTATGGGATTAAAAGGTCTAATAGATGACATGGGACCCACAAAACCTAAATAGTGACCGGTTTTTCATATGGGCTTAGAAATGGTTAAAACTTGAACTGATTTGGAAATTTAATAAGGTATTGGATATCGCGGGAAGTACGCGTGATGGTAGCCGGACTATCGGACGAAAACGAAACGAAGACGCTAGTCGGTATTGGGTAGGATTCTAACCTTTTTGTAAGCCATGGATTGAGTGATGGTTGCTTTGAATTATCTTGGAAATTATATGGGTTGTTTTAATATTGGTTTTGAATTATGTATTATGTAGGGGTTTTTACTTGATTCATTCCGGTAAGCATATGATTGGTTTAAAATGGGTTTTAATGCTATGATGTGATTATGGAGGCTTTGCTTGATCGATTTTGGGTAATCAAGTTATATGTTTTATTGATGGGATTTTCTTTAAATGTCATTGTTTGTTATTATATTCATTACATGGCATATGGCATCTACATCTCATGCATGGCATGGGAGGGATATGACAGGGGAAGGATGAAATGAAACCGGAGTCCATGCTCCGTCGGGGCGACCGATAAACAGACATGGAGATATTTTGATGTGTTTGATGTATCAGGGATGTTGTATGTAATTATGATACCTTGATGATGGTTCTTCCATCAAGGGGGAGGATTTGTGATTGTTTTATATCTGGACGAGGTTTTGCCGTCCAGGGGAATGATTTGTGATTGTTTTATATCTGGACGAGGTTTTGCCGTCCAGGGGGATGATTTGTGATGGTTTGTATCTTGACGAGGTTTTGCCGTCAAGGGGGATATGACAGCATGATGGTATGGATGATGGGTGGGATTTATAACACAGACACCCATGGCATAGCATTCATTTTATGGTTTTCGTTATGTATTATCTATATGCTTTGTTATCACTAATCCATGTGTTAGCCCTACTCGGAGTCCTACTGGGCGCGTGGTCTAATGCCCTACTTCTACCCTAGCTGACGATGCAAGAAATGGCGGAACGGAAGGACAGGACGGGAGTCAAACTTAGGAGCTTGGGAAGGCGGACTAATTATTTTGTTTAAGTTTATTTTGGGAAAATGTGCATTTGTATAATTTAGCTTGTCGGAAATGTAATAACTTAGATGTCTTGCTATGTTTTAAAAATTATTTTGGAAAATACGGTATGAGGGCATTTTAGTAATTTAATGGATATCTCTTCCCTGTTATCTGAAAATTGGTAGAATAGTGTCTATTATCATCCGCATTGATTTTTATGTGTTGCGAGCTTACTTTCTACGCGTGAACCGTACTCGTGGATTTATGTTCCATGCACACGTAGGATTGGCCAGTTAAGGGCCGGGCTTTAGAAGCTCGGAACTTAACTCGCATCGTGACGTCCGTGCCTTTTCTCACTCTTCTATTTCAAAAATAAAAATAAAATAGACTCTGATTTTCGGAAAGCTGGTGAGAAAGGGGCGGGCGTTACATGATTAGTATAAAATCACGATAGATACATAATATCAAAACTGTAAACAACTTGTAGTACTAAAATCAGTGCACGACACTCTTAACAAAGTCATGCTAATTCAATGCCATGCCATGGGCGTCATATGCCAATGATTTCCCACCCAAGAACCATATCACAAATCACATTGTTAATCTTCTCGATGAAAAACCACATCAAGTATTCACTGTCATGCCTCCCCACGTACGACTTATCGGTCCCACCGAATGGAGCGTGGACTCCCCCCATGTTTTATTTATCGGAAACACCGAATGGAGCGTGGACTCCTTCCCATATATGTTAATCGGAATCAGTGTCGATTCCTCCCACGTTTGTTTATCGAATACACAGAATGGAGCGTGGACTCCCCCTTTGTGTTCCCTCCCATGCCATGCATGAGGTGATGAGCGCCATGATGCCATTTCATAATCAAGTACATAATAGCATGGAAAATCAGTTCTTTAAAACATAACCAAAATAACATTAGTATATGAATATAATCCACAGTGTGTCAACAAGGTAAGAATCCTACCAGCATCCAAGTATTGTATCCTTGTTGTTTTGTGATATGACGCACAACGATTTCGTCAAAACCAATTACACCCCCGTCCGCGAAATCTCTTTACCTTAGATGAATTCCATCATATACAATAATCAAATTAATTATCCAATCAATTCAAATCATTCCTTACCTACTTCCAGTTAAACTTAAACAATCTAGAAAATTGTATAAAAAAATTCACTGTAGAATTCAGTCGACTACTCGTCCACTGTCCATCCTGCGGATGATAGAAACCCGTCACGCGGACGGCAGAAACCCGTCCTACAGACAGTGCAACCCGTCCGCAGACAGCACTCTGTTCAATTTGTTACCCATCCGCGGACGGTCGAAACCCGTCCCGCAGACGGTAGAAACCCGTCCGCAGACAACGCCTAGTTCACATCTGTTACCCGTTACCCGTGACCCGGTACCCGTCACCCGCTACCCAGTACCCGTGACCCGCTACCAGTTACCCTTGACCCGTCCCACAGACAGTGCAATCCGTCCACAGACCACATCCTAACCTTGTCTGTTACCCGTCCTGTAGACGGTCCACACCCGTCCGTGGAATATAAAAACCCGTCCCACAAATAGTACAACCTGTCCGCAGACTACACCATGTCTAGTCCATTACCTGTCTCGTGGAAGATAGGAACCCGTCCCGCGGACAATAGAACCCCATTCGCAGACAATGAAATCCTTCTGCAGACAACATACAATCCCTGACTGTTACCCGCCCGCAGACGATAGAAACCAGCCCGCGGATGGTAGTACCCGTCCAGCAGACAGTGTAACCCTTGGTTGTTTGATATCACCCTTATTCATTTTAAACATGTATTAAGTCCTTTATACATAAACTCAGTGGACATATTTTACCCACTAACCAAAGTTAGAGTCCTTTTCATAATCCATTCCTATCTTAACCCATTAAACATAATCATCAATTAAATCTCTTGATTGTTGTTTTCCAAAACATATTCAATCTTTAAATGGATATCCACCTTCATGGCTTGTAACGGTTTAGCCAATCCTTTCAATCAAATTTGGAACTCATGAGTTTGGCCATATAGAGACCAAAACCACAGTTTCCCTTAATCTTAATCTAACACTATGAACATAGAACCTTACTTTTTTCCCGTCTCCTTCGTTTCTTTTTTTAATCTGAACTTGCTCCTTAGTCCTTCTCCTTCCTTTCTTGTTACTCGTTGATTTCTCCAAGTGTAAAGCTGAAAATGTGAGGGAGAGAGATGTGAAGAGGAGGTGTAAATCTCTAGTTCAAGAGAGAGAGAGGATCGGCCAAGGAGTGTAGGTTGAGAGAGGGAGAGAGAGAAGGAGAGAGATTAAAATCTCTATCTTTTTCCAAGGGAGGGATTGGCCCCAAGGGATGAAGTGTATCCCTTAGTAACCAGCCCTACATCCTCTCAACTACCCTCATTAGTAGTTGATCTTTCCCATGTGTCCCTTGGTTTAACCAAGGAGACACATGGCTTAAGCTAGGGGTCTTCTCCTTCCCAACGTGTATGGGTTTCCTCTCCCATGAGATGGAAACCCTCCATCTTCCCTCCTTGACTCACTATGAGCCTTCTCCACTTCCATGCAACTCAGCTCAACTCCATTCAATTACTTGAACTCATTTCCCATTTAACTCAATTCAACTTAGCCACAACTCATTTTCCTTTGAACTCACTTGAATTCATTCATCAACTCAACTCTATTGAACTCACCCATGGTTGACCAAGTCAACCATGGTTAGCCGACCATGCATGTTACCTTAACCACTTGCCACCTTACTTGATGAAGTGGATTTGGGTCTCACTTGGCCATGTCACATACATGCCACCTCACTTTTGAGGTGGATCCCATGCCTTGGATCTTAATTGGGTACATGACCAAATTAAATTAATCATTTACCCATTTACTTTCCAAAATCCATTGCCCTTGACCCATTGGGTTTCAAATTGGGTAGTTGACCCATTTAATCACACTTACACAATTATTTCCAAATCAAATTCCATCCTTGATCCATTGGATCATAATTGGGCTATTGACCCAATTCTTGCCCATTTAAGTCCATTCCATCCATAAACCTTAAATTCAACTAATTTAACAATTAAAATAGACAAAAATCCAATATATTATGCATTGAAAAATCTAGGTGTTACATAGTCGTCTCTCACATATACTGACTCAACGTTCTCAAGAAAGTGGCACCTATTCATGAGATCACTCATTTTCTTTGATATGAACCGCCTTTGATAATACATATGTAAGATATTTTGATTTGAATATATAAATTCTGCTCACATATACTTGGAGAGAAAATGAAACCAAACCTCTAGTGTTAAGTTTTCTGAGAGATATATCTAGTAAATTTTGAAGTCGAAACACATTTTCTGATGGTGTGAACAAAACTCGTGTCTATGTGGAAAAAGAAGTCTATCTTAATATTGGCTTAGCACACACTACGCTCTGGGTATAAGCCTTGTAAAATGAAATTTAGAGTTATATAATGTTTAGACCCCTTGTCTATGTGTTCTTATTAAAAATGTTGATATTTGTGGGTATTATCACTGAAACCCCTCACGAGACTATAACTCGTCCACTAGGGGTAACTTAGGGGTTTAAAGGCTTCTTGCATATGTTAAATGCAATCGAGATTACCAGAGAAAGTGGTGTAGGTTTAGGTTTATTTTAGGTTTTAGTCTAGGATTAGACTATGATTTTTGTTTTTAAAGTTTTCAGGTAGTTTTGCTAGAGGACTAGCAAAATCTGAGTTTGGGGATATTTGTTGAGCACTGAAATATTACATTTTTACCCCTTATTATTAGACTAGTAAGCCTTGATTTTGTATATATCACATGCATTTAATGTCATTTTCTAGTTTTTTAGATAAAAATGGAGAGTTCAGGAAAATAATCTTAAAATAGTGGATAATTGCAAGTTTGGTGCTTAATTTGGAAGACCTGGAATTTTTATAATTAATTTCACTCCACTTTTAGGGATTTTATGTAAATTGGTTAGTCTAGATCCATCTATGATAGTCTAGATTAAATCAATATTTTAGATTTTAAAGTAATGAAGTTAGTTATTAAATTCTGGAAGAGAGAACCCACAATTCAAAGGCAAAGGTTAAAATTCAAGATTAATGGCCCAAAGATCCACTTCAATTGGGCCAAACTAAGCTCCTCCATAGGCTATCAAAGGGCTAGGCCACTGGCAGTCTAAGTGCATATCGCAGATGGGCCAGGTCAATGTGCACTCCAAAGTCCAACAAAGCCCAAGTCCTCAAGCTCAAGTCCAAGGTCCACTGGAGGTCCATGTGCTCATCTATAGGTCCAAAACTCAAGTCCATAACCTAGTCACACACCCCAGCCTTATCCATTTCCTTATCAATCCACACCATCCAATCTTCTCTCCGATGCAATCTTAACCACTCATCTTCATCCTTTAATCCTAACCATTCATCTCATGCATCAAAATTAGGTAAACCTTAAAGCCACCTATCAAATCCAACCCACACATTCAAGACATTAGATCTAGGCCATCCAACCTATCCATCATCTAGATTAATCTTAGGACCATAACCATCCATACATCATTTCATCATCCCTCCATTTAGATCAACCATCACTCATTAAATCCATTAGGACATTTCATCAAAACCATCCACTCCATGCATACACTTTAGGTAAACCCTAGAGCCTTCATCCCATATCCATTGCATACATAAATCATCTTAGATCTAGGATATTCATCTCATAATCCCTCTTGATCAACCTTTAAATTATAACCCTCCATTAGGTATCTCATCATTCCTATATTTTATTTCATCCAATTAACCTTAGAGCCATTGGATCTTAACCCAAAGTAATCTAAGTCATTCATTCATAAAAACCCTAGGATTAAGAATAAAGCCAAAATCCCATCTAGGTTCATGCCACATCACCTACACCTCATCATCTCATCCACACAACCACTCCATACGATTTTGCATATCTCTCTCTCCCTCCATACGAATTTCACAAGTCCATATTCTAAGCCACATCACCTTCCAGGCATCTAACCATCCATCTATTTTAACTTTTAATCATGACCATTCATATCATTACATGCATTGCATAAACCCTAAGTCCACAACACCAAATTCGATCAAGCCACATCCAAACCCTATATTTTCTCTCTTTTCTTTCTCTCCAAGATATCTTGCATTCCAAGTCACCCACCATCCAAGCAACCTAGAATTCGCTCATGCCTATTGTAAGCCCTAGTTTTCAATCTTAAATCCCATACATCCAAATTCCATGAGATCTAATCCAAGCCATTCACCAATCACTCAAACCAAGATTAAATCCCAGCCGTCCATTCTAACACAGAGCCTATAAATAGAGCACTAAGCACAATAAAAAATTTGAATTTGACCTTGAGCTCAAGAGGACCAAAGGCTAAGTTGAAAAGATCAAGAGACAAGAGTACAGAAGATCCCACACAATTTTACAAGTGAGAGTTGTAAATTTACGTCTCCATTTTGTTTATCTTGTTCTCAATTTATGTAAGCATGTACTTGAATTCTTTTATTAAATAAATAAGAGACGTTTCTTTTAGAATCCTGGAAAGTCTGGTTATTCAGATTTATTTTTATACTATCTTTTGATTTTAAATTTTGTATTCTTTGTTTAATTAAAGGACTTAGGTTATAAGTGTTAAATCTAAGAACTAGACTTTAATTAGATTAAAGTTTATGAATTTCAATTAAATGGTGTAAATTGATTTTTGAATTCTAAGCGTTGAATTTCAGATCTAGGTTTCTTATTTATTTATTTATTTTGGGCGATGAGAGAAGAATTCCATAACCACCTTTAAATGATGCATTTATTTATTTTGTTATTTACTTCGTTTGCCAATTTATTTCCTGTCCTTAGTTACATTAGTTACTTTGTATGTTTGTTGTATCAAAATTGTTCAATATATATATGTTTTTATTATGAATCTTGTATGTTTTTACTTTAATTCTTTAATTCATTGTATCCATACTCACTCTCTCTTAAATCTCACCTAACTTAGGCAGGGGATATGATATTTTGGTCTTAACATGTGATTTTAAATTAAGATGAGACTACCATTATTCATGTTTCACCAATTTAATAAAAAAAGAAGAAGGATTTGATTCTCAACTTGTTAAATTCACAAGTTCGATAATAGTGGTGTTAACTTTGGTTTTCTAAGATTTAAATTAAAATTGTAATCCCATGTACTGAATTTCTTAAGATTACATCTTGTTAAAAGGTACCAATTTAATTTAAGCGTATATTTTGTGGATTTCCTTTGGGTTCGACCTCACACTCATAACATTATACTATACATGGTTCCTGAGCTTACGAGATTAATAATGTAAAATTTGCACATCAACACTGTCTAATTGCCAAATTTAGAAAGTTTCAAAAATGGAAATTTCCAAAATTAGAAAGTTGCTGATTTTAGAAATCCTAGGCAAAAATTTAGGGTTTTCCACCAAAGTTACACAATCATCACACAATTTCAAGAGCAAAACTAATTACCCACTTATTTCAATGGTTAGCATTTGTTTTCTATTTCCACTATTTGTTTCTTGTATTTTCTATGATTCAAATCCAAGTATTGTGAATTTAAATTTCAATTTTAATAATAGTGTTAGTGCCCCGACTTGCCGAGTCCCTTGTTTGTCAATTTCATGACTCGGGAAAAACACTTGCTAGAAGATTTGAAGACTCAAGATTGATCCGGAGAATGAAGATCCAGTCCACGACTCCAAGATCATCGATTTATGGCAATCACACAAGTAAAATGGCCATCGATAACCTTAGATGGAACCCACACCCATAGATGTACCTTGCCTAGGCTTAGTTGAACATATTGGTAAAGTCATTCAAGCCTACGCGAACCCTAGACAGTCACTAAACCAGAGGGGACAAAACATAAGAAAATCTGGTAAAACTGTCAGGACGACCATTCGAGTCCACCGGCCCCTCAGTGTGACAGGGCAGACCCATCATGGTCATCGACCAGTCGACCAAATTGACTAAGGTTCTAGAATGAACACACTGTCATTCGGGGTTTCTCTCTAGTAGAGTGTCTCGTGCCATCAACACATTGATATGGGCAGATCAACCCATCGCTGGCTACGACCCGTTGATCAGGATCAAGTTTGAGTTCTGGAGCTTAGAACTCGGGGTACTCTCAGAACTGACCCAGGCATAGGCCCATCGAGAGTACCAAGACCGACCCATCGGTGTACAGACATGTGGTCCTGGGTTTGACATGAACGACATATCGATAATATGATCATCGACATGTCGGTGTACTCAACCCATCGGTGACACTTGTATTATTGGAGTGTAATAAATTTGCAACGATTGGGTCGTTGAACGGTAACATTTATCTTCACCGACCGATCAGTAAGATCCATTAGTCGGTACTGAACAGTTACGAAAAACTGGTTTGCCTTCTCTATAAATACCACACTAATGGCAATTGTTCAATGATCCTTGGAAAATATTTATGAGCCCCATCTACCACATTCATTAGTGAATTCAATAGGCTCAAGGAAGGATCCTCTTCTCTCTTGTACACATCTTGGTGAATCATTCAAATCAACCAATCTTGATAGATTGAGTTGAAAGAGAGAAAGAGAGGCAGAAGCCAATCATCTATGATAGACATTGGAGACTCCAATTTCCTAGAGGCTTCCTATATCTTGTGATTGCTCTACACTTGGCGCATCTTCAGCACACATCTCTATATTGCGAAGCTTGAAAGGCAAGTGTTTCTCCTTAGTTTGTTTATTTTGTTTTATAAATCAAACTTGTGAAGTGGATTAAAGAGGGTGTACTCTTGACCCACTATAAAAAATAAAGGGTTTACTCTAGGATAGGTGGTGGGTGAAATTCCCAACCAATTATGTTGAATTCCTATTCTATTTAGTGTGGGTGTAATTCCCCACTTAGTGAATTTAGGATAGCCCAAGGTTGGGGGAGTCCATCAGTGGATGTAGAAGGGTTTACTCTGAACCATTGTAAACATTGTGTTATGGTGTTAGAACTTTTTGTTTGGATTGCATTTTAGCACACACAACACATCTTGATTAAATTGTATGATTCGCAGCAAAATGTTAAATTAACCAAGTAATTTTTAAAAGGACCAACGAAGTTGTAGACTGCCTTATTCACCACCCTCTAGGGTCAATCTTGTTCTAGCTCAATGGACTATCAAATAGAATTCAAAGTGTGGTGAAATATTAGTTTTTGGTTTTCCAAATGAGTGATATCAGTGTTATGATTGTTTGTTGTTTAAATTTATTTTGAATCTAATACTATGATTGAAATTAGCTGCATATGCTCTAAAATTAGATGTAATGAAATATTTAGGCTTGAACAGTCCTTCCGCTTCGGGGATCTAAGACTTTTGTCTGACAAACAAAAGTGCAATGAAATATTTAGGACCCAAATCCGAACAGTTGTCCAGACTAAGGTCTAATTTTTTAGTACATATTTGAGATTCTTGGATTAGTTTCTAGATAAGTGTAAATAATCAACATGTGTTAGTGCCTCGGCTTGGCCAAGTCCTTAAGTTTGTCAATTCCATAACTCGGAAAGAAGCACTTGCTAGAAGCTTGAAGACCCAATGTGATCAAGAATGAAGATCACGCTGTAAGGGCTCGGAATTTGTAAATCAAGGAATATGTGAATATTATTTATTTTAATGATGAAAATTGAAAAATTGGTGGAGTAAATGGTAAATGGGCCAAAATTTGGATAAACGCCCAAGTGTGGCCCAATAGACTATGGTTTGGATTTAAATTTATTTAAATGGGTCAAGAATGGTCAAATTGGGTCAAATACCCATTTGGGACCCAATGGGTCAAGATGGTTATGCTCTAAGGTAAATGGGCTAGATGGAAATGTAATTTGGCCAAGTGGGACCCACCTCTACCTCATCAAGTGAGGTCGTATGTGGGCCAAGGATTGGTGGGGCCGGCCACCATGGTTGATTTGGTCAACCATGGGTGGAGTAATGGACTTAGGCTAAGTACCAATGGATTAACCTAAGGTAATTATCTAATTAATTAAATAATGAAATTATTTAAAAAGGTAGTTAAGAGTGGTCAAAGTGGGGCCATGAGGTGAAGACTCACCTCATCTCAAACTCAAGTGAAACACGTTGGCTTGGTGGTGGTTTAGATAACCACCACCATAAAGCTTTTTAAATATCTAAAAAAAAATATCTTAAGGTTGGTGGGTGTCATTAATGTAAAGTAAAAAATGGAGATGAGCTTTGTTGGTGTCTCATTCTCATTTTTTTTGTTAACTCCATCCCTCCCACTCCTCCATTGCCGTCCCATGTTCAAGTGAAGGGAGAAAGAGAGCTAAGGAGGAGAGAAGATAAGGAGAGAAGAAAGAAGTGGAAAAAAATTAAGCAAAAAAAAAAATCACTCTATGTTAAAGGGTTATTACCTTCCCTCTCATAATTTTCCGCTCTCCCTCTCTCACACAAAGCCTACCATGGCCGATTCTAGGGTTGGGGATTGCCACCCTTGATCAAAGATCTTAACCTACCAAAGATCAAAAGGAAGGAGAGAGGAGGCTACGGAGACCGACGGGAGCGGCGGAGATCGGAGGAGACGTCGGATAGTGAGTATTTCTTAAACAAGAAATTTTTGGATTTTAGGGTTTAGTTTTGTAAAAATTAATGGTGGTTACATAGATATGTCATGGATGTTAAACCCCTCAAACGTGAGGGTGGAAGATGGAGGAAACCCTAACTGGGAAAAAAATTAGGGTTAGGTTAAGAAAATAAATAAATGGGTTATGTGCATTATGTAATTTATGAAATTTAAGCATAGAATGGGATGATTGGAAGAAGAATTATTGGCCATAGGGTTCGGCCATGTAGCATGGCCGAACCCCATGGTGGGTGATTTGGTCGTTGGTTTAATTGGTTAGGGTTTTTGATTAATGAATTTAGGGTTTTAATGAATGCATGGGAGTAAGGTTTTAAAATGAGTTTATGATAAAAATGCAATGGAGTTTTATGGTTTTGAAATGCATGGAGGGAATGAGCCTTGAACCATGGGTTCGGCCATGGTATATGGCCGAACCCTATGGTGATGAAATGATGATTAAATGGTGGGTTTAAAGGATAATGTGTTGATGAATTTAGGGTTTTTAAATGAACAAGTGTAATGATCCAAATGGGGTTAAGAATATGGTTTAGATGCATGATTTAAAACCCTCAAGGAAGGATTATTGGTGGATTTAAAATGTAACAATGGTCCCAAGAAAAAAGAAAAAAATGGAGAAAGGAACATCATGGGTTCGGCCATGGTGTATGGCCGAACCCATGCCCCAAATTGTAAATCAATTTGGGTTTAAGGTCAATGGGTATATATGTGACTAAGCATGGGGTTTGAATGGGTTTAAATGAGTAATGGTTAGATTAATTACATGACAAATTCTAATGTTTTGGTAAGTCAATAATGGACCTAAGTTAAGGACCTAAGTTGTGGATTAAATTTTGGGCTTAAGTAGGCATGAATTAATGAAAAATTGTTTATGTGAAGGGTAGTGGCAAAAATGGTAAATATGGGCTAAAATGAAGAAACCCACTAAGTTATGATTTATGGGCTTGGAAATGATTAAAACTTGGATTGATTTGGTAATTTAATAAGGTACCGGATAGCGCGAGCGGTACGCGAGTCGGTAGCCGGATTGTCGGACGAAAACGAAATAAAGATGCGAGTCGGTATTCGGTAGGATTCCTACATTTTTGTAAGCCATGGATTGGGTGATGTTTTCTTTAATTTATTTTGGAAAGCATGTGGTTGTCTTTAAGATGAGTTTTGGATTATGCATCTTGTGATGTTTTCCTTTAAATTATTTTGGAAATCATGTGAATGTCTTAAGATGGGTTTTGGATTAAATATTATGGGATGGTTTCCCTTTGATTTATTTGGTCATCAAGTAATTGTTTTAAGATGGGTTTTATTACTATTGAATTACATATATTACATGGCATATGGCATCTACATCTCATGCATGGCATGGGAGGGATATGACAGGGGAAAGATGAAATGAAACTGGAGTCCATACTCCGTCTTGGCGACCAATAAACAAGCATGGAGATATTTCACATATGTATTATTATACCTTGATGAGGCTTTGCCATCAAGGGGGGGGGGACTCTTGTAATTATGATACCTTGATGATGGTTTTCCATCAAGGGTGATGTTGTTTTTATGTGTATACCTTGATGATGGTTCTTCCATCAAGGGGGCATGCCTAGTGTGGATCACATCTTGATGAGGCTTTTCCATCAAGAGGGTCATGGCACGATGATGGTATGGATTATATTTTGAACATTACGTATGGATGAAAAAGGGACATTGTACAATGGGGATGAGATTGATGGGTGGGATTCATGACATAGAACACCCATTGCATGACATTGCCCAAAGTGCATGGTTTTACTATAATATTATCAGTATGCTGTTATTACTAATCCATGTGCTAGCCCTACTCGGAGTCCTACTGGGCACGTTGTTCTAACGCCCTACTTCTACCCTAGCTGACGATGCAGGAGATGGTGGACCGGAAACGCGAGACGGAAGCCAAGCTTAGGAGCTTGGGGAGGCGGACAAATTATTTTTGTTTAAGTTATTTTGGGGAATGTGTAATTGTATAATTTAGCTTGTCGGAAATGTAATAACTTAGATGGCTTGCTATGTTGTACATTTAATTTTGGACGATGCAGTCCAGTGGCATTTTAGTAATTAAATGGATATTTCTTCCCTGCTATATGAAAATTGATTGGATAGTGTCTATTATCATCAGCATTGATTTTTATGTGTTGCGAGCTTACTTTCTACGTGTGAACTGTACTCATGGATTTATGTTCCACGCACGCGTAGGGTTGGCCAGTTAAGGGCCGGGCTTTAGAAGCTCGGAACTTAACTCGCGTCATGACGTCCGTGCCCTTTGTCACTTTTATAAAAAAAAAATGGACTCCTGATTTTCGGTGAAAAGGGGCGGGCGTTACACACGCTCCACCGGATTGAAGCTTATCGCTATGACAAACACAAAACAGGTAATATGGCCATAGATGACTTTAGGTGGCACCCATGTAACATCTCGGGTTTTCAAATGCATTATTATATTAGGTATCATCTATTTTAATTGTTAAAAATTAAGATTCATAGATGGAATGGATATTAAATGGATAAGAGGTGGGGCAATGGCCCAAGTATAGTCCAATGGACCATGGATAGGACTAATTCTATTTAATTGGGTCAATATGGTCAATTGGGTCAAATGCCCAATTGGGACCTCATGGGTCAAGATGGATTGATGATTAGGGTAAATGGGTAAGGAATGGATTTAATCGGGTCATGGACCCAATTATGATCAAAGGCATGGGGTCCACCTCGTCAAATGAGGTGGCAAGTGTATGAGGAATTATCCAAGTGGCATAGCCAAGTGGGACCCAACTCCACCTCATCAAGTGAGGTGGCGTGTGGACTAAGGCACATGTGGGGCCGGCCACCATGGTTGACTTGGTCAACCATGGGTGAGTTCAAAGGTGAGTCCAAGAGGATTAAGAAAAATGAGTGGATTTAAGGAATTAATTAATAAGAAATAAATTCAAGTGCTTGAGTTAGGAGTTGATTTTCATTTAAATGGAATGGGGGTGAGTCACATGGAAGATGAAAAGATGGAGTGAGTCAAAGGGGAGGTGGAGGGTTTCCATCTCATGGAAACCACTAGCCACAAAACCGTTGGAGAGGGTGGTGTGTGCCATGTGTGAGGCATGCATCCACTTAGTGAGTCAAAGGGGAGGTAGAGGGTTTCCATCTCATGGAAACCACTAGCCACAAAACCGTTGGAGAGGGTGGTGTGTGCCATGTGGAGGGCATGCACCCTCTTGGCTAGTCAAAGGACTCATGGAGACGACTCCACATTGATGAGGGTGGTTAAAGGTGGAGTCTTACCCAAGGAACCCTAAGACAAGATGGAAAGGGTTAGCTCTTCATCTCATTCACTCTCTCCGTCTCTCAAGCTTGGCTAACCCTCACACTAAGACAAGAAAGAGTTTTCTATCTCAAATCCTCTCCCTCTCACCAAAAACCCTAAGGGCCGACCTCTCTCTAAGACAAAAGAAAAAGACCTAGAGTTTTCTATCTCTCCTCCTCTCCCTCTCACCAAAACCCTAGGGCCGACCTCTTCTCTTTGAGACAAAGATAACTTAGAGTTTTCATCTCACTCTCCCTCTCTCAAACCTTCTCTCTTTGGCCGAACCCTCTCTTAGGGTTTTCATTTTTGGCCGAAGATCAAGGAGGAGAAAGAAAGACTAAGGAAGGAAAAGATCGGAGGAGCAAGACGGACCGAAAGAAAATGGAGGAGTCGCAGAATCGGTAAGTATTACTTGACAAGATTTATAAATTAAAAGGATGTTAAGGGAACCATGGTTTTGGCTATGGAATGGCCGAAACCATGGGGTTCCATTTCGGATTGGAAAGTTGGCCAAAAATGTTATGGGCCATGGATTTGAAATCCATCCAAGGAAGGAGATGGAAAGATGGACAAAACCCTAATGGGTGAGATAGATTTTATGAATGAAGATTATTAAGGACAATATGTATGCATGCATGATTAAGCATGAAAAATGAACAAGGATCATGGTTCGGTCTTTTCATGGCCAAACCCTAATCTTGACATGCATAAGGACCTCATGCATGTTCAATATAAAGAATGGAGAATGACCAAAGATCATGGTTTGGCCCTTGCATGGCTGAACCCTAATTTTTATGTATATGGATCATGGAGGACAAGAAAGGATTGGATGAGGTTCGGCCATGATGTATGGCCAAGCCCCATCAAATGGTATAAACATGTTGTGTATTATTTTAAGAAAAGACCATCCTCAAAATGATATGAAAATGGAGAATAGGATGAAGAGGAGAGGAAAAAAAAAAGGATGAAAACCATGGAAGAATGTTGGTGATATTAAATGGGTTCTAAATGATGAAAATGGTGGAAGTATGTTTATTGATTTTTTTACATTTTTCATGATGAACCATGGATCATGTTTCTGGGATCTAACATGTTGTAAGTAATTTAAGAAAGGAGAGGATGAAAAATGAGACATCATGGGTTTGGCCATGTTGTATGGCCAAATCCCGTGAACCATTTTGATGGATCATTTGGTAGATCTATGCATGTTTAAAAGGATGGAATAACCAAGCTAAGGAATGGAGGGATTTATTATGGATCTATGTTATGTTAATGAATCATGGATGGACCTATGTTATGTGTAAATAAGTTAAGTGTTTAGCTATGGAAAGGGTGATAGCTAAGATGGGAATATGGTCAAAATAAAGGACCAACATGGCCGAACCCCATGGAGAATGTCTGATGGACTTAGGGTTTTTATTAATGTAAAATGATTAACTTATGTGATTGGATCAATAAATCAAAAGATGGAATGATGTTGGACCCACATTGATTAAAATGATCAAGGACTAAAAAGAGGGGCCCAAAACCAAGAGAGTGAGGTTCGGCCATATTGTATGGCCGAACCCCACTAAGGCATTTTTGTGGACTTAAAACATAGTTCAACCCCAATGTATGATGGAAACCTCTTAGGGGACTTAACCGGATAAAAGACTATGGTTGTAAATGGAAATGAACATAGGATGAAGTAGGGATGGTTGGAAATCAAATGGATCATTGGCTTGATTTATTTATGTGTAATAAGGTAACGGGATTTCACAAACGGGTGTACGATCGGATTGACGCGATCGGTGAGCGGTTTTTGGGCGGAAACACAAAGACATGATATTTAGTCGTTGGTAGGATTCCTATCTTATTGATACACTGGATTTATGTATATGTGATGTTTTTACTTCTATGTTAATTTTGGTATCAAAGTACTATGTTTCAACTATGGGATTTTAATGCTATGATGTTTATTATTACATAGCATGGTTGCACTTGCATCTCATGCATGGCATGAGAGGGATCAAATGAGGGGAATCCACGCTCCATTCGGATCTCTGATAAACAACCGTGGGGAGGAATCCAGCACTGATTCTAATGGATGTATGATTGAATTGTAACCGGAGTCCACGCTGCGTTCGGTGGGACCGATAAGGCATTCGTGGGGAGAGATATTTTGTGTTTGAAATGTAACCGAAGACCACGCTCCGTTCGGTGGGCCCGATAAGGCATTCGTGGGGAGAGATATACTGTTTTGAAATGTAACCGGAGTCCACGCTCCTTTCGGTGGGACCGATAAGGCATTCGTGGGGAGTCATGACAATACCTTGATGTGGCTTGAACATCAAGAGGATACTATGTGATTGTGATATGATTGATGGGTGGGATTCATGGCATATGACACTCATGGCATTACATTGGCATGATTTTGTTACGAGTATCATGCACTGTTTTGGTTTTATCAGCATGATTACAATATCAATTATCATGCTCTGTTTTTAGGTATTATGTTTTACAAGTACGGTCTGATCTTTTGTATCTTGACTTTATACTAATCCTATGTGTATAACCCTACTTGGAATTCCTACTGGGCACATTGACTAATGCCCTACTTCTACCTTAGATGATGGTACAGGGAACGGAACGGTCGAAGGACGCGAAAGGAGCCAAGCTTAGGAGCTTGGGCAGCCTATTGCTTATTTTTAAGTTTTAGTTTTGGACAGTGTGTTTGAGTTAACTGCATTTTGGGATTGTAATGACCTTGATATTACTGTACTAGGTTGACGTTACCTTCAGATATTAAGTTCAGTTAAGTTTTGGGCGATTGACTTCCTTGCTAAGTAAAGGTTATGGTTGGTTTATGTAACCAAATATTAATTCCGCATTATGTTTAATTCCACAAGCCTAGCCTTATCGCGTGTGAACCATTTTCGTGGACTTAGTCCATGCACACGTAAGGTTGGCCAGTTAAGGGATGGGCTTTGGAAGCTCGGACTTAACTTGAGACGTGACATCCCGCTCTCTCTCACTCTTTCTTTTCAAAAAAAAAAAAAAAATAGACTCTGATTTTCGGAGAGTGAAAAAGGGCAGGGCGTTACAACCCACACCTTAGAAAGGACTATCCCTAGGCTTAGTGGAACAAATTGTTAAGTCATAAAAAGCCTAGAGAGGAAGCTTGACAGTGAATTGGAACCCAACTTGGAAATATGTATTTGTTTTGACTCTCAGCTCGACTTGTCGTTCTCACCGACTCCTTGGTAGAGATAGGATTGACCCATCGTGGTCAAGGACTGGTCGGCCAAATTGACATAGGTTCTAAAACATTCAACTTTCATTCTGGGAATGCCTATGATCGAGAGTCTCGTATGCACTGACCCCTCGATGAAAGGTTGAAACGACCCATCGTGTTCAACGACTCCTCGATCAAAACCTTGAGTTCCGAAACTTTGAACTCATGTGGACTCTCGAAGAAACAGACATATTGGTAATCAAATACTAATCGAGAGTACCAGGACCGACCCCTCGATAAAGGGCGACAGGTCATTCTGGGTAACATGTTTCTAGAAATGAAACTACTGTAAAGAATGTTTTGCACTAGAACGAGCCTCTCGTATGGACCGACCTCTCGGTACCATTAGTGTCGACCCATCGGCGACAACATGTCGATCGAGAAAGAATATTACCGTTGGGAGTACACTTAATGCACAATGGTCGGGTTTGTAATGGTAACATTTCTAGTCACCGACCCCTCGGTGAGATCGACCTATCGATACATTACTGTTACTACAACTGGTTGCCTTCGCTATATAAACCAATCTTTATGCAACCAGATGGTATCTTTCGGAAGGATCAATTAGACCCTCATCATTATTAGTGAGCTTAAACAAGGGCCAACAGAAGGATCAATGTCTCTCTCGTACTTACACTTGGGGAATCAAATATAATCAATCAGATGCATCGAGTTGTGAGAGAGAGAGAGGAGAGAAGAGTAAAGCCATGAACAACCAATCTTTTGATTAAGTTTGAAAGAGAGAAAAGAAAAGAACATAATCTAGGAAACCTTCAGTTTAATCAGTTTTCTTGTCACCCTGGATTGTGATTGCTATACGGTGGCTACGAGCCAGAGCGTCGGTACACATTGGGTGGGATCTTCATGAAGCACTCATCAAGAGAAAAAGCTCAAAAGGCAAGTTCTTCTTGGTTTTAATTTTATTTTAAAACGTTTGTTCCAAAAGTGGATTAAGGAAGCTTGGTTTCGGAACCACTATAAAAAATGTGGAGTGGAGTCTCCAGCACAATGGTGGCTGGAATTCCCAGCTAAATGGATAGGAGGAATTCCTATTCGAAAGTGGTGGGTGAAATTCCAAGCCGATTGAGTGAGGTTGAATTCCTACTCTAATTGTGAGGGTGTAAGTCCCCACTTAGTGGACCTGGGGATAGCTCAAGGTTGAGCAAGTCCTAACAATGGATGTAGGTTGGCTAACCAAACCACTTTAAAAATGGTCTTATGGTGTTTGATTTTTGTGTGTTTGTATTTAATATTTAAGTATTTTTGCTAACACACATCACTTTGCATATTGATTATCTTATTTTATACATTGTGTACAAGCATCGATAATCAAACGATATGTAAAGGGTCATAATCTTAGTGTGATTGCTTAATAAAATTATCACACTAAACAAATCTCTTGATGAATATTCTGCTGCACTTAAAACAATCAAGAAATTTATAAACATCATTGAAAATGGGATTGACCTATTCACCCCCCTGTATGGTCAATCATGTTGTTCTAGCACCGTGGATAATTGGGACTTTCAATATGAATGCGATATTTTTATTATGATTGTTAGATTTTTAATTTTATTTTAAAATTATATCTCATGTTCGAATGTTATTGTGTGCTGAGTTAGTCGCAATGAAATATTTAGATCTAAGTAAGGCATTGGCTCTGGTTCCTAAGGCTCTTGATTTTAATAGTGCAATGAAATATTTAGTGCTAGAGGTAAGCACCTGCTTAGACTAAGGTCTGACTTTTTGAGTATCTTTATTGGAACACATGAGTTTAATTTTTAAATAATTTTAATAGATAATTTGAATACAATATTATTCAGTTTACGCGAGTTCTGGGGCTAGGCTTTAATTTTATTATTAAAATTTGACCAAAAAAAATGCCATTTTGGTTGAGGCCAATTCCATTGTATTATGTTTAAAATTATTAGATCTACTTATTTTAATTGATTCTTTATTTTAATTCTTGTATTCTTTATTCTTTAAAAATTCTTTGATTCTTTATTCTTCTCAAGACTTCAAGATCTAAATAATGGCTAGAATTGAGATTCGATTAACCAATTTTAATTAAAGTCTATGTTAGATCTAAAACATTTCTGTGTTTTCTAATTAGAACCACCAACATAAGATTCAAAGTTAGATTTTACATTAATTAAGTAATAAACAATTGTGAATATTTTATGCATATATTTTGTGTAATTCCATTGGGTTTGACCTCACACTCATATTGCTATATTATTTAATGGTTTGTGCGTTGCGAGTAAATTTAAGACACATCAGTAGTCAAGAATGAGGATAATGAGTTGGTGGCAACCCACGTCCATGTAACGCCCCACCCTTTTTCACTCTCCGAAAATCAGAGTATATTTTTTTTTAAATTTAAAAAGTGAGAAAGAGAGTGGGAACGTCACGACGCGAACTAAGTCCGGGATTCTAAACCTGACCCTTAACTGGCCAACAATACGTGTGTGTGGACCAAGTCCACTAAACAGTTCACACATTATCGATTAACTGTGGAATTATTATATGAATGCAAACCATCCATAGACTTGATATTAAAAAACAAGGAAGCCAATCACTATTAAATTAACTTACGATTAAACATCCAAAAATCATCAACCAACCTTAGCAAAATAAACTAAGTTATTACATTCCCAAAATGCAATTATCTCAAATACATTGTTCCAAAATCAATATTAAATAAAGTAAGCATGAGCTGCCCAAGCTCCTAAGCTTGGCTTCTTTCACGTCCATTGTCATTTCCATTCCCTGTTACATCATCTAAAGGGTAGAAGTAGGGCGTTAGTCAATGCGCTTAGTAGAAATTCCAAATAGGGTTGTACACAAAGGATCCATATAAAATTAGAATAAGAACATCATAGTAAAAACTGTAACAAATCATAGTACCAAAAACAGCGCATGATCATCATATCCAAATCATTGAACATATGTGTCATGTCATGGGTGTCATATGCTAATGATCCCTCACCCAATTTCCATATCAAATACCATACAAATCATATCTAGTGTTCCTTGGCCAATTACTTCCACAGTGTTTTGTGATGTACCACCAGGTCATTGTATACCTCCCCACGTATGTTGATCGGAAACACCGAATGGAGTGTGGACTCCTCCTCATGTATGTTAATCGGAATCACCTAATGAAGCATGGACTCCTTCCCACATAAGTTACTCGGAATCAGTGTGGACTCCTCCCCATGTATACTAATCGGATATATCGATGGAGCGTGGACTCCTCCCCATTTATGTTAATCGGAATCACCGAATGGAGCATGGACTCCTCCCTCATGTTCCCTGCCATGCCATGCATTAATGCAGAAATACCATAACATATCAAATCATATTGAAATTCAGTTCATAAACTTTCACCATTTGATTTACCAAAATAAACATCGTATTGAAATAAAAATCAATAACACATAAGATCCATATGCATCTCAATAAGGTAGGAGTCCTACCAAAGTCTTGTATAGTATCCTTGCTGTTTTTGTGCCTACTACATTCAACGATCACGTCAAAACCAATCGTACACCCTTTTGTGAAATCCCGTTACCTTAACGAATTCATTCGTATACAATAATCAGTTCATTATCCATTTAATTTAAATCATCCCCTACATCATTCCAGATAAACTGAACTTCTGGAAAAATTATTTAAAAAAAATCACTTTTAAATTCAGTCGACTGAACCCGATAGATTACTGTCCGTTACTCGTCCGCGGACAGTCGAAACCCATCCGTGGATGGTAAAATCGATCCTGCGCCCACAACACCCTGTCCACGTCCGTTACCCGTCCCGTGGACAGTTGAAACCTGTAACGCCCCGTCCTTTTTCACTTCGCCGAAAATCAAAGTCTTTTTTTTTTTTTTGAATAAAAGAGTGAGAGAGAGCGGGACGCCACGACGCAAGCTAAGTTCGAGCTTCCAAAGTCCGACCATTAACTGGCCAACCATACGTGTGCGTAGACCAAGTCCACTAAAACGGTTCACACATACTCAAGTTAACATGCGGAATAAATCATAGATGCGGAAATATAATAGAATAACAATTCTATTCCATTTTATATAGTAAAGTAGTCCATCGCTTAACAATAATTATCTTAAGTTAAAATATCCAAAATTAAAATTCAAACCATAGCAAATATATCTACGTTATTACAGTCCCGAGTGCTAGTTACTCAAATTACATTGTCCATGAATAACTTAAATAAAACGAAACTAAAACATCCAAGCTCCTAAGCTTGGCTCTGATCTCGTTTCTATTTCTGTCCATTCCCTGTGTCATCAACTAGGGTAGAAGTAGGGCGTTAGACAACGCGCCCAGTAGGTACTCCAAGTAGGGTTAACACATGGGCTAGTATAAAAATCACATACATAACATAATATCAAAACCATGCAAGATAATGCCATGCCATGGTGTCATATGCCATGAGTCCCACCCATCGGCCATATCACAAATACATAGTGTCCTCCTAATGGAAAACTCCTCATCAAGGTATCCCCACAATTGCCTTACGGAACCCCCTACGGAGTATGGTCTCCAGGTTACAAATCAAATCATACATCCCTCTTGATGGATAATGCACATCAAGGTCTTCCCACGAATGCCTTACGGACACCCCGACAGAGCGTGGTTCTCCGGTTACCTCTTGATGGATAATGCACTTCAAGGTACCCCTCACGAATGCCCTACGGACACCCCGACGGAGCGTAGTCTCCGGTTACATTTCATCCCTCCCATGCCATGCATGAGATGCAAATGTATACATGCTATATAAGAATACAAATCATAGCATTAAAATCTCATATTTGAAACATATCATTTATACAAAATAACTCATCAAAATATGAATTAAAAATCATTATACATATCCCATGTTCTCAATGAGGTAAAAATCCTACTAATGACCAACTAAAGTGTCCTTTCGTTTTCGTCCGGAAACCGCTCACCAATCGTACACCGCTTGAGGTCTCGTTACCTTATTACATATCAATAAGTCAAACCAACGTTCTATTAAATTTCCAACCATACTTAACTCCACAAACATGCGTTAGTGGGGTTCAGCAATAAAACATGGCCGAACCCATGGTCCATCATTTTCACCCATTTACATCTTTGCCATTATTTCCATCTCCTCATGCTTAGGTCCAAAACATAGATCCATAACTAAACATTTTCCATGGTTCAATCATACACTTAGGTCACTTACACATACCTAGATCCAAAAACATGATCCATGGGGTTCGGCCATACACCATGGCCGAGCCCATTGGTCCTTTAATTTCGCCATTTGGCCATTCTTTCCTTCCATAGTTAATCACTCCCTTTATTTACACATGCCTAAGTCCATAACTGATCCATAAACATAGGTCTATAATTAAATCCTTCATTTAATCATCCATTCATTTAAAGATGCATAGACCCATGAATGTCCATAAAATGGTCCATGGGGTTCGGCCATGATGTATGGCCAAACCCATGATGTTATTTTTCTTCCTCTTTCTTAAATCATTCCCAACACTAGATCCATAACCCAAGTCCCTCCATGGGGGGTTTAATCATACACTTAGGTTCATCCTTTTAGATCATCATTAACCATATTTAAAACCTATTAAAATTACCAACATTCCCCATCATTTCCATGATCCAAACATCTAAGTCCATCAATATCTCTCCATGGGCCTCGTCCATACACCATGGCCGAATCCATGGTCCATGGTTCTCCACCGTTTATGAGACCATTTACATTGCTAATGTTCTTCCATATTCTCACCTTTAAAAACCCTTTTAAAAATCATTAATATACCTCCATGGGGTTCGGCCATACACCATGGCCGAACCCATGGTCCAAGGTTCTTCACCATTATAACATTTTAGATCATGCTTTGCAACATTTAAGACCTACTTAGAATCACCAATAATCACCAACATAATCCATTTAAACCTTTTAAAATCCTTAATACCCTTCCATGGGGTTCAGCCATACAACATGGCCGAACCTATGGTTCATCACTTCCTCTTAAAATTATCATATAACTATGTTTATATTCCTTGATGGGGTTTGGCCATACATCATGGCCGAACCTCATCTAACCCTTCCTTTGTCCTTAATGGTCCATCCATATCAACCTTAGGGTTTGGCAATGCAAGACCAACCCATGATCTTTGATCATAATACCTTATCTTAGACATGCATGAGATCTTTTCCATATATACATAACAATTAGGGTTCGGCTATGCAATGGTAGAACCATGATCCTTGAACATTCTTTTCTTACTTATTAAAATCTCATCAAGTACTTATTGATTCCGTGACTCCTCCAGTTTCCTTCACTCCTTCTTGTTCCTCCACTCTTTCTCTTCCTTAGCCTCTTCTTCCTTCCTCCTGATCTTTGGCCAAGGTGTGAGCTTGAGAGGTCTTGAGATAAAATACCCCAAGAGAGGGTTCGGCCAAAGATGGTAGGTTTGAGAGAGGGAGAGAAGCTTGAGATCAAAATTACTCTAAGTCCTTTGTCTTGAGAGGGGGATCGGCCTTGAGTGAGAGGGGGAGAGAGTGAGATAGAAAACTTTCATTGTCTTTTTCAATTAAAGAAGGTCGGCCAAGGTGGTGTCTTTTGGTGATACCCCTTTGTAACAACTATACCTCTTCACCTCCCTCATTAATGTTCCTTTGGGGGTTTCATCCCATGAGATGAAACTCACCAACCTTGTGCCTCTTGGGTTTCCATCATTAGATGGAAACCCTCCATGTCCCCAACGTGTATGCCTTGTATATACTTCGTGTAACAACAAAAACCTCCAACTTCCTCATAATGATGGTGTCTTCCCAAGTGTCCCTTGGCTTGGCCAAGGCACCACTTGAGATGGAACACCCCTCCACCTTCCAACGTGTAGCCTTGGATATCTTTGTGTAACAACACCAACTCTTCACCTCCCTCATTTAATGCTTCCTTTGGAGTTTCATCCCATGAGATGAAACACCCATCTCCCAAACGTGTGTACACCTTGAGTTTGGTTTTATGAGGTATAACTCTCCATCTAATCACCTAACTCACTTAAGATGAAAGTCCCATTAACTTCCCATTCAACTCATCTCTTTAACTCAACTCATATCTTTCAATTCAACTCATATCTTTCAATTCAACTCTAGTTGACTCACTTAGAATCAACTCATTTCCTTGATTCCATTTCCAATTTAATTCAGCCCCAATTTAATTAAGCTTGAATTCATTTGGTGGTCAACCAAGTCAACTATGACCCATTGGGTCCCAATTGGGCATTTGACCCAATTGATAACCTTGACCCAATTAAATAAATCTTTCCCATTTATTTCAATTGAACCTTATCCATAATCCGTTGGGTCTTAATTGGGCAATTGACCCAACACCTTACCCATCTAAGGTCTATCTCCATTAATTCACAAATTAAATGGACAATTTTCATATGTATTCATGAATTGAAAATTCAGGGTGTTACAAAACCCGTCCGTGGACTGTAATACTCGTCCCGTGGACAGTGCAACCCTTGTTCAGTCTTCTTTTGTTTGTATGTTTTGCTTGACTTTTCTCCATGAAATTCACTCCATATTATGTCTAAACATGGATTAATCACTCCTATATCTCTTAGTAAATTCATTCCATCCACTAGCCAAAGTTTGAATTTGTCCATAATCCATTCAATTCATCGTACTATCAAAGTATGGTTTTATAGTCAACCTTTTGGTTGTTTGTTTCATTCCATCACCATCCTCTATATGGTTTTCCAATTCTATAGGCCTTATAATACTTTGGCCGTCCATTTCAATCAAACATGAACCTCATGGTTTCTGCCATTCCATAGCCAAAACCGTGTTTCCCTTAGTTTTTTTCACACATTATTAAACTCATCCATACAACTCTCAGTTGGTTTTCAATATCTATCCATTCCTTGAATGGATACCAACTCCAGGATCATTTAACGGTTTGATCATTTTTATTCTAACACTCTTGGAACCCATGGATTCGGCCACCTATGGCCAAATCCATGATTTCCTTAATCTCATTCCTATTTACATAAACATGGGACATACCTTTACTCGTCTCCTCCTTTCTTTGTTTCGGTCTTTCCTCCTTAATCCTTCAACCTTCTTGGTGTTTTGCTGGTCCTCTAAGTGTAGTGCCGAAATGTGGGAGAGAGAGAGAGAGAGAGAGAGAGAGAAAATAAGATAGAAACCTCTTTGTTCTCAATGAAGAGGTGTCGGCCAAGGGGTGTGAAGTGCCCCTTGGTGGTGTCCCCTTGCAATCAGCCCAAATTCCTTTCAATTCCTTCCTTTCTTGTTCTTCAGCACTTCTCCAGGTGTCAATGGTGTAGATGGAAAAGAGATAGAGAATAAGAGGAGAGAATTCTTTAGTTTCCAAAGGTGAAATTCGGCCAAGGGGGTGTGAAGTGCCCCTTGGTTGTACCCCTTTGTAATCAGCCCAAGGCTTTTCCTTTCCCCCCTTTATTTCTTGTTTTGTTCAAGGTATCCCTTAGTTTAAACCAAGCAACCCTTTGGGCTCCCAACGTGGGTCATGGAGATGGAAACTCTCCACCTCCCCATCTGTTCATGGGTTTCATCTTCATGAGATGGAAACTTCCATCTACCCTCATTAAGGTTGTATTCAATTAAGGCGTCCCTTGGCTTGGTCAAGGCACCTCTTTGCTTCCATCGTGTGCCCCTTGGGTTTCCTCCATGAGATGGAAACCCTCCATCTTCTCATTGAACTCATTTATTTAATTCTCTTCAACTCAACTCAATTTAATTCAATTTTGACTCATTAATCACTCAAGTCAAATCAACTCAGCCACAACTCATTTCCTTTGAACTCAATTAAACTCATTCATCAACTCAACTCAATTTGAACTCACCCATGGTTGACCAAGTCAACCATGGCTTCGCCGGCCATGCACCACATGGTATTTAGGGTCCCACTTAGCCATTTCATTTACATGCCACCTCACTTGATGAGGTGGATTTAAACTTGGATCTTAATTGGGTATTTTGACCCAATTAAATTAATCTTACCCATTTATTTCAAAATCAGTTCACCTTGACCCATTGGGTCCCAATTGAGCAATTGACCTATTTATTTAAGGCTTAACCAATTATTTCCAATTGAACCTTATCCATAACTCGTTGGGTCTTAATTGGGCAATTGACCCAACTCCTTACCCATTCTAAGGTCCATCTCCATTATTTAATTTCAAATTCCATTAATTCACAAATTAAATGGACAATTTCCATATATATATATTCATGAAATGAAAATCCGGGGTGTTACAGTGCAAACGGGACGGAGATTGTGTATTAATTACCGAAAGCTGAATACTGCTACTCAAAAGAATCATTTCCCTCTCCCCTTCATTGATCAGATGCTTGAGCGTTTACCCGGTCATGCGTACTATTGTTCCCTTGATGGTTATTTCGGTTATAACCAAATCTATGTTGCTCCTAAGGATTAGGAGAAAACCACATTCACATGTCCGTTTGATACGTTTGCTTATCGTAGTATGCTTTTTGGCTTGTGCAATGCACCTGCCACCTTTCAGCAGTGCATGATCAACATCTTTTCTGACATGGTTGAACGTTCCCTTTGACCAATGCCTGCATCATCTGACTCTTCTCTTAGTCAGATGCAAAGAAAATAACCTAGAATTAAATTGGGAAAAATGTCATTTCATGGTAAAACAAAGAATAGTCTTGGGGCACATCATATATGAAAAGGGAATCGAAGTAGCTAAAGCTAAGGCCAACTTCATCTCTAATCTACCTAAATCTCAAACTATGAAAGAGATCAGGTCTTTCCTAGGTCATGCTGATTTTACAAAAGATTTATTTAAAATTTCAGCAAAATATCCAGACCTCTTTGTACACTCCTAACCAAGGACGTTGTCTTCAATTTTGATGAGAAGTGTGTTACAGCCTTTGAAAATTTGAAAACTACTTTGACTTCCTCTCCAGTCATACAACCACCTAATTGGTCTATCCCCTTCGAAATCATGTGCAATGCCTCAGACTATGGCGTAGGAGCAGGTTTAGGTCAAAGAATGAATAAATTATGCCATGTTATCTACTATGCCAGTAAAACCTTGAACGATGCTCAACTCCATTATTCCACTACAGAAAAGGAACTACTGGCTGTAGTCTTTGCTTTAAAAAAATTTTGTGCTTACCTCGTAGGTTTGAAAATATTTATCTACTCTGATAATGTAGCACTTAAGTATCTTCTTTCCAAGAAAGATATAAGCCACACTTGATCAAATGGATACTCTTGCTACAAGAATTTGACAGAGAAATCCGAGACAAGAAAGATTCCGAAAATGTAGTAGCAGATCACTTGTCTAGGCTGGTAATTGAATTCACTGACGACACTCCTCCTATTACTGAGTTATTCCCTGATGAATAACTCATGTCAATCTCCCAAGTACCATGGTTTGCAGACATTGTGAATTATCTTGTCACTACTCAAATGCCTCCGCATTGGATTAATCAAGATAAGTCTAAATTTCTGATAGAGGTCCAAAAATTCATCTAGGATGACCCATATTTGTTCAAAGATTGTGCAGACCAAGTCATACATCGTTGTGTTCCAGAAGAAGAGCAGCACAGTGTCATTAGTTTTTGTAATGATTAGGCTTATGGAGGGCACTTAAGTGCTAGAAAGACCTCTGCAAAGATTTTCCTGTTTGGACTTTATTGGCCCTCCATGTTCAGAGATACCCATACCTATTGTGTCACATGTGAAATATGACAAAAGTTAGGTAGTCTGTCTCGCAGAAATATGATGGCACTAAATCCAATCTTAACAGTCGAACTTTTTGATGTTTGGGGCATCGAATTCATGGGGCCATTTCCTAATTCTTTTGGTCATCTTTATATTCTCGTAGGAGTCAACTACGTCAGCAAGTGGGTCGAAGAAATGGCATGCAAAACCAATGATCATAAAGTAGTCATTCGTTTCATCAAAGAAAACATCTTCTCTAGATTTGGAATTCCACGTATCATCATCAGTGGCGGGGGTAAACACTTTTGTAACCACCCATTCAATAAACTATTAAAATCATATAGGGTGTTTCATAAAGTTGTTACTCCTTATCACCCGCAAATTAGGTGTCAAGTGAAAATTTCAAATAGAGAGATGAAGCACATTCTTGAGAACAAAGTCAATCCCAGCAGGAAAGACTGGTCTTCCCGACTCACTGATGCGCTAGGGGCATATCGAACTGCTTTTAAAATCCCCGTAGGTATGTCACCCTACAAATTGGTTTAAGCCAGGCCTGTCATTTGCCAATAGATTTAGAGCACAAAGCATTTTGGGCTATCAAATGTTGTAATCTTGCTCTAGACTCTGCTGGATAGTAGAGAAAGCTCCAGTTTACAGAGCTATAAGAGTTGAGAAATGAGGCATATGACATTGCGAAGAGATACAAGGACCGAATGAAAACCTTTCATTGTAGCGACCCAACCCAAATTAGCAGGTTGAGATCCAAATAGAATTTCTAGATAGATTTTTTATTGGGTGTTGTCTCTATTTTCCCGATTATCTATTTCATCCGAGATTCTAAAAATTGTAGGTGCCTATTTTTGGAAACCTTCCAAATTCAGAAATTTCTAAAATTGGCGTGTTATCGGCGTCCGCATCTATTTAGAAAATTTATTTGAATATTATTATTCAAATTTTAATTTTGGATTCTATTCTTTGAAACTTTCTAAAGTTAGAGTAGGTGGGACCCAAGTGATTTTTATTTTGGGAAAGATTGATTTGAAAACATGTTTTGAGAAAATTGAATTTATTTTAAGAAGCAAAATTTAATTTGGGTGAAGTCCAATTAATTTTGGAAATGATGAGTGGAATTTTGTTAATATAATTTGGAGAATTGGTGGGCCATGGTCCCACACGATATTTTCTTTTGTGATTTCATTTAAAAAGGAGTTACAAATATATATATTATATTCAACTTAAAAATAAAATCCAATTGCGTTGGAAGCCTTGTAGTATTCGTTGAAAGCCTTGCAAATCTCACCTTGGGCACATGGAGTAGGTAATTCTATCTTAATTCCAATATTAGCAAATCCCAACTTAGATAGAAAACCAAGTTAGAAACTAACTACAATACTTCCGTTGCTCGGTCAAAAGTCCCCTTGGAATTAGGAAGCTTGGCCGGCTAGTCTTGTGCAAAATAAACGTTCATGCACATAACCTTATTCCACATACCAACGAAAGTTGCAAGTCCCCTCTCAAACCTTTGTCGATTTCTCTATAGTCTTCTCTCTCCCTTCTAGAGGTAAGTAAATTTTTTAATTTTATTCCTTTCATTCTTATAATTTGTCAAGAAGATTTTGATCTCAAGAGTAAGATCTGATTTTTTTTTGTTCAATCAATTTGAACACCAAATTCAACTATGATGTGTAGATCCAACTTAGATGTTGGTTCCATGGATAAAAATATGTTAGAGTCTAAATTGTTTATTTTATGGATGAAAAATCGCTCATTTTTTTGAAATCCATGGACAAATCCATCACACCTTACACCAATTTGGTTGTTTGAATGTGATTAATAAACTTTGGAAGCAATTAAAGGGAGAAAACTCGGGTAAATCCACTCTACATTTCTAATCTGTGCACCTTGCGCTAAAAATAACATAACTAGGGCATCCGAATGAATTATTGGACGAAACCAAGTTCGTTGGAAGCCAGACTTCCAGATGTAACCACTGTAGGATTGAATAAATCCCTCGGATCTGATTCTTAAGTTGGACCAAATTTCATATTGAAATTAGGGGTTGTTTTACCCTATTTTGATGTCCGATTCTTAATTATTTTTCTATTTATTTATTTGCTTCAAATTTTATTTTGGGATTAGTATATATGAACAAGAAATCCCAGAAACAATTTGGTATAATTTCATGTGTTTAATCACCCCAATTAATTGCTGCAAATTAGGCATAATTCGGATTTATAGTTTGTGGGCAGTTTTGGAGACCTGATTTCCAAAAATCATAACTTGGTCTTTGATTAGAGAAACTGTAACGCCCCGCCCTTTTTCACTCGCCACAAATCAGAGTATATATTTTTTTTAAATCAAGTGAGAGAGAGAGCGGGACGCCACGACGCGAGTCAAGTCCGAGTTTCCAAAACCCGACCCTTAACTGGCCACCATCGCGTGTACGTGGATTAAATCCACTAAAACATTTCACAACCTTTTCTGAATACTTATGGAATTATTTATTTGAATAGAATACTATTCATATACATGTCATTATAAGGCAAGGAAACCAATCACTATATATTTAAAATGAAACATAAATGTTATCAAATCATAGCAAAGAAGTCTAAGTTATTACAATCCAAAATATAGTTCTCCTAATACATCTTTGAAAATAAAACTGAGTAATTTAAACATAGACTTCTCCAGCTCCTATACTTGGCTCCCTTGCTGTCCATCGTCCTTTCCATTACCATTCCCTATTCCATCATCTATAGGGTAGAAGTAGAGCATTAGTCATCATGCCTAGTAGGCATTCCAAGTAGGGTTATGGTACACATAGGAATGATATAATTCAAGGGTAAATATATCATGTCATAATTTGTAAAACAACTTATAAGTATTGAAAACAATACATGGTGTTCATATCAAAATCATGCTGATACATGTGTCATGTCATGGGTGTCAATGCCAAATGATCTCTCACCCAATTTCCATATCCAATCACATATCAACGGTTTCCTTGATAAATCGCCATATCAAGGTTTACTTGGCCAATTACGTCCGTAGTGTTTCGTGGTGGCAATCACCAGGTCACTGTATACCCATCCACAAATTAACCGAGACTATCGGTGGAGTGTGGACTCCTCCCTCTACGCAGGGTTTCGGGACCTTCCCAGGAGCTCTTTGGCTCAAATTATGCCGTACCTATTTCTATCAACCCCGGACAAGGCCAAATCTCAACAGTTCACATAGCTTCGTACAACCTAGTCTCAAGCCCAAGTCATGTCTAGACCGCTCAGAACTTGGCTTGCTGGTCATATGTATTCCCTCCCATGCCATGCATGAGGAAAAGTATGCAAGTATGCCTTTTCATTTAAAACACATCACATCATTTCAAAATTAGCTTATAAACATATACAATTTGCTTAATGAAAGTAAACATCATAATTGGAATAAAAATCAATATCATATCATATTCTACAGTGTTTTCAATAAGGTAGGAATCCTACCAATGTTAGTACACTATCATTGCTGTCTTGTGAAGATAATGTTAACGATCGCGTGAAACGAATAACAACTCCTTTTGCGAATCTTTTTACCTTATCAAATTCAATTACATATATTAATTTGATTTTCCATTTTAATTTCATCACTCCTTACACCTTACTAGAGGCTCTGGATGATAATCTAAAATTATGACTTTTCAATTCAGTCAACTGAATCACACCCAGATACAATATGTTCTTTATCTGCAAACTTTCAGTCGACCGAATCTATGATTCAGTCTGCTGAAAACGCAGCTACGTATTGTATAAACTTGACCCGTAGGATTTCAGTCGGCTGACTTTGGGTCAAATCCTATGTGTTCTCGGTCAATACACATTCAGTCGACTGAATCACAGATTCAGTCGGCTGACTTTGGATCAGATCATTTGTGTGTTCGGCCAGTATAAATTTAGTCGACTGAATCAAAGATTCAGTCCGCTGAAATACTAACAAATCATTTACGTGTTTGGTAAGTATAGCTTCAGTCGACTGAATCATAAGATTCAGTCGGCTGAAACACACCAGATCACTTACTTGTTTGGTACGTATACGTTCAGTCGACTGAATCAAGGATTCAGTCGGCTGAAATACCAATAGATCCAATCTGTGTTTAGCCAGTGTAATTTCAGTCAACTGAATCATAAGATTTAGTCGGCTGAAACGTCCAGATATCTCTTATGTGCTCGGCCAGCGCACTTTCAGTCGACTGAATCATAAGATTCAATCGACTGAAATACCCAGATATCCTTCGTTTGCTTTGTCAACACAAGTTCAGTCGACTGAATCATGAGGTTTAATCGACTGTCTTTTTGTCAGTCCTCTCTGTATGCATGCATGGTTAGGCCCTTCTTCATGAAATTCATTATTATCATTATTTAAACTTCGATTTATCTTCCATACTTCATTTAGTAACTTTACTCTATCCTCTAGCCAAGGCTAGGGCCTTTTCCATAATTCATTCAATTCTTAGTATCAGAGCATGGATTCGAATATCACCTTATGGTTGTTTTGTTTCAACACATAACCATCCTCTGGATAGATTTTCAATTCCATGGCCTTAACACAATATGGCCATCCATTCCAACCAATCATGGAACCTATTGGTTCGGCCACACCATGGCCAAACCTATGGTTTCCTTTGAATCATTCCTATGTTATTAAGCTTTAAACATACCGTATTTCTGTCTCCTTTTTTTTTTTTTTTTAATCTGTCCTTTTTTCCTTAATCCTTTCTCTTTCTCTGCTCTTCTAAGTCTCCAAGTATAGAGGTAAAGGTGGGAGAGAGAGAGGAGAAGAGAGGAGGAAAACTCTTGTGTGCAAGAGGAGGAGTCGGCCAAGGGATGTAAGCAGCCCCTTTGGTTTGTGTCTTTTATACAATAACCTTAGACCCTTCACTCTCCCTCATTAAGGTTTGTCTAACCAATGTGTCCCTTGGCTTAACCAAGGAGACCTTGGCTTAAACCAAAGAAACCTCTTTGACTTCTAACGAGTCACTTGGTTTCTTGATCCTTGGGATGAAAACTCTTCATCTTCTCAACTCAACAACATCTAACCTCAATTGAACTCATTAGTGGTTGACCAAGTCAACCATGACATGGCCGGCCATGTATGTGGTGACTTGGTCACCACATGGCACTTGGGTCCCATCTTGGCCATGTCACTTGATGACGTGGCACCTTGCTTACTTGGTCTCCATGTGATGACATGCATGCCACATGACAATGCCACATCACTCATATGCCACCTCACTTGATGAGGTGGATTTTAATGTATTAAATACATTAATTATCCAATTCAAATAATTTAATTAAACTTACCCAACTAGCTTAAAAAATTAAGTTCACCTATGATCCATTGGATCTTAATTGGGTAATTGACCCATTTGCTTGCCCATCTAATGTCCATTTCAACTATTTAATCTCAAATTCATTTAATTTGCAATTCAAATGGACCAATCCAATATATTAATAATCTAAAGAAAATCTGGGGTGTTACAGAAATGGTGCAAAATTTATGTCTAAATTAGTCAGAACGAGATCTATCTCCAAAAAATAATATGAAGGTCCAATTTGATGATTTGATGGGTAAAAATTGGATCGCAACACAAGTCTCTTGAACAAATTACAATCTGTATGGCTGTATGACTATCCGAGTAAAATTATCATAAATGTTGTGTTTATGAACAAAAGGACTGAGAATTGTTTAAATTAACAAGTAAAAGTCATGTGCATCTCGCAGAATGTATGGGGTATTTATTTTGGCTAAGTGTTTAAGCTTGTAAGTGACTCAGTCAGTCTGGACTAGTTTTCATGCCTGTTACCTTGTTGGAAAACCCGTGAAATTCATTCAAGTTGTTCCGGAATGGTTCTATGATATGTTTGGAACTTTGGTGATTATGGTTGAATTATGTTATGCCGTGTTTGAGTGAACTTGGATGTTGCACATGTTTATATGGAATATTATGTGCTTGGAATTTTAATTTAGAATTGCTAAATTATTCAAAATTTCGGTTCATGGTGGCATATATGTAGATTGTTAAGTCTCCATGTTTTATTTTGATCATGACATTCATGCATGAATTATAATTTGTTATCATTCATGAACATCCACATTGTTGGTGGGTGTTGGAGATTTTGGACAGTGAGCCTTTGTGATTTTGTTGGTGACTTTTGATTCAGAGACCAACAGAGGACCGGTTAGGTCAAATTGTTCCTTGGATTATTGGGACGGGTTGGTCATGTCCTTGGATTATTTTGTGTTGGTGACTTTTGAGTCAGAAACCAATAGAGGTCCAGCTGGGTCAGAATGTTCCTTGGACTGCTGGGGACCGGTTAGGTCATGTCCTTGGATTATGTTGTTGATGATAAGAGGAGATGAGCCTCTACGACCATCAACTTAAGCTGTCGACCGATGAGGGTTGCGCTACAGGTCATGCCTATGCTGGTGACTGAGAGGTATCATGTCATTTTGGACAAGCCGATATTCGGTGGTGTGAGAGCCCCGCCCTTTTTCACTCACCGAAAATCAGAGTCTATTTTTTTTTTATAAAGAGTGAGAGAGAGCGAGACGCCACGACGCGAGCTAAGCCCGACCTTCCAAAGCCCGGCCCTTAACTGGGTAACCATACGTGTGCGTGGACCGAGTCCACTAGAACAGTTCACACGCATAAGGTTATACTTGTGGAAATAAACATATTGCAGAACTAATATTTGATTACTATATAAACCAACCATAACCTTTACATAGCAAGGAAGTCAATCACCCAAAACTTAACTGAACTTAATATCCGAAGGTAACGTCAAACCATAGCAAAATAATATCTAAGTTATTACAATCCCAAAATGCAATTAACTCCATATATACTGTCCAAAACTAAAACTTAAAAATAAGCAATAAGCTGCCCAAGCTCCTAAGCTTGGCTCCTTTCGCTTTCATCGTCCATTCCGTTCCCTGTACCATCATCTAAGGTAGAAGTAGGGCGTTAGTCAATGCACCCAGTAGGAATTCCAAGTAGGGTTATATACATAGGATTAGTATAAAGTCAAGATACAAAACATCATACCATACTTGTAAAATATAATACCTAAAAACAGAGCATGATAATAGGGATCATATAAAAACAAAACAATGCATGATACTCATAACAAAATCATGCCAATGTAATGCCATGTCATGGGGTCATATGCTAATGATCACCACCCCCAACATCCATATCACAAATCACATTAATAGTCCCATTGATGAACAAGCCACATTAAGTATTTATGTCATGCCTCCCCATGTATGCCTTATCGGTCCCACCGAATGGAGCGTGGACACCTTTTACATTTCAAACATAATATATCTCTCCCCACGTATGCCTTATCGGTCCCACCGAATGGAGCGTGGACTCCTCTTACAATACAACATCATACATCTCTTCTCGTATGTCCATTGGAATCAGTGTGGATTCCTCCCCACGGTTGTTTATCGGAAACCTCGAATGGACTCCTCTCATATGTTCCCTCCCATGTCATGCATGAGATGTGAGTGCAAACATGTTATTTCATATCAAGTTACATAATAGCCTTGAAATCCATTCTTAAAACATAAGCATTTTTTATACCAAAACTAGATCATCAATCATGGAAATAAAAATCATTGCATGTACACAATCCAAGTGTTTCAACAAGGTAGGAATCCTACCCACGTCCGATCTACTGTCCTTATCTTGTTTCGCACGAACAGTCGCTAACCGTCACATGAAAGCGAATCACGTCTCTTTACCTTATCAATTTAAATCATACACATATATCAATTTAAAATCAACCTTTCATTTCAGTCACATCTGCGCATCATAATCCTCAAACCGGTTAAGACCCTCAACGGGGTTCGGCCATACGACGTGGTGAAGATGTGTTCATGTTCACCAAGACCCATCAATGGGGTTCGGCCATACAACATGGCCGAACCTCACTCCTTGGTTTTTGACCCCTTTTCTTTAATCCTTGTTTTATTTTAAATACCGCGGGTCCACCATCATTCATTTCTTTTTATTTCATAACTTGATAATCCATGGTTAATCAATTAACTTTTAAATATTCATGGATTCATACAATCATTCATGGAAGTTCCCGTCCGCCACTCATTTGGCAAATGATAAAAACACGAAATCAGTCCTCATTTGTTTGATGTTAGACTTAATCCTTCCTCCTAAAATTTGTTTCCTTATTCTTTAAAAACATTTTAAACATCATCCATATTTCTTCATTCCATCCCTTGGTTGTTGGTCCTCAACACCTACCCATTCCTTGAATGGATACCAACTCTTTGATCATTTATTCCGAAACATATTTTATCTTCAAATGGATATCCACCTTCATGGCTTGCAACGGTTTAGCCAATCCTATCCATCAAATATGGGACCCCATGGTTTCCGCCATTCCATATCCGATACTATGTTTCCCTTAGCTTCTTTTAACCATTAAACCCCCGTTAAACATTACATACCTTTCTCGCGTCTCCTCCGTTTTTGTAGGTCTGATTTTGCTCCTCCATCCTTCACTTTCCTTAGTCCTTGTTCTTCCTTCAAGTCTAGAGCCGAAATGGGAGGGAGAGAGATTGAAAGCCTCCTTGATCTTCAATGGAGCATTCGGCCAAGGTGTTGATTGAGAGAGGGAGGAAAATGAGATGAAAATCTCTATGAAAGGATCGGCTGAGGTGGTGTAGTTTGAGAGAGGGAGAGAGAGAGAGATAGGAGTGGAGATGAGATTTGTTTTGCTCAAGAGGGAGGGAGAGGGTGAGATGAAACTCGATCTCTTTTCTCTCCAAGAGAGGATCGCCCAAGGGTGTAGAGAGAGGGAGGGAGGACATGCCAAGGTGGGTTTTGGTGGTGTGTGTCTTTTGTCTAGCCCTAGCCTCCCAACCACCCACATTAAGGTGTGGTCTTTCCCATGTGTCCCTTGGTCAACTAAGAAGATGCATGGCTTACACTTGGGCTTTGTCTTTCCCATGTGTCCCATCCAAGGAGACACATGGCTTACACTTGGAGCTTAGTCTTTCCCATGTGTCCCTTGATCAACTAAGAAGATGCATGGCTTACACTTGGGGCTTTGTCTTTCCCATGTGTCCCAACCAAGGAGACGCATGGCTTACACTTGGGGCTTGGTCTTTCCCATGTGTCCCAACCAAGGAGACCAATGGCTTACACTTTGACTCACTTATTTTCTTGAACTCATTTCCATCTAACTCAAGTGATTTTAATTTCCAACTCAATATAATTCAACTCACCCCATTTGAACTCACCCATGCAACTCTTAACTGAAGACTTGAATTTATTCCTTAATTAAATAATTCCTTAACTCAACTCACTTCACTTGACCCTTTTGAACTTACTCATGGTTGACCAAGTCAACCATGGTTAGCCGACCATGCATGTGCATTAAATCATTTGTCCACCTCACATGATGAGGTGGATTTGGGTCCCACTTGGCCATGCCACTTACATGCCACCTCACTTGATGAGGTGGATCCCATGTCTTCGGTCTTAATTGGGTATATGACCCGATTAAATCAATTCCTTACCCATTTACCTTAAACATCAATTCATCTTGACCCATTGGGTCCCAATTGGGTATTTGACCCAATTAACTACATTTACCCAATTAATTAGAATCAAACTCTATCCATGATCCGTTGGATCATAGTTGGGCCATTGCCCCCCAATTCTTACCCATCTAACATTCATTCCATCTATAAATCTTAAATTTAACAATTAAAATAGATAATATCCGATATAATAATGCATTTGAAAATCCGAGATGTTACAGGTGATACGCTGAAGCGGGAATCTTAGATTTGTGGCTGACGAGCCAGGTCTACGGACCATGTTTTTGTGTGCACATGAGTTTTGGGATGATGGCATGGGATTTTAATTCATGTTGATGTGCACATTTTACATTTATAATCTCGTAAGTGCACGAACCATTTAATAGTATAGCGATTGAGTGCGAGGTCGAACCCAAAGGAAATCACAAAATATATGCTTAAAATTAAGTTGGTACCTTTAAAAAGATGAAATTTTAAGAAATCTAATCCATGGAAATTTAATTTAGATTTTAGAAAATCAATCTTAATACCATTATTATCTAACTTATGAATTTAATAAGTCGAGAATCAAATCCATCTTCTTTCATTTTTATTAATTTATTGAAACAAGAATATGCAGTCTCATCTTAATTTAAATTCATATGTTTTAAGATTAAAATATTATATCTCCAACCTTAGTTATTTGAATCTTAAGAGGGAGAGAATTTGAATATAAAGAATTAAAGAATAAAATACATAAACATACAAGAATAAAACATGAAAATAAATTGAACATTAAAAATACAACACACAAACAAAGGAACTAACATAATAAAAGGCTGAAATTGAAATTGCAAGTAAAGTAAATGACATAATTTAAAAGTGTAGAATTTAAAAGGTGATTGTGGAATTGACCGCTCATCGCCTAAAATGTGTAAACAAATTCAAAACCTAGATCTGAAATTCACGTAAAGATCTGAAATGCAATTCATACTCACTAATAAAGATAAGATTCACAACTTTTAATTTAATTAATTAAACCTTACCATTCAAGATTCAACATTTACAATCAAGATCCTAACTATTGCATTTGCTCATGTTTAATTAAAGAAACAAAATTTGTAAACTTGAAATTAAAAGCAAAATAATCACAAACGAATTGTAGAACTTGGATGTTTCAGGATTCTAAATGGATTCTTTGTATTTATTTCTTAGAAGAATTTAGTGTAGACACTTATAAATTAAATACAAGAAAGACAACATAAAAATAAAAATCTACAACTCTCACTTGTAAATTCGAATGGTGCTCCTGTCTTCTTGTCTTTTCTCCCCAGCCTTAGTCCTCTCAAGCTCCAGGTCAAATTCGAATTCCATGGTGTTCTTAGTGCTCTATTTATAGGCTCAGGGTTGGAATGGACGGATGAGATTTAATCTGGCTTAAGTTGTGAATTGATGACTTTGATTGGATCTCATTTAGAAGTGGATGGAGGAGATTTTAAGTTGAAAAGGATAGGGTTACAAGACATACACTAAATTTGGGTGGCTTGGCTTGGTGGCTAAGTAATGATGGAGAAAAAGTTGGGATTTAGGATTAATTTGGAAAGTAGAGTGCAAATCCCATTTTTCTACATATGTATCATTTTGCAAATCCATTTTGACCAGTAAACGTCCTAATATTGAAATTTTGTAAACTAAAAAATTGTAGCCCTTGAAGTCTTCTTTCCAATGCAATAAGAATGAATGCAATTAGATATTCGAGTGGAAAATTATGGTCAAAATACCAAATCTGTGTCAAACTTGTCTTCCAAATCCCATTTTTTTCTCCATTTCTTCCTCCACAAGGCTTCACACGAAATTGACAAGTGTACTCCTTGCCTTGGCCGAATTTAGATTACTTGGAGGAGGGGTGATGAGGTGTAGGTGATGTGGCATGAACCTAGATGGGATTTTGGGTCAAGTACATGGAGAGATTTTAGTTGCTTGGGTTCCAAGTTGTTCATTATCTAGGGTTTTTATGAATGAATGGCTATGATTAAATGTGACCCAGATCTAATGTCTCTAAGGTAAGTTGATTAAAATAGATTATATAAATGGTAAGTTTCCTAATAGAGGGTCGATATTCAAAGGTTGATCAAGATGGATGATGAAATGAATGGCCAAAATCTAAGATGATGAATGTATGCAATGGATAAGTAAGGTGGCTCTAGGGTTTTTCCTAAGTTTATGAATGAAATGAATGGTTGTGATGAAATGTCCTAAGATCTAATGGCTTAAATGATGGATAAATGATCTAATTGGATGGATGATTAGGTGATGCACGGATGATCATGATCCTAAGGTTAATCTAGATGATGGATAGGTTGGATGGCCTAGATCTAATGTTATGAATGTGTGGGTTGGATTTGATAGGTGGCTCTAAGGTTTACCTAATTTTGATGCATGAGATGGAAGGTGAAGATTTAAGATGGGGATTGGATGGTGTGGATTGACAAGCAGATGGACAAGGCTTGGGCGTGTGAATGGGTAGTGGACTTGGGTTTTGAACGTATAAATGAGCACATGAGCCTCCATTGAATCTTGGACTTGAGCTTGAGGACTTGGGCTTTTGTTGGACTTTGGAGTGCACATTGGCCTGACCCATCTGTGATATGCGCATGGATTGTCTATGGCCTGGCCCAATGATAGCCTGTGGAATTTAGCTTGAAGTGGATCTCTGGCCCATTAATCTTGAATTTCAGCCTTTGCCTCTTGAATTGCAGGTTTCCTCTCCCGAAATAGCATAGCTTGGGCATCTGATGGAATTTTTCGACGAAACTAAGTTCATTGGAAGCCAGACTTCTAGATGTAACCACTGAAGGATTTTAAAGTAAAAATAATTTGAATAAATGCCTCAGATATGATCCCTAAGTTGGACCAAATTCAGATTGAAATTTGGAAGCAGTTTAACCCCATTTTGATGTCCGATTTTTAATTATTTTCTGTCTATTACTTTGCTTCAAATTTTATTTTTGGATTAGTATGTATGAACGAGAAATGTCAAAAAAAATTTGGTATAATTTCATGAGTTTAATCAACCTAATTAATTGCTACAAATTAGGCATAATTCGGATTTGTAGTTTGTGGCCAGTTTAGGAGATCCGATTTCCAAATATTATAACTTGGTCTATGATAGGAAAAACGATGCAAAAATTATGTCTAAATTGATGAGAACGAGGATATATATCTCCAAAAAAAAAATATGAAGGTCAAATTTGATGATTTGATGGGTAAAAGATGGATCGCAACTGAGTAGAACGATCATAACTCGGGCTACGAATGTCTCCTTGGGACACACAAGATATCGTTGCGATTGTAATTCAGATACCTATTTACTTGTTTAAGATTGTAATTAATTGGTGAACATGCTATTTCAAGAAAATTTTGTAAGATGACTGAATTCTTCACTATTAGAATTTTCTTGGAAAAGTGTGTAAAACTTGGTAAACTTGGATTTCTGAATTTGTATTTACCGGACCAGAACCCCTATGACCTTAATATAAGGAATATTTTAATATAAACTAATAGGTAGTTGATTCTTAAGTGGCTTTGGAATTTCAACAGCTATTGCAGACATTTGAGTTGAAGCTTATTGGCTGAAAGCTTGGATTTTGACATATTTTTCTTTACGATTGTTAGGTGAGGGATTCAAATACTTTCATGCGTATTTTTATTGCTAGATTATTAAATTGTTAAATTAGTTGAATTTAAGATTTATGGATGGAATAGACATTAGATGGGTAAGAATTGGGCCAATAGCTCAGTTATGATCCAATGGATCAAGGATAGAATTCGGGTTGGAAATAATTGGGTATGTGTGATTAAATGGGTCAACTACCTAATTGGGACCCAATGGGTCATAGATGAATTGATTAGAAGTAAATGGGTAAGGTTTGATAATTGGGTCAAATAACCAATTAAGATCCAAGGCATGAGATCCATCTCATCAAATGAGGTGGCATGTATGTGACATGGCCAAGTGGGACCCAAATCCACCTCACCAAGTGAGGTGGCAAGTTGTTAAGGTAACATGCATGGTCAGCTAACCATGGTTGACTTGGTCAACCATGGGTGAGCCCAAAGGTTGAGTTGAATTATGTTGAGTTGGAAATTAAAATCACTTGAATTAAGTGGGAAATGAGTCAAGGTGGCTTGAGGTAAGTTGAGTTGATTTAAATAAGTTAAATAGAGTTGAGTTGAGACAAGTGAGTTGAGCCGAGTTGCATGAAAGTGGAGGAGACTTTTAGTGAGTCAAGTGGAAGATGGAGGGTTTCCATCTCATGGGATGGAAACCCATGCACACGTTGGGAACCAAGGGGGTTTCTTGGTTTGAGCCAAGGGTCACCTTGGTTATGCCAAGGGACTCCTTGGTTAGACAAACATTAATAAAGGAAATGGAGAGGGTTGTGGTCTGATTTACAAAAGGGCACACTCCATCCCTTTAGGCATATTCCCTCTCTTGGAAACAAAGAGATTTTCATCTCTCTCCCTCTCTCAGCTACACTTGTGGCTGATCCTCTCTCCATTGAGAGAAAGAGATTTGCATCTCATTTTCTCATCTCTCTCTCTATCAATTTCGGCTCTAGACTTGGAGAAATCAGCAAAGAACAAGAAAGGAAGGAGAAGGACTGAGGAACAAGTTCAAATTAAAGAGAACAAAGGAGACGGGAATTGAAGTAAGCATGTTTAGAGTTTAATAATGTAAGAAAGAGACTAAGAAAACCATGGCTTTGGCCATGGAATGGCCGAAACCAGGAGTTTCATAATTGAAAGGAAGGGATGACCAAACTATTATAGGGTCATGGTGTTGGATGTCCATTTAGAGAATGGATATGTATTAAGTACAAACAATTTAAGGAATGGATCCGAAACCATGTTGTAATGGTTCAAGTGTCAGAATAATCCTAGCTTTGCCTAGTAAGAAAAATAAAATCCAACTAAGAGTTATATGATGAGGATATATATGTTTACACATGATTAAAGGATGAATTTTATGAAGAAGGGCCGAGCCAAAATATCAGACAATTAAGGACTAAACACGGTTACACTGTCTGCTGGACGGGTTTCTATCGTCCGCGGGACGAGTTTCGACCGTCCGCGGACGGGGTAACAGACAGGGATAGTATGTTGTCTGCGGACGGGTTTCTATCATCTGTGGGACGGGTAACAGACATGAATATGGTGTTGTCTGCGGACGGGTAATGGGTACCGGGTCACGGGTAGCCGGTCACTAGTACTGGGTCACGAGTATTGGGTGACGAGTACCGGGTCACGGGTAATGGGTCACGGGAACCGGGTCACTGGTAGCGGGTGACGGGTACCGGGTCGCTGGTGCCGGATCACGGGTAACAGAGGAGGACTAGGTGGTGTGGGTGTGGACTGACTATGCTGTCTGTCGACGAGTTTCTACCGTCTGCGGAAGGGTGTGGACTGTCCGCGGGACGTGTAACGAATATGAACAGAGTGTTGTCTGCGAACAGGTGTGGACTATTCGCGAGACGAGTTTCGACCGTCTGCAGACGGGTTTCTATCGTCCGCAGGATAGGTAGTGGACGATGATCTACCGAGTTCAATTGACTGAATTTTAAAGTGAAATTTTTAATATAATTTTTCCAAATTGTTTAAGTTTATCTGGATGAGTAAAGGATGATGGGAATTGAATGGGTAATTAAATTAACATATATGTGTGATGAATTCATTAAGGTAACGGGATTTCACAAAAGGGTGTACAATCGGTTTTGACGAGATTGGTGATCGATATCTTCACGAAGCAGCAAGGATATCATCTTGAACGTTGGTAGGATTCCTACCTTGTTGACACACTGTGGATTATACTCATGTATTGATTTTATTTTGGTAATGTTTTAAGAACTGATTTTCCATTCTATTATGTAATTGAATATGAAATGGCATCATTGCACTCATTACCTCATGCATAGCATGGGAGGGAACACAGAGGAGGAGTCCACGCTCCATTCGGTGTGTCCGATAAACAAACGTGGGAGGAATCCACACTGATTCCGATTATCATATATGGGAAGGAGTTCACGCTCCATTCGGTGTTGCCGATTAACATATGTAGGAGGCATAACAGTGAATACTTTGATGTGGCTTGTTCATCAAGAAGAGTAACAATGTTATTTGTGATATGGTTGTTGGGTGGGAAATCATTGGCATATGACACCCATGGCATAGCATTAAATTAGCATGATTTTATTATGAGTATCATGCATTGATTTTAGTACTACAAGTTGTTTACAATTTTGACATTATGTATCTATCGTGATTTCATACTAATCCCATGTGTATAACCCTACTTGGAATTCCTACTGGGCGCGTTGACTAACGCCCTACTTCTACCTTTAGATGATGGTACAGGGAATGGAACGAGCAATGGACGTGAAGGAGGCCAAGCTTAGGAGCTTGGGCAATTTATGATTATTAAACATTTATGATAATTTTGGACAATGTATTTTGAGATAATTGCATTTTGGGATTGTAATAATTTAGATTTATCTTGTTATGGTTTGATGTAACTTTTGGATTTTAAGTTTAGTTAATTTAATGGTGATTGACTTCCTTGCTAATTAATGTTATGGATGGTATTTGTAATCATATAATAATTTCACAAACATTAGTAATGCGTGTGAAATGTTTTAGTGGACTTGTCCGCACACACGTATTGGTGGTCAGTTAAGGGTTGGGATTTGGAAGCTCGGACTTAGCTCGCGTCGCGGCATCCTGCTCTCTCTCACTCTTTATTATTTTAAAAAAAAATAGACTCTGATATTCGGCGAGTGAAAAAGGGCGGGATGTTACAGTTGGCATCAGAGCGAAACCGGAAGTGTAACGACCAGTCCCGCTACGAGTACGTCAAACTGGTGAAAAGCCCCAAAACCGATCTAATACTATTTCAGGGGTATATATATATTATTTTCAAGATAAAGGGAAGTACCGCTCCCGCAACCCACACTCAAATCAATAACCGATAGTACCAGTAAAGTAATAATCATAATTGGAAACAATAACATTATTCCATTATTACATTCATCCAACTCAATGAAACGTACACAAATCTTAAATACATTAGCAAGTCCTCAATTACAAAATGGAACCATGACAAGGTACAAAGCTGTAACTCTACGCCCACGTCCGACTGAGGGTCCCGCTGACCCCCTTTATGAAGTACCTGTGAGGCAAGGGGTGAGCTCTACATGCCCAGTGAGGGTAACACACGCATCATATGTCACCGAGCATACACTGTATATGATCATATGAACACATCAATGTCTATGATGTCTACATGCATGACTGTGCAAGATGGTGCCCTACCCCTAACACACGGGCCCACAGCTGGGGGCCTCCAGTACATCCTCTAACCAACTTTATACAACTCTATTGCAGCCCCCTCATGTGCCATCCGTTGCGGTCCACCCACCCTCGGGTATACTATAATACCCTAGATTTTTCAATATAACAATATTTACGAAAATGCCATTGGATTTATGAATTAAAGGGTTATGATCGTAGATGAGAAAATGGTAGGATCCATTGTTCAAATAAGACCTAATGTAGGTATTATGGGATTAAATTAAATTAATTGGGTAACATACATTTATTCGGGTCAGAAAGGTTAAATGGGTCAAAGGACCCAAATGGGACCCAATGGGTCGTGAATGACATGATTAATCGTTGAGTGAGCTCAAAGCTTAATTGGTTTAAGTTTCATTAAATATTTGAGTTGGTTTGAGTAGAAATAAATGATGGAGTTTAGTTGAGTTGAATTTATGAGTTGAGTTACATTAAATTGATGAGTTAAATGGGTTGAGTTGAGAGAGTTAAATTAATTTATAAGTGAGTGAAGTGTGTGAATGAGAGTGGAGTGTTTTAAATTTCAATTCTAAACAAAGAAAACATTGGCTGCATAGAGAGGCTTTACCATGCATGTAACTCCTACAAAAGAAGATGAATGGGGTGGCGGTTTGGGAGTTACAAATGGGAGGAATTATGTTTTAAATTCAAACATTTTCAAATGTTGAAATTGCATGGAGATTTTAGGTTATGCATGAAAGATTAGTCTATGCATAAGAGGAATTTGGATGGTTCAAGGGTTAAGTTACAAAACCGTTGGCATGTAGGAGTTTCATCTCAAGGATGAAACTCCCACATGAGCATATAATGAAAGGTGGTTGTTATGGATTACCAATTCAAACATGACCGTTGGAGCTTATGGGAGTTTCATTTCAAAATGAAACTCTCACATGCAAGGATAATGAGAGATGAATGATGGAGGGAATGTATACAACAAAGACATGCATGGAGCCGTTGGAACATGGAGAGTTTTATCTCAAAGGTGAAACCCCAAGGAAGGTATTAAGCAAATGGGAGTTACAATTGGGTTCACACTTGAAGAAGGTTGCATCTAGGGAAGCCAAGAGCCAAAACCGTTGGAGGGTTTCATCTCAAGGATGAAACCCCCACATGAAATAAGTTATGGAAGTAAATGGGAGGAGAGTTACATTTGGTGCCAACCTTGGGCTGAAATTCTTTAGCCAAAAGAGTTTCATTTTCTATCACTGTCTCTTCCTCTCTTGAATGTTCTCCATCTCTCAAGACCAAGAACATTAGCTGATTGCTTATCTTCAATCAGTCCTTGGCCGATCTCTTTTATCAAGACAAAATATACAAAGGAGTTTGGCACCAAGGCTTATCACTCTCATCCAAGACCAAAGTTCTCTCTCTCTCTCTCTCTCTCTCTTAAATCTATACCTTGGCTGAATTATTCCAAGGGGGTTGCAGCAAGGTTAGTCTCAGCTAAGAGAACAAGAAGGAAGGAGGAAGGCTAAGGATTTAAGAGGAGTAAAAGGAACGGAAGAACAAGCAAAGATCAAATTGGTGGAGTCGCGGAAACGGTAGGTGTTCTATAATTTTTGTTAAGTAAGATAACCAAAGAAACATGATCAGTACATTGTATGTCCAAATCTTAAAAAGGGATGTACAAAAACCGTTGAGTATGAAAAGGAGGTGATTAGGTTTGGCCATGATGTATGGCCAAACCCATCAAAGGGTATGATCATGGTTATGAAGTTTAAAGGAATAAGTAAAGGAACCATAGGGTTCGGCCATACTCATGGCCGAACCCCATGGAAGAAAATGAATGGATAATATTGTGTAAAAAGGGTAAGAAATGGATCATAGGGTTCGGCCACTTTGGATGTCCGAACCCTATGAAAAGACTTGGTGAAATTTTAGAGTGTTTGAGAGATAAAACCATACATGTTTTGAAGGTTTAAAGGGTTTTAAAAAAGGAGATAAAGTTACTATTTTGGGTTGGCCATTGGATCGCTGAACCATGTGATTATCATGGCTAAAGTGTAGAGCCTAAGTTGTATATAATTGATGGAATCATTGAGTTAAAAGAACCATAGGGTTCGGTCATGTAATATGGCCGAACCCCGTGGACTGTTTTGATGGATAATCGGATTAAGTTTATGATGGAAATTATGTAATAATTATATGTTTTGATTTAAGAATTATATGGATTTAGTTTAGGTAAATAATCAGCCATCATGGATGATGGTAAGAGAAACAAAAACCAGTTTGGTGAGGTTCGGCCATGAAGTATGGCCGAACCCCACTAATGGTCATTGGTGGCCTTAGTGTGTAGTTAATAATGTGATTGAAGATGTATGTAAGAATGATTTAAAGGACCAAATCAAGTGGTGAGGTTCGGCCATGTTGAATGGCCGAACCCCACCAAGGTGGATTAGTTATGGTTATTGGTTTTTAAGTAAAAATTAAACAAGGGTTAGTAAAGTGGCATTATGGTAAATATGGATGAAATGATCAAAGATGAAATGACCAAAGGATTTGAAATATGGGCCAAAACCAAGGTGGTAAGGTTCGGCCATATTGTATGGCCGAACCCTACCAAGGTACATTTGGAGGATTAGGTTATTTGGATAAATAAAAGAGAGACCAAAGTTTAAGTGGGTGAGGTTCGGCCATGGGGTATGGCCGAACCCCACAAAGTGGTTTTTGGGACTTAGACTAAGTTGGAATCATATGGTTAAATGTTTGATTTGCTATTATATAAATAGGGCCAGGGGACTTGCTTGAATGGTGTACGAGTTGTGAACGGGTGACGGCTTAAAAGAACGGTCAACCTATGTGAACATTGTGTAGGTTTCCTACCCTTTTGTAACCACACATTTATGTGATGTTTTATCTTAATTTTGATGAGTTATGTGCTAAGTTATCATGTTTCAAAGTAGTTTTGTATGGTAATATGTAATTACAAATGGCATGACATCATGGACATCTCATGCATGGCATGGAGTGGTGATTATGGAACCGGAGGCCACACTCCGTCGGGGCGTCTGAAAGACCACTGTGGGGTACCTTGATGATGAGAATCCCATCAAGAGGAATCCGGAGGCCACACTCCGTCGGGGCGTCCCAAAAACCACTGTGGGGTACCTTGACGATGAGAATCCCGTCAAGAGGAGGCTATGTATAATTGTGATGGGTGGGACTCATTACATGAGCATAACATACATAGCATTGTTTTTATGAGGTTTTGATGAACATGTATTATTATATTATTTGCATGTTGTTTTACTAACCTTGTGGTAGCCCTAATCGGAAACACTACTGGGCGCGTTGATCTAACGCCCTATCTCTATCGTTAGTGGATGACGCAGGAAAGGGGAAGAACGAGGATTGTGATGGAAACCAAGCATAGGCGCTTGGGCTTTGAATGGACTTTGAAATATGGACTTTTTATTTAAGTTATTTGGACAATGTAATTTGATAGTTAGATGTTATTGGCATGTAATAAGGTAGTTAACTATGGTTTGGATGGTTTGGTATGAATGTTTTAGTTTAAGGCTATGTTAGTAATTTTGGAGATAATGTTTATATGATTTGCTATCTAGAAATGGAAAATGGAGTAGTCTTAGGATCTATTATAACAATCAGTTAGACTAAATAAATTCCGCAAATTCATTGCACCATGTGTGGATCAGTTCTTATGGACTTAGTTCATACGCACATGGGCTTGGCCAGTTAAGGGTCGGACGTGAGAAGTCCGAACTTAACTCGCGTCGTGACATTCCGCCTCGATCACTTGTTTATTATTATTAAAAATAAAAAATAAACTCTAATTTTTATGGTGAAAAGGGCGGGGTGTTACATATACAGACTGATCTCCAATCGGATCAGGATCCATACTCCTCGACTAGACCTATGACTCTCTCATGACAACCCGTACACATACCACGACCAACCCAAGAGTCGGACTCACTAGAGTCCCAAATTGACTACCACACGGGAGTAACCACCTCACCAATCCTCAAAGGACTACGAACCAGACTCATCTATGGTATCCTCAAACAAGCACAAGAGTCTCGATAATCAGACCTATAACCTTGCACCCCATCCGTTGGTCTCCACACGACTGGTGTATCCACCCCTCACAGAATTCTATAGGTCTTCTACCGAGTGAGTCAGCCAAACTCAATCGTTAGGTGCCCATAAATTCCTGGTGAGTCAACACCCACAACACAAGTCTCAACAATGAACCCCAAAGTCATAACCACGGGTAAACACACTACCACTTCACACCATAGGCTGTCCCCACTATACAAATATCCTAGCCCGGAATACCATACCTCAGACTGTACCCATCCTGCAGGTGTTGTAGCCTGGAACATCATCTCACACCACGTCACAAGTTATCCCCACCCTACAGGTGTCCTAGCCTGGAATATCTCATCATATCACATCGTAGGCTGTCCCCACCCTACAAGTGTCTTAGCTTGGAATATCTCACTACATCATCCCTTGAACAATGAGTGGACGAGCACATCCTTAGCTACTCAGTCATCCGGGGAATCACAAACCATACCAGCGGGAGTTATCCCTCACCGCATCGTCCCTCGACCAATGAGCGGGCGAGCACCTCCTCAGCCTACTCGGTCATCCCGGGGAATTACAAACCATACAGCTGGAGCGGTCCCTCACCACATCGTCCCTCTATCAACGAGCTGGGAAGCACCTCCTCAGCCTACTCGGTCATCCGGGAATCACAAATCATACTAGCGGGAGCTGTCCCTCACCGTATCGTCCCTCGACCAACGAGCGGGCGAGCACCTCCTCAGCCTACTCGGTCATCCGAGGAATCGCAAATCATACTAGCGGGAGTTGTCCTTCACCGCATCGTCCCTCGATCAATGAGCTAGCGAGCACCTCCTCAGCCTACTCGGTCATCTAGGGATCACAAGTCATACTAGCGAGAGCAGTCCCTCACCGCCTCATCCCTAGACCAACGAGCCAGCGAGCACGTCCTCAGCCTGCTCGGTCATCTGGGGATCACAAGTCATACTAGAGGGAGCAGTCCCTCACTGCCTCATCCCTCGACCAACGAGCAGGGCGAGCACCTCCTCAACCTGCTCGATCATCTGGAGATCACAAGTCATACTAGGAAGAGCAGTCCCTCACCGCCTCATCTCTCAACCAATGAACGGGCGAGCCCCTCCTTAGCCTACTCAATCATCCGGGGATGCCTCATCCACCCTCCACTCGGGTACCATGACTGTAGGGGCTTCCACGACTACCCTAAGTGAACCAACATTAAACCCTATGGTCTCTCTCTGGGGCTAACATAACTACCTCCCAATTAGTCCTTATCTAGGACTCCCAGGTACATTGTTCTCTAAATCAGATTACACCTCTATCATACGTGTGTTTGAGAAACACAAGACGGACCGACCATTTGATCTATGCAAAGGGGGTACAACTACCCATTTCCAATCACAAGGGAGTCTGCATCCCAACCACGTGTCCACTGCGCGGTCCCACATAACATCCACCTAACTACCAAACAAGCTAGGGGGAGTCTTTAGATCCTGATGTGGCCTAGTACCCATGCCGCCACCGGCATCCCACATACGTTAGTTATATGTATGCGTAGTTACCCCTATGCCTACACTTGTTATTAACATAGTTCATCACATAATCATGTCACCGCACAAGACATATCACACCATAATTAGGCATATATCACCACATATCACATATTTGCATGTTGGCATCTTAACATATTATCAATAAAAATAAACCCTAATCATGTCACCGCACAACCAATCAATCGTGACATCAGATAATCCACTTGTGTATGCCTCTGCGACCATCGGGTACAAATACACCCAGATGGGGGCCCGCTACATAATGGTATCAACAGTTCCCTTACCGAGTGCCTCATAATACCGAGGACCCCCATTCACCGCATTTCATACCCGCACATTTGATAGAGAATTAAGATGCATAGATGTAACACCCCGCCCTTTTCACTCGAAATCAAAGTTTTTTGTTTTTTTTTTTAACATAAACAAAAGTGATAAAGAGCGGAATGTCACGACGCGAGTTAAGTCCAAGCTTCTAAAGCCCGACCCTTAACTGGCCAACCATACATGTGTGTAGACAAAGTCCACTGAGATGGTTCACACGTATTAAGTTTATAATTGCGGAATATAACATAAACTGATTGCGGATTATAATAGAACCTAATGTTACTCCATTTTAGATAGCAAAGTACTTAGTCACTTAACAAATTAACTTAAATTAAATATCCATTCCAAACCATTCACAAACCATAGCAAATATCTAATTATTACAAGCCGAAATTTAACTACGCAAGTTAAATGTCCTTGAGTAACTTAATAAAATAACAATAAGTATTCCAAAGTTCTTATGCTTGTATTTTGAAACAACCAACAACTTTCATCCACACTTTACTCACTTAACATTTATTTAACTCCCTCAACTCAGCCCATTCATTTAACTCAACTTAACCATTTAATTCCACTCAACCATTTAATTCCACTCAACCATTTAATTCAACTCCACCATTAAACAAAACTCATCCTTTTTATTCATTTGACTCAACTCAAACACTTATTTGCATTCCCATTTAATTCAACCTTAACCAAATTAGGTTTGAGCTCACCTAATGGTCAATCAAGTCAACTATGACCCATTGGGTCCCAATTGGGTCTTTTGACCCAAATAACCACCTTGACCCAATTAGATGCACATTACCCATTTACTTTAATTTGATCCTTATAACATGTACATTGGGTCTTAATTGAACAATGGGCCCCACAACTTACTCATCTACGGTCATATCCTTTTAATTCATAATTTCAATGGCAATTTTCGTAAATATTGATAAATTGAAACTCTGGGGTATTATAATACAATCCTCTTTTTAAATTTTTTGTCCCGAAAATCGAACGAAGTAGGATTCCAAAATAAATTACATAAATAATTCAGGGTGAGCTGTTCTCATCTCCGATTCGAGTTCCCAAGTGGCTTCCTCAATACCATGTCGATCCCATACCACCTTGACGAACTGAATCGCTCTGTTTCGTAACACCATTTGCTCAGTCTCCACTATTCTGACAGGCTTCTCGACATAAGTCACATCACTTTGTACCTCTAGATCTTGTACATTCAATACATGAGACGGATCGGGATTGTACTTCCTCAACATCGATATATGAAACACATCGTGTAGAGATGCCAACTGTGAAGGAAGTGCTAACTGATAAGCTACATCCCCCATCCTTCTTATGATTGGGAATGGTCCCACGTATCTTGGTGACAGTTTCCCCTTCTTTCCAAATCTCATGTGTCCATTTCGTGGCGAAACCTTCAAGAATACCATGTCCCCCACTTCAAATTCAAGGAACCTCCTCCTCTTCTCAGCATAGCTCTTTTGACGATTCTGTACAGTTAATAGATGTTGCTGTATTAACTGTATCGGTGTTGTGGTCTCTGCAACCAACTCGGGTCCAATCAATGCAGGCTCACCGGCCTCTGTCCAGCACATTAGTGACCTACATGGTCTACCATATAAAGCCTCGAATGGAGCCGTCTGAAGGCTTGCCTGATAACTGTTGTTATATGAGAACTCTACCAGCGGCAAGTGATCCTCCCATCCACCCTTGAAGTCTAACATGCATGCTTTCAGCATATCCTCCAACGTCTGTATAGTCCTTTCTGACTGTCCATCAGTCTGTGGATGGAATGTTGTACTGATCAGTAGGTCTGTCCCCATAGCCGACTGCATGCTCTGCCACACTCTGCCAGTGAATCAACCATCTCTGTCGGATAATATAGTCAGAGGAATACCATGTAATCTGATGATATCCTTGATATACCGCCGACCCAATGTCTCAGAAGAGTTTGTCATCTTCATTGGAAGAAAATGCGCAGACTTACTCAGTCGGTCTATCACGACCCATATCACATCGTTGCCCTTTGAAGACCTTGGCAACCCTGTCACAAAATCCATGGAAATGTGCTCCCATTTCCATTCAGGCACTGGTAAGGGTTTGAGTAATCCTGGGGACTTTTGATGTTCCGTTTTAACCTGCTGACAAGTTAGGCAATGAGCCACAAATTCCGCCACATCTCTTTTGAGTCCGTGCCGCCAGTAATGTCTTTTCAGGTCGTGATACATCTTGGTGCTGCCCAGATGAATGGAGAGTTTGGTCTGATGTGCCTCGACCAACAACTCTTTTCTACAACTTTTAGGCACATAAATCCTACCCCCGAATACAAGACCCTGTCCTGGTCGTAACTCCCATTCTAGTATGACTTCACCAGTAGACATTTTGGCCCAAATTTCCTCCACCTCCTGGTCTGTCCACTGTTCCTGTTCAATCTTGGTAACCATGTTGGACCGTATGATCAAATTGTAAATAGTCCCATGGTTATTGAGGTAAAGTTTAAACTCTCGAATGGTATTCAGCATCTCCCATTCTGTCCTGATCAAAATGCCACTAATGCATGTGATAAACAACTGAGGGCATCTGCCACCTTGTTCGCCTTGCCAGGGTGACATCGAAGCTTGAACTCATAATCCTCCAAATATTCCATCCATCTGCGCTGCCTCAGGTTGAGCTCTTTTTGATCAAATAGGTACTTCAAGCTCTTCTGATCTGAAAATACTTCAAACTTCTCACCATATAGATAGTGTCTCCAGCTTTTGAGAGCGAAAACCACTGCGGCTAGTTCCAGATCATGTGTGGGATAGAGGCGTTCATGAATTTTTAACTGTCTTGATCCATAAGCCACCACACGTTGAGTTTGACTGAGGACACACCCGAGTTCTTCTCCTGAAGCATCACATTGTACTTCATAACCCTTGCCCCTTTCTGACAAAATTAAGATAAGAGCCATTATAAGTCTATTTTTCAACTCTTCGAACCTCTAGTTGCACAAATTTGACCACTCATATTTGACTCCTTTCTGAGTGAGTCGAGTCAATGGAGTTGCAATTTTGGAGAAGTCCATGATAAACTTCCTGTAGTAACCAGCCAATCCCAAGAAACTGTGGATCTCGGTTACATTCTTTGGTGCTTTCCATTAACTTATTGCTGTCACCTTAGCTGGATCCACGGCTATACCGTCTGCTGTTATGAATGCCCCAAGAATTTGACCTTAGATAGCCAAAATTCACATTTGCTTGCTTTCGCATACAACTTGTTCTTCCTCAAAGTGTCCAGAACTATTTTCAGGTGTTCAGTATGGTCTTCCTTACTTTTGGAATAGATCAGGATGTCATCGATAAATACAATAACAAACTGGTCCAAGTGAGGATGGAAGATTCTGTTCATCAGATCCATAAACACAGCTGGTGCATTGGTGAGTCCAAACGGCATGACTACAAACTCATATAGTCCATACCGAGTTCTGAAAGCTGTCTTCTCTATGTCTTCCTCCCTAACCCTGATTTGGTGGTATCCAGACATCAAATCAATCTTAGAGAAATGGCTGGAACCCCTTAGTTGATCAAATAGATCGTCGATCCTGGGTAGGGGATATTTGTTCCTGATAGTTTGTTGGTTCAGTTTCCGGTAATCCACACACATTCGGAGTGATCCGTCCTTCTTCTTCACAAACAACACCGGAGCTCCCCAAGACGATGTGTTGTTCCGGATGCAACCCAGTCTAAGCAGTTCATCAATCTGCTTCTTTAGCTCGGACATCTCTGCTGGTGCCATCCGATAGTCGGGTAATGACACTGGTGAAGTGCCAGGGTACAACTTGATTTCAAAATTGATCTCTCTCATAGGCGGCAAGCCAGGGAGTTCTTTTGGAAAAACGTCTGCATATTCTTTCACTATTGCCGGGAGTTCAGCCACCGGTGCCTTGTTGATTCTAATACTGTTCAGTACCAGATGATTTAACCCTTCATGCAATATGCTTTGTTTGTCAGTTCGCACCACATGTTGTTTTCCCTCGGGTGACCAAAATGTCACTCTGCGGCGATAACAATCAATGTTGGCCTGAAAGCTAGCCAACCAGTCCATGCCAAAGATAATATCGTACTCAGTCATCGAGTACAAGATAATTGAACTCAAATCTGAGTCCAACGAGTTCAGTATTCACTGCCGTGCATATAAGTCCCAATAACGTGTCTCCGACAGGGGATACAATTGTGAGTGATGTGGATAGTTTTTGAACTAATGTACCAGTAGCAGTTATGAATGCAGCAGATATGAAGGAGTGTGAAGCTCCAGAATCAAATAGTGTAAAGGCGTAGGAACTACTGACTACAGCCATACCTTGAATCACAGAATGATCCACATCCACTGGAGGAGCTAGAGTAAACAATCGTCCAGATCCAGCAAGGTTAGGCGCCCGTCCCGCCTGGTTATATGTCCTGCCTCCTCGAGACTTAGCTGGCCTAGTTGGTGGATGGAATGATCCACTTGAATAGGAGAGTTTGTTAAGCTTTGGGCAATCCCTCTTGAAGTGACCCGGATGATCATCGAAACAGTTGTTCACCCCTCTGAGAGCCTGAGTGACTAATGCAGATGGGGAGGGATGATTGGGACGAAATCCCCCTGTTGACCCAGTGGATGGTGAGGGTCTGCTGAAGTTCAGTCGGAACTTCTTGTTGGGTTGAAATGCGCCCCTCCCACTCTGAGCTCGGCGGTTGTGAAATCGAGCGAACTCAGCCATCTCCTGCTCTGCTATTGTGGCCCTGCTGACCACCTCTGCCAGTGTGGCTGCGTTGAATATGGTCACTTTGGCCCTAATGCTTGCCCGAACCACTTCAAGAATTTTGGAGCACATGTATGAAATGGCCAAACCACTTTCCTTGACCAACTTACTTAATCAAAATTCTATTAAGTACTTACCGGTTCCGCGACTCCTCCAATTTGTTCTTCACTCTGGCTTGTTCCTTTCCTTCCTTATCCTCTCCTTCTTCTTGATTATTTGGCCGAGACTAACCTTGCTGGAAACCCTTAGAGTGGTTCGGCCAAAAGGTATGGATTGAAAGAGAGAGAGGAGAGAGAGAGAAAGAGAGAGAGAAACTTGGGATAGAAAATACTCAAAATCCTTGCCAGTTGAGGGTGGGTCCCTCGCATGCTTCGTGTAGGAGGGCGCTCTCACGGCTATTTCGCACACTAGATGTGCGTTGATGCGCAGAGCTAGATACTATTTTACCCCATGGGAGTGGTACTAGTTTCGTTAGACGCGGATCGACCACCTTAGAGCTTGATTGAATCACCCTTGGGGTGAAAGGATGCATGGCGAGGTAGACTTGATCACGTTGGACATGGATTCTTCCACTTAGTAAGTCATGGACCCTAAGCTTGCTAGGGGTCGAGGTACGTTTATATGTTGATATTGTTGCCACAGTCACGTAGTGATTCATTCGAGTGTTGTTCCTACGGGTAGAATATCTCATGGTAAATGATGTGCCCTAGATTGTTTATGCCCATGAATGGATTATACCCATAGGGGGGTGATATTCATGGATGATTATTAACCAGGGATAGATGATATTCACTGATAGAGAGATACCAAGGATGGATGTGTAAAACCGTGAATGATGATTTTCATGGTGGTTTGGATTGATGCCGGGTATCGGTATCGTAAAAGATTTGAACAAAAGGTGTTAGTCACATAGTGACTTATGTGCAAATGAAGATGTGCCAAATTTTGGAGATGTGTTTAATGGAAAAGATAAGAGTCTAGTGAAACTCAAATGGGAAGCTATGGGCGACTGCCGAGTTAGTCTAGCTAGCTGACTCTGTAGTTAGCAGATGGAGTTCCAGAAGAATGAAGCTAGAAACATACTTGAAATGGAATCAGCAAAAGACTTGAGCATAGGCTCGTATTGGCAGGCTACCTCACACAGAGATAGTCGATTCACCAGCAGAGTATGGCAGAGCATGCAGTCGGCCATGGGAACTCAAGTCGGAAATGAGAGCAGCTCACCTTGAGCTATTTATGTAATTTATTTTGGAACCCTACTTCGCTCGATTTTCGGGACGAAAATTTTAAAAAGAGGATTGTATTGTAACACCTCGGATTTTCAGGATATCAATTTACATGAATTTTGTCCATTAAATTATGAATTAATGGACATGGACCTTAGATGGGTAAGGTCTTGGGCAATGGCCCAATTAAGACCCAATGGTTATGGAATGAGTGTTCAATGTGGGGTAAATGGGTAAGATATATCTAAATGGGTCAAGGCAGCTATTTGGGTCAAAAGGCCCAATTGGGACCCAATGGGTCATGGTTGACTTGGTTGACCACTAAGAGAGTCCAAGCTTGATTAAGTTGGGGCTGGTTTGAGTTGGAAATAGAATCAAATAATTAAGTGATTCAAGTGAATTAAGTGAGTTGAGTTGAGTTGAAATAAGTTAAATTAAAGTGGTGAGTTGAATTAAAGAGTGAGTGAAGTGTGAAGAGGAGGGATTGTTGTTTCAAAAAAATCAAACCAAGGGGGTGTAATGACCCGGAATTTCTGAATCAATATATCTGTGGTTATTATTTATTTTAATGATGGAAATTGACAATTTTAATGGAATAAATGTTAAATGGGCCAAAATTTGGACAAAGGCCCAAGTATGGCCCAATAAACCATGGATTGGATTTTAAAATCATTTAAGTGGTCGATGATGGCCAATTGGGCCAAGGATGGTCAAATGGGGCCCAATACCCACTTGGGACCCAATGGATTAAGATAATGTAAACCCTAAGATAAATGGGTATGGATAAATGTAATTGGGCCATGGGCCCAATGAGGATCCAATTGGTTGGAATGGACTTAGTTAAAGCTAAATCACCTAAGTTGGTGATGGAATTAGACCAAGGTGATGTGGTTGGGACCCACCTCCACCTCACCAAGCGAGGTGGCGTGTGGACCAAGAGTTGGTGGGGTCGGCCACCATGGTTGACTTGGTCAACCATGAGTGGATGCATGAAGGAATTTAAACAAAAGGAATTAAGTAAATGGGAATTAAATTAACCTAATTATCTAATTAATTAAATGTTTAAATAATCATAAAGGTGGTCAAATGGTCAAAATTGAATGACCAAACCACCTCATTTACAAAGGCCAAAACGTTGGCTTGTAGTGTTTATCCCACCACCATAAAGTATAAAGCATAAAGCAAGATAACTATCTAAGCTTGGTTGGTGGGAGACTTAATGTGGAATGTATCTTATGATTTTTTTTTATCTCATTTCTCTCCACTCCAACGAGCCCTTTCACTCTTTCCCTCTTTTCATATCTCTCATGGCCGTTCCACACTCCAAGAAGAGAAGAAGAAAATTAAGAAAGGAAGAGAAGAAGAGAAGAAGTGCAAGCATGGTCCACCATTCCAAGGTCAAGATCTACCATCTTCTTTCTCATGTCCATCCTCTCATCTCTCTCTCAAATCAAGCCCTACTATGGCCGATCCTAAGCTTGGGGGTTTTCACCATTGATCAAGCATCTTGGCCGACCAAAGATCAAGAGAAAGGAGAAAGGAGGCTAAGGAAGCCGACGGGAGTGGCGGAAGTCGGAGGAGACGACGGATTGTGAGTATTTCTTAAACAAGAGTTTTGGATATTTAGGGTTTAAGATTTGGGATTCATTGTTGTTAAATTTAATGGTGGCCAAATGATTTTATGCCATGGGTTTTAAATCCATCAATTTGAAGGATGGAAAGTGGATTAACCCTAATGGGTAAATTAGGGTTAAGGAAAATAAATAGATTAAGAACAATGAAGGGACATTATGGATTTAAGTTTAATTAACATAGAGTATATAATGTTTGTAAAGAACCATGGACCATAGGGTTCGGCCATGTAGTATGGCCGAACCGCATGGTGGTTGATTGAATGATTTTAGTAAGGTTGTGAAGAATGGAAGACATAGAAAGAAATTTGGGAATTTTAATGGAATTTTAAGGTTTAAAACCATGGAAGAATGGTTAAGGATATTGAGGCTCATAATGATTAAGTGTAGTGATGTTTTCTTTTAGGGATCTTGAATGAAGAAATTCATGAAGATGTAAAGTGGTTTATATGGTCTTAAAAGACATGAATAAATGGTTGACCATGAACCATGGGTTCGGCCATGGTGAATGGCCGAACCCTATAGTGAGGTGTTGTAATGATTTTTGGGTGTGAAATTGTGGAAGTTAATGGATGAAGGTTAAGGTTTCTAATGATCTTAAATGTCACCAATGAATGATGAACCATGAACCCATGGTAGGTGTTTAAGTGAATTATTAGGGTTTATAAATGATGGAAGCCATGGAGGATGATTTAGGGTTTTAAGATTTTAATGGTTAAATGTAGGTAATTAAGGATCTTTAATGGAGTTTTTGGGGTTATGTTTTTGTAAATTTAAATGGGTTTGGAAGGATGGAAGGTATGGAATAATGTACTAATAAATTGGAGGCTTAAAAAAAAAAAAAGGGTCAAAGGTTTATAAGTTTTAAGGGGTTTTTAGGGAAGGAAATCATGGAAGGTGGCAAGGTGATTTCAATGGGGTTTTGAAGAATGGGAACCATGGAAGGGGTTAATGATTTTGAAGTTTTAAATGGGTGGAAATGAGGTTTTTTTAAAAGTAAAACCATGGACAATGGGTTCGGCCATGGTGTATGGCCGAACCCCATGGGGGAGATTTGGATGAATTTGGTGTTTTGGAACCATGAAAAAATAAATGGGAGTTATAGTTAAACTAATGGACCAAAATGTATTTCATGATGATTAAGGAAGGATGATTTAAATGTATGAGTTAAAATCCCTCATAGTTGGACTTATGTGTGTGTTTAAATTAATGGGGAATAAGTCATGATTAAAGGGGTCATTAATGGACTCAAGAATGTATCAAGTGATGATCAAAGTTGATGATTTAAATGCATGATGTAAACCTCCTCATGGGAGGGCTTATTATGGATCTAAATGTGGTGAAAAAAGACCCAAGGAAAAAAATGGGGATTAGGTTGAATTAAAGGGGCTAGTTTTAATAAAAACCCATGACTCATTGAGAGTCCTCTTTGGGGCTAAGGTTTAAGGTGTGTGCATGTGTTTAAAAATTAATGGAATTAGGTTAATTAGATGGTTGAGGTAAGTGGTCTTGTTGTATGGTTGATGGATCAATTAGGGACCCAAGATGTGGTTAAGAATGATGATTCAATTGTAAGTTATTTTATGGGCTAAGGAAGGGTGTGTGTATGTGGTTGGATGAATGGAAAAATTAGGCTAAGTTAAGGACTAAATTATTAATTTGCATATCATGGTTAATGAGACATCAATGGAACCATTTTGTGAATCAATTAATGGGTCTAAGTTATGGATCAATTATGGACATAATGTACATGGATTAAGTAAATGAGTAACCATGGAAGGGTAATGGCAAAACCGTAAATATTGGCCAAAATGAAGAAACCCATGGGAGGTGGTCATGGACTTAGGGACTCTAAGTGACAACCTTATGAGTGATTAATAAAGCCTAGGGTGGCTGGTTTTTAGACCCATATGATTAAAATATTTAATGGACTAAATGGGACCCGCAACACTTAGTGAGATTTGGCCATGGTATATGGCCGAACCCCACTAAGATGTGATTTATGGACTTGAATGGTTAATACATGGACTAATTGATATGTATAATAAGGTACCGGACATCGCAAGTGGTGCATGATAGGCGACCGGGTCTGTCGAACGGAAACGGAAGAAAGAACGCTAGTCGGTATTCGGTAGGATTCTAACCTTTTTGTAAGCCATGGATTGAGTGTTGGTTTTTTTAAATTATTTTGGAAATTATATGGTTTGTTTTAAGATTGGTTTTGAATTATGTATTATGTAGGGGTTTTTACTTGATTTATTCTGGTAAGCATATGATTGGTTTAAAATGGGTTTTAAGTCTATGATGTGTTTATTGAGGCTTTGCTTGATCTACTTTTGATAATCAAGTCATATGTTTTATTGATGGAATTTTTAAATGCCATTGTTGGTTATTATATTCATTACATGGCATATGGCATCAACTGTAACACCCCAAATTCTCAATGAAGTGGAAAATTACCAAAATGCCCCTGAGTTATTAAATTAATTATTTTGTGATGTTAAGTAAGGAAATAGTGGGGCCCATTGCTCAAATTAAAATCATATGAGCACATTATGAATGTTAAGTTTGATTGGTTGGGTAATTTTCATCATTTGGGTCAAAAATGGCTACATGGGTCAAAGGGCCCAAATGGGACCCATCGGGTCAAAATGGATGATTTGACCATTTTGTGAATTTTAAATTAAGTGGGGTTAAGCCTATTTGATTGGAAATCAAGTGGAGAAAAAATGGGTAGGCTTGACCCATATGTAAAAACCAACTGCAAATGGCCAAAATACCATAATTGGGTCATAGGGTCAAAAACGGGTCAAGGAGCTAAAAGTGGACCCAACGGGTCGAGTTGACTATTGTTGACCGTGTGAACCCTCAAGGAGCTAAAACACGAGTCAAATCAGTTGAGTGGGACTGAAGTGAGTTGGAATTAAATCAAGTAGTGAGTCAACACGTGTGCATTAAATGAAATGCATTAAGTATGTGAGTTGGGTGAGTTGGGATGGAAATCTAAATATCTTGAGTTGGGTGAAGCAAAAGGGAAGTTGAAGGGGCTGTAAACTCACTGAGCTAAGTAGGAATTTGAAGAGGTTGGCTGGTCTCAAACCAACCAAAACAAGTCCCACACGTTGGGGACTTGTTTTGGTGAGTTCCATGGTGATTATTAAATGTATATGATGGGTTTTGAGGTGAGTTATATGGGAATATGAATGGCTGCATGGGTAGAATGCCAAGGGGTGCTTTGCTTGGCTGCAAGTTACTCCTTGGTTTGTGCAAGGCTTGATGAGGAGTAATGGTGATGTGGTGGATGAAAATACAAAGGCAATAAGCACCCATTTTGGGCGTGTTTTATCATTGTGAAAGCCTTACAATCCCATCTCTCTCCCTCTCTCAAGAACACCTCTCTTGGTCGAATTTTATATTGGTGATTTCACCAGTGGTTCATGCTTCTAACCAGCTGAGACAAAGGAAGAAAGAAGGAAGGAAACAAGAGGGAAGAAGGCAAGGATCAAAGGCATAAGAAAAGCTTGGAATTTGGTAAGTATTTCCATGGACTTTTGGTTAATAAAATGGGTGTGTGTTGGGCCATGGTGATGGTCGATTACACCAGGGTTTTAACCTTGATTTGTGGAGGATTTAAAATGGTAAAAATAACCATTGGGTTCGGCCACCATGGAGGGCCGAACCCCATGTAAGAGATGGCTTGGTTTTCATGTTTTGAAACATGAAAACCATGGATTTTGTGGACTGTTTTTGGGTTTTCATTTAAGATTTAAATACATGTTTTAGAATGATTAAAAAACATGGATCTGAATGGCATAGGGACTGAAGTTTATATGGTCTAAAATCAGTGGAATAAAAGATGGAAATGGACCATTGGGTTCGGCCACTTAGTATGGCCGAACCCCATGGAAACAAGTGGTTAGTTTTGATGGTTTTTAGAAGTTAAAACCATATAAGTTAGGACTGATGTTAGATGGTTGTAATAGATTTAAAATGCATGATTAAAGAAGGTTAAAACATGGATTTGGATGTTTGATTCAGACCCAAGGTGAATGAGTAAATGTTTCAAAAACCAAAGGTCATAGTGTTCGGCCAATGAACATGGCCGAACCCTATGAAATTGGGTTGGTTTTTAGATGAATTTCTAAAGGGTTGAACTTGGTAATAATATGTTGTTTATTACATGAAGATTGGAAGTTTAAAAATAGTGAAAGAAATCATTGGGTTCGGCCACCATGGAGGGCCGAACCCCATGCAAAGTATTGTTGGTTTTCATGTTGTGAAACATGGAAACCATGTACTTTATGGACTGTTTGGATGAATTTAATTAGATGGTTTTTAAGTGGTTTAAGGGCAGCAATATAATACTGATATTGCATGGTTAAATAACACCTAAAGCATGTTTGAAAGACCAAAACTTGGACATTGGGTTTGGCCACCTTGAATGGCCGAACCCCATGTAAGTAATTGGTATGATTTGGTGAGGTTAATTTACTGTTTTGGTTGATGTTTATGCGGCTGAACCATGTGTAATTCATGATTGGGTTAACATGTTAAATCATGAATAATCATGGGAAGTTGAGGGATTAATCAGATCAAGAGAACCATTGGGTTTAGCCATGTGCATGGCCGAACCCCATGGGGCTAGTTTTGGGATGAATGGACCAAGATTTATGGGTTTTCCTATGTATGTTAAATGAAATAAGTTTGCTGTTTTGGGTTGGCCATGGGATGGCTGAACCTTGTAGTTAATATGGCTAAATGGTAGAGCCTAACTTGTAAACAAATGATGGGATCATTGTGTAGGAGGATCATAGGGTTCGGCCATATGAATGGCCGAACCCCATAGATTGTTTTGTTGGAGATTATGACTTGGTTGTATGAGTTGGATTAAGTAAACATATGGATTTATCTTTGGACTTAGTGATAAGTAAATAACCAGCCACTAAGGTAGATTACTTTTATGAACTTTGATTATGAGCAAGATTAGACATTGGTTATACCAATGGCAAATCTGTGAATATAAGTCAAACGAAGGGATTGATCAAAGGACTCACATGATGTAGTTGGGTCTTAGATACGAATGAACAAGTAAGTGATAGTATGATTTATTGATTGTTATATGGATAAGGTACCGGAAATTGAACGACGTGCGAATCGTGACCGGGTGACGCGAAAGAAAGATCAAGTACTGAAGTGAATCTTTAGTAGGTTTCCTACCTTTTTGTAACCACTATTTCATATGCCGTTTTATGTTGATTTCGATAACTTATATGATTGTAAAGTTATGTTTCTAAATGACATGTTTGCATAGACATCTCATGCATGGCATGGGATGATGGTGTTGTAACCGGAGGCCACACTCCGTCGGGGCGTCCGAAAGACCACTGTGGCGTACCCTGATGATGAGAATCCCATCAGGAGGAATCCGGAGGCCACACTCCGTCGGGGCGTCCGAAAGACCACTGTGGGGTACCCTGATGATGAGAATCCCATCAGGAGGAATCCGGAGGCCACACTCCGTCGGGGTATCCGAAAGACCACTGTGGGTTACCTTGACGATGAGAATCCCGTCAAGTGATGGCTGTGTTGAATGGTGATGGGTGGGACTCATACATGTCCATTTCATACATAGCATGTTTTTATGGAATTTTGTCACACATGTGTTATTATTATATTATTTGCATGTTTTTGACTAACCATGTGGTAGCCCTATTCGGAAACACTACTGGGCGCGTTGATCTAACGCCCTAATTCTATACTCAGAGGAGATTGCAGGTACAAGCAAAAGGAAAGGAAAGGTAGTTAACTGGGAGGGGAGCCAAGCCTAAGCGCTTGAATGAAGGACTGAACTACTTTATATTACTGTCTTTTGAATACTTTTGTGGGACATGTAATAATTCATTACTTACTATGGTTTGATTAGGTTAATAACCATTGGATGGTTGATCTATGTTAACTTATGTTTAAGACTGTTACTTGCTATCTCGTCTTTCTTTTCCGCAATTAATCTAGGTTTTTCCGCATGTTGATGTTAGTTCCATGTGTGATTCATAATCATGGTCTATTCCATGTACACATGGGTGGCCAGTTAAGGTTCAGACTTGGGTAGTCTGAACTTAACTCGCGTCGTGACGCCGCCCGCTCTCTTTTCTGAAGTTTTATTATAATTTAAAAAAAAAAATTAGACTCTGAAATTATCGAAAAGGGCGGGGCGTTACATCTACATGGGAGGGATATGGCATGAGAAGGATGAAATGAAACCGGAGCCCATGCTCCGTCGGGGCGACCGATAAACAGGCTTGGGGACATTATGATGTGTTTGACTCATCAGGGATGATGTATGGATTATTATACCTTAACGAGGCCTTACCGTCAAGGGGGATGTTGTATTTATTGTTATACCTTGATGATGGTTCTTCCATCAAGGGGGATATTGTATTTGTGGTTACACCTTGACGAGGCCTTACCGTCAAGGGGGATGTTGTATTTATTGTTATACCTTGAGGATGTTTCTTCCATCAAGGGGGATATTGTATTTGTGGTTACACCTTGACGAGGCCTTACCGTCAAGGGGGATATGGCATCGGGATAGTAAGGATGATGGGTGGGATTCATAACACAGACACCCATGGCATGGCATTCATTCTATGGCTTTTCGTTATGTATTATCTATATGCGTTGTTATCACTAATCCATGTGTTAGCCCTACTCGGAGTCCTACTGGGTGCGTTGTCTAACGCCCTACTTCTACCCTAGCTGATGACGCAGGAAATACCGGAGCAGAAGGACGGGACGGGAGCCAAGCTGAGGAGCTTGGAAAGGCGTGCTAGATAGTTTACTAATGTTTATGTTGGATAATGTAATTTGAAATAGTTTAGCTTGTCGGAAATGTAATATTTTAGACTTATTGCCATGTTTTGAATTTTGTGGTAGACGTGTGATGTTATGGCATTTTGGTAATTAAATGATGAGATCTTCCTTGCTATCTAGAAAGAAAAATTGGTAGGATAGTCTGTAATGTCTTTCCGCATTTAATGTAACTTTCCGTGAGTTTTCTTCTACGGGTGAACTATTCTCTGTGGACTCTGTTCCACGCACCCGTAGGGTTGGCCAGTTAAGGGCCGTGTTTTAGAAGCTCGGACTTAACTCACATCGTGACATCCACTCCCTTTGTCACTTTTTTTTTAAAAAAAATAGACTCTGATTTTTGGTGAAAAGGGGCAGGCGTTACAGGGGGTCCACGTTGGCATGGGAGTTTCATCTTAGAGATGAAACCCCCATATAGAGAAGTAATGAAAAGATGGGGAGTTTTGTTTATTTTCAAATTCAAAATTCTAGACTACACGTTGGAGAGGGGGGGGGGGGAGGAGGAGGGGGGGAGGGGGGGAAGTTTCATCTCAAGATGAAACCCCCACATGAAACATTAATGAGAGGAGGAAGTTGGGGGGAGGTTACACCAAGGCAACCTATGGGAGCCGTTGGATGCCTTGGGAGTTTCATCCCATGGATGAAACCCCCAAGTGAGCATAAAGGACTATGGTTAATGGAAATGGGAGTTACAAGTGGTGCCACCAAGAGACACCACCTTGGGCTGAATTTCATTAACCAAAGAGTTTGATTTCACTCTCTCCCTCTCCCTCTCTTGGCTGGCCAGCATTCTAAAGGAAAGAAGATCAAAGTTCTCACACAAGGCCGACCACCCTCAAGTCAAGGATTTGGAGTATTTTCTATCCCAAGTTTCTTTCTCTCTCTCTCTCTCTCTCTCTCTCTCTCTATATCAATCCATACCTTTTGACCGAACCATTCCAAGGTGTTTCCTGCAAGGTTAGTCTCGTCCAAAGAATCAAGAAGAAGGAGAGGCTAAGGAAGGAAAGGAACAAGCCGGAGTGAAGAACAAATTGGAGGAATCGTGGAACCGGTAAGTACTTAATAGAATTTTGATTAAGTAAGTTGGTCAAGGAAAGTGGTCCGGCCATTTCATGGCCGAACCCTAGTCTTATTATGACAAAGGACCTCTTGCATGGATCCTATAAGGATTATGCTTATGGATCATGGCTGGCCTTGCATGACCAAACCCTAAATGGTATACACAAGAACCACCAAAGACCAAAAAGGGGTTGGATGAGGTTCGGCCATGATGAATGGCCGAACCCCATCCAAAGACCAATCTTGGATTTATGTTTTTAAAATTGAAGGCTATTGATAATTTTAAAGGGTTTTATATGGATTAATGTTGGTGACTTTAAAGAGTTCTAAAGGAGGGAAACAATGGAATAATATTAATCATTTTAAAAGGGGTCTCAAAGGTGGTAAATGGTAAAGAACCATGTACCATGGGTTCGGCCATAGTATGAGGCCGAACCCCATGAAGAAATGTAATGGATGAATTATGGATTCTTGGGTTGAAAAGGATGACCTAAGGTTATGATTAAATTTCCCATGGAGGGACTTGTGTTATGTATTAAAGATTGTAAACAATTAAAGGAGAAGATGGGAAAATGAGACATCATGTGTTCGGCCATGGTGTATGGACGAACCCCATGAACCATTTTAAATGGGTCAATTGGTATTATATCTTGATTTGATGAACCATACTATGGGTCATTAGGGTGATATGCATGTGTAAATGAATGGTTATCAAGTTATGGAATGGAGACATTTGTAGGAATTTATTAAGGTTGTATGTCATGATTAGTGGACCATCTATGGATTTATGTTTATGGGTAAATTATGAACCTAGATATGTAAAAATGATAGGAGAGTTTAGTCATGGAAAGAATAATGGCAAAAAGGTAAATATAGTTAAAATTGAAAGACCATGGGTTCGGCCATGGTGTATGGTCGAACCCCATGGGGAATATTTTTATGGACTTAGGTTATTATCAAGGATGAATGATCTTGGACTTATTTAATTTATAAAGATCAAAGACCAAACTCAAGTGAGTGAGGTTCGGCCATGTGGTATGGCCGAACCCCACTAAGGTGGATTGTGGTGGACTAAGGGTTAAGTAATTAGTTAAGTGATGATTGAGTAAATAAATAAATAAAATAAACCCTACCGACTAAGGTGGATTGTGGTGGACTAAGGGTAGGGTAACTCCACTACCCTAGAGTTACACAAGAGTTGGGGAGTTGTTTCAAATTCAAAAGAATGGAGTGTGAGGTTGAAGGGCTGATGTTTCAAACTCAAACACCAATCCATACATTGGAGAGAAAGGGTGGGGGAAGTTTCATCTCAAAGATGAAAACCCCACATGAAGCTTTAAATGAAGAGTGGAGGAGTTTCTTATTTCAAATTCAAATCCAAATAAGAATTAAATGGGAGTTGGATGGTTTAGTGGTTCAAGCTTAAGCAAAACGTTGGGCTCAAGGAGTTTCATCTTATGGATGAAACTCCCACATGGGCAAATAATGAGGAATGGCGGTTACATATTTCAAACTCACCCATGCCGTTGGGCACATGGGAGTTTCATCTCAAGGATGAAACCCCCAAGATGGAAGATGAATGGGGCTTGTGGAGGTTACACAAGACATTGTATTGCAGCCGTTGGAGCCTTGGGAGTTTCATCTCAAGGATGAAACCCCCAAGGGAAGCATTAAGGAGAATTGTTAATGAAAATAGGAGTTACAAGTGGTGCCAGGTATGTTTAAATCACCTAAGTTAGTGATGACATGATCAAGATGGCATAACCTAGTGGGGCACACCTCCACCTCACAAGTGAGGTGGCGTGTGGACCAAGGCATAGGTGGGGCCGACCATCATGGTTCACTTGGTCAACCATGGATAAGTCAAAGGGAATTAAGGAGGATCAAGTGAATTAAGTTGAATTAATTAATGTGAAAATCACCTAAGTTAATTTTAATCAGACCAAGGTGACATAGGCCGAATGGGACCCACCTCCACCTCATCAAATGAGGTGGCGGGTAGGCTAAGGATTGGTGGGGCTGGCAACCATGGTTGACTTGATCAACCATGGGTGGATTAATGGAGAAGAATCAAGGAGACTAAAGGAGATTAAGTGGGAATTAATTAACCTAAGTCAATGATCCAATTAATTAAATAATTAAGTTAGTCAAATTGGGTCAAATGGGGAGTCAAAGGGATAAGTCAATGGGTGGTTTCATCTCATTGAAACCACCCAAACCACTCAAAGAAAACACAACTAAACCATGGGCTTAGGGTGGTGGTTTCATCTCAACCACCACCACCCAAAGCATGATGACCCATACCCCTCCATGATGATGGTCAAATGGTCAAGATGGAAGACCAAACCACTCCATCTCAAGAGGCCCAAAACCGTTGGCTTAGTGGTGGTTTTATCCCAACCACCACCACTAAGGCATGTAAGCCCATGCTTGGTGGGTGGAGGGAAATGATGGTGAAGTATAGCTTAAGCAACCAAATGAGATGGGTTTTCATCTCATCCCATTCTCATCTCACTCTCTCCATCTCTCACTCTCCAAAATCGTCCCTCACTCTCACATGACCAAAGAGGAAGAAAAGACTTAGAAGAAGAGAAGAAAAAATTCAAGCATTGGCCCACCACTCCAAAACCAAGGAGACTTAGACATTTTCTCATCCTCTCCTCCCTTCCCTCTCTCAAACCCACTCCATGTTAGCCGAACCCCAACCTTGATGTTTTCATCTTGATGAAACATACCTAGTGGCCGAACATCAAAGAGAAGAAGAAGAAGAAAGGCTAAAGAAATCAAGAGGAGAAAAAGAAGCCGAAGGATCCGCGGAGTGGTAAGTGTTCTTAAACAAGAGTTTACATTTTTTTTAAGGGTTAAGAAGAGACCATGGAATCCATTTTTCTTGGATTTAATGGTGGCCAAAATATCATGGGCCTTGGATCTAAAATCCATCCAAGGAAAGGATGAGAAATGGACAAAATGGGAAAGATAAATTAGGTTAAGAAAAAATAAAGGATGTATTAAGGACACTATGTATTAAGATTTATTCAAGTATGGAAATGTGATTTTTGAAGAAACCATGGACCACAGGGTTCGGTCATGTAGTATGGCCGAACCCCATGGAAGGTGATTAGATAATTTTAATGGAGTTTTAAGGGTTAAAACCATGGAAGGATGATTTATGATCTTAAGGTCCTAATGATTAAATGTTAGTGATTTTTAAAGGGGTTTTAATGAGGAAAATCATGGAAGATGATTAATGATTTTAATGGCCTCAAAAATGGTAGATGGGAATGAACCATGAACCATGGATTCGGCCATGGTGTATGGCCGAACCCTATGGTGATGTTTTAATAATTTTAATGTGGGTAAAAAGATGGAAAATGATGGAGAAGGTTGATAGTTTTAAAAGGATTTTTAAGTATAGTATATAATGTTTTAAAGGGGTGAAAATGGTGATAAACCATGGACCATGGGTTCGGCCATGGTGTATGGCCGAACCCCATGGGGAGACTTTGATGGATTAGGTATTTTGGAACCATGAAAAATAAATGGGAATTATAGTTAAGTTGATGGACCAAAATGTATCTAATGATGATTAAGGAATGATGATTTAAATGTATGATTTAAATTCCCTCATGGTGGAACCTATGTTGGATCTAAATGATGTAAATAGATCCAAGGAAAAATAAGAAAAAGACATCATGGGTTCGGCCATGGTGTATGGCGAACCCATGACTCATTTGAGAACCATTTTATGGGCCAAGATTAAGGTCTATGTATGAGATTAATTGAATGGGTATTAGGTTAATTAAGTGGCTGATTTTAGTGATTTTAAGACATGGTTGATGAGTCATTAATGGATCCAAGATTATGGATCAATTATGGGCCTAAGAATGGAGAAATAAAATGAGAACTTAACAATGGAAGAAGTAGTGGCAAAATGGTAAATATGGGCCAAAATGAAGCCTTAAGTGTATCTAAGATGACCTTAGGTGTGGATCATTGAAGCCTAGGGTTGCTAGATTTTAAACTCATGTGATTAAAACATTTGATGGATTAAATGGGGCCCACAAAACCTAGATAGGGAGGTTCGGCCATGGGGTATGGCCGAACCCCACTAAGGTATGATTAATGGACTTAGAAATAGTTAAAAACATGGGTTGATTATTGATATGTAATAAGGTATCGGACATCGCAAGCGGTGCGCGATTGGTGACCGGATTATTGGACGGAAACGTTAAGGAATACTAGTCGGTATTTGGTAAGATTCCTACCTTTTTGTAAGCCATGGATTATGTATTATGTGATGGTTTTCCTTTGATTTATTTTGGTAATCATGTGATTGTTTTAAGATGTGTTTTATGACTATGATTTATATATATTACATGGCATATGGCATCTACATCTCATGCATGACATGGGAGGGATATGGCATGGGAAGGATGAAATGAAACCGGAGTCCATGCTCTGCCGGGGCCACCGATAAACAAACATGGGGATATTTTGATGTGCTTTATCCATCAGGATGGTTACTATGGGTTTTATGATATGTTGATAAGGTTATTCAAACAAGAATGTTACTATGTGTTTATTATACCTTGATGATGGTTTTTCCATCAAGGGGGATATTCGTATTTATTATTATACCTTGAGGAGGCTTTGCCATCAAGGGGGATACTTTGTGTGATTTGATCTTGATGAAGCTTTTCCATCAAGGGGGGACATTATGTATGGTTGAAAAAGGGACATTGTACAATGATGATGAGCTTGATGGGTGGGATTCATGACATGGGACACCCATTGCATGACATTGCACCAAATTGCATGGTTTTGATATAATACTGTCTATATGTTTTGTTATCACTTATCCATGTGTTGGCCCTACTCGGAGTACCTACTGGGCGCGTTGTCTAACGCCCTACTTCTACCTTAGATGACGACACAGGAAACGGAGGACGTGACGGGAGCCAAGCGTAGGAGCTTGGGGAAGCAGGCTAGATGATTTACTTAAATTTATTTTGGAATGTAATTTGAGTAACTTAGATCGTCGGACTGTAATAATTTAGATTACTTGCTATGGTTTGGATTTTATTCTGGACATTATGATTTTGAGATATTCTAGTAATTTAAGTGACATACTTCCTTTCTATCTAATAAATTGGTAGGATAGACTCTATTATAATTCCGCATTAAGTTATAATTCACCGAGCTTACTTTCTACGTGTGAACCGTTCTTGTGGACTTAGTTCCACGCACACGTAGGGTTGGCAAGTTAAGGGCCGGGCTTTAGAAGCTCGGACTTAACTCGCGTCGTGACGTCCCGCGCCCTTTATCACTCTTTATTATCAAAAAAAAAAAAATAGACTCTGATTTTTAGCTAATCAATTCAAGCATAGTGAAAAGGGCAGGGCGTTACAGTTGGTATCAGAGCGAAATCGGAAGAATGAATCTTTCGAAGTAAGATTAAGACGGTTGCATGTCTCACTGACAGCTAAGAATCCCAACTGACCGACTCTTCGGAGTCCGCTGCACGGGGGCCGGATTAATTTACTTCGTTAGACTCAGACTGAAGCATTCAAACTGAGAACGACATTCGATGGAAAGGAATGATAGCAAAGGAAGGACAGTCACTCTAAGTTAGGATTTAGTAAACATAGTAAATAGGGTTTATTTCCCTCGAATTGAGAAAAATCTAGACTTTCCCCCCAAATTGATGAAACAGTGATGGATTTATCAAACGTAGGAAAATTTCTCCGATTTCACCAAATGGAACAAACATTGATACTTAGGAAATTTTTCCCCAAAAACTAAGTGTGCTTTTTTGGATATTTTCCCCAAAAATCAAATAAAAACATTTGATACTTAGGAAGTTTCCCCGGAATTAAGTATACTTATTTGGTAATTTTCCCCAAATTGGAAAGAAATAAATGACACTTAGGAAGTCTTCCCAAAACTAAGTACATTTATTTGGCAATTTCCAGAAACAAAGCAAAACAAAGAGTGTTGATTTGGCAATTTCCCCAAACAAGATACACTGTATTATACATAAGAAATTTCCCCAAAACCAAGATTGGTTTTATTGGAAATGGTTGTTGATTATTTTTGTATTCTATTTGTATGATACAGATATGTCGAGTAACGTGGAGTGTATGGAGTTATAGGATAAGGGAACCCCTAGCTGTCCGATAGATTTGGTGTCTACTTCCAACAACTCCAGCATGGAAGTTAACATGGACTTTCAGGAGGGACCTCCCGAGGAAGATAAAGTGGATTTAGCATATTTTTTCTGAAGAGCATATGGAAGACTTTCCAATGATAAGAGAGTCGGTAGGGGAAATAGAACCCGATTATATGTGCGAGTTGTGCAACCAGGATGGGCACAACTGCACATACTGCCCCTACCCTCTTGAAGTTGTATGCCTGGTTTGTGGACTACATGGGCATGGGGAAGAAAGGACTAACTGTCCTTATATTGGAGGACCAGGGATAATACCCTGTTTGACATGTGGAGTACTAGGTCACATGTCGATGTCGTGCCCTAACAGTCCCTTTATGTTTGAGGATGATGCAGGGTCTTCTACGGAAGACTAGGCTGGGAAGTAGTAAGAAAGGTTATTCAAAAGAGGGTTATTTTTGTAAGGGTTGTGAGTACATTTTGTTATTTTGAAGGGTTTATTGTAACCCTACCAACCCTTGTATTATGATAGAAGTTTGAATGACTTTTTAAGGAAGTATGCAAACTTAAGAGTTTATGAAGGAACTAAGTCAATAAATGTTTTTTTTATATGACTTAGGAAAATGCCTCCGAAGAGAAGAACCCGACAAAACCCATGTGTGGAAGAACAGGTACAACAACCTCACCCGGAGGAAGAGGTACCACCATCTCATCAGGAGGAAGCGTAGAATAGCGTGAATATTCCAGTGATAATGTAACACCCGCCCCATTTTCACCGAAATCAGAGTCTATTATTTTATTTTTTTTGAATTAAATAAAAGTGACAACGGGCGCGGACGTCACGACGCGAGTTAAGTCCGAGCTTCTAAAGCCCGGCCCTTAACTGGCCAACCCCAGGCGTGCGTGGAACGAAGTCCACGAGGACAGTTCACGCGTAGGAAGTAAGCTCGCGGAATGTAATTACATGTGGACCATTACAATAGATACCATCCTACCAGTTTTAGATAGAAGGGAAGATACATCATTAAATTACTAAAATACCCCTTTGTCATAATTATGTCTCAAAATGATAACGTACAGAGTATAGTCCAACCCATAGCAAGAAATCTAAATTATTACATGTAGACAAGCTAGGCTACTTAAATTACAACTTTTCCAAAATAAAACTTTGATAAACAAAGTAGCCGCTTTCCCAAGCTCCTACGCTTGGCTCCCGTCGCGTCCACTGTTTCCTCCGTCTCCTGTGTCATCAGCTAGGGTAGAAGTAGGGCGTCAGACAACGCGCCCAGTAGGACTCCGGGTAGGGCTAGCACATGGATTAGTGATAACAAGCATACTGATAACAATATAATAGAACCATATGATGAATGCCATGCCATGGGTGCCTATGTCATGTGTCCCACCCATCATCCATATCATCATAAAATGTCATATCCCCCTTGACGGCGAAACCTCGTCAAGATGTCCCCATGTTTGCTTCTCGGTCGCCCCGACGGAGCATGGACTCCGGTTATAGCCTATCAAGCTGTCCCCATGTCTGTTCTCGGTCGCCCCGACGGAGCATAGACTCCGGTTATAGCATATCAAGCTATCCCCATGTCTGTTCTCGGTCGCCCCGACGGAACATGGACTCCGGTTCCTTTATTTTCCCACCCATGCCATGCATGAGATGTAAGTGCATTATGCTATGTAATATATATATATATATATATATATATATATATATATATATATATAATTCGTATCCATAATATAAAATCCATAGGAGAGGAATATAATCCATAGCATTTAAAATACCATCCATAGCATTAAAATATAATCCTTAGCATTTAAAATACCATCCATAGCATTAGAGTATAATCCATAGCATTTAAAATATAATCCTTAGCATTTAAAATACCATCCATAGCATTAGAGTATAACCCATAGCATTTAAAATCCATGTCAAAATAAATCATATAATTACCAAAATAAAATACAGAAACCATCACATACACCTAACCCACGGCTTACAAAGAGGTAGGAATCCTACCGAATACCGATAACGTCCCTTTCCGTTTTTATCTGATAATTTCGGTCGCCGATCGCGTACCGTTTGCGATGTCTCGATACCTTATTATAGATTTTCCAAGTTAGTCTATATCGTATCCATGATTAAGTCTCTAACTGATCATAAACCTAGATTCATTAATGCTCTTTAACCATGTTACAAGATTTTCATAAATCAGCCCTTAACTTAGCCTCTTTTCCATTGGTTAAAACACATACATAACTCAATCCATAACTGATCCATACACTTAGGTCCATTGATGACTTACCAATCATGTCGTAGGATCATTAAAATCAGTCCCTTTAATTTAAACATAACTCCCATTTTTCCTACCGGATTAACAGTGACCTCTGAAAATACTCCAAACTGTACATTTCAATTCAGTCGACTGAATTAGGAGTTCAGTCGACTGAATCAGGAGTTCAGTCGACTGACTTTGAATCAGATTGTCTGTTTATCTTGCAAGTTCAATTTCAGTCGACTGAAATACACATTCAGTCAGCTGAAACATGGTTCGTACTCCTTTCAGTCAACTGAATCACAGATTCAGTCGGCTGACTTTGTATCAGGTTATCTGTTTGTTCTATCAGTTTATTTTCAGTCGACTGAATCATATATTCAGTCGGCTGAACTATCAACCATCCATTTACGTGTTTAATAAGCATCCCTTCAGTCGACTGAATCATATATTCAGTCGGCTGAACTATCAACCATCCATTTATGTGTTTAATAAGCATCCCTTCAGTCGACTGAATCATATATTCAGTTGGCTGAAACTTCCAGAACCCTTTTCTTGAGACATTTGTGTTCAGTCGACTGAATCATCAGATTCAGTTGGCTGAAACTCCCAGAAACTCTTTCTATTATCAGCCACCATTAGTTCAGTCGACTAATCACCTATTCAGTCGGCTGAAACTCCCAAAAACTCGTTTCTGATTCGTTCATTATCAGTTCAGTCGACTGAATCTTTGATTCAGTCGACTAACTGTTTTGTCAGTCTTCTCCATTGTATATTTTGTTCACCCTTCCTTCATGGTTTCCTTAAAAATTTACATTTCCATGCCTAATAAATTTCAAATACATAATGTCCTTAATTCTTTATTTTTCTTAATCTATCTCTCCTCTTTTCCTCCATTTCTCATCTCATCACTTGATGGATCTTGGATCTAAGGCCCACAACATTTGTGGCCATCATTCATTCTAAGAAATGGATTCCATTTTTTAACCATTAAAAACTTAATCTCTTGTTTAGAGATACTTACAATCCGTGGTTCTCCCGGTTGTCTCTTGCTCCTCCTGTTCCTTAGCCTTTCTCCTTCTTCTTTCTCCTTGATACTCGGCCAATGGTGAACTTGATCAAGGTAAGGTCACCAAGGTTTGGGTTCGGCTAATGGTAGGGTTAGATTTTTGAGGGAGAGAGAGAGAAGGAGGGGATGGAGAAAATATCTCAAGCTTGGGTCTTGGGTGGTCGGCCAACAATTAGTTTCTTCTTCCCTTTCTTCTAAGTTTCTTCTCCTTCTTTCTTCCTTGGATGGGGTCGGTGGTGAGAGGGAGGAGGAGCGAAAGAGAGTGAGATGAGTGGTAAGGTGAAAGCCATTCCATTCTTTGATGCCTTAGCCCACACCCTTCCATGATGGCCTTCACCCATCAAGCATGGGCTCCTTGTCCTTGGTGGTGGTGGTTGAGACCAAACCACCACCAAGCCAACGGTTTGGGGGTTTAAAGTGGGAGTGGTTTGGTCTACCTCCCATTGACCATTTGACCTTATGATGAGAGGTATGGGTCTTCATACCTTAAGTGGTGGTGGTTGAAATGAAACCACCACCCCAAGTCCATGGTTTCCTTGGGTGGTTTCAATGGGATGAAACCACTCTTTGACTTGCCCCTTTGACTTACTCACTTGACTCTACTTTGACCAACCTAATTAATTAAATTAAATCCTCACTTAGGTTAATTAATTCCTATTTGATTTTAATTCCATTAAATTCCTTAATTCTTCTCCATGAATCCACCCATGGTTGACCAAGCCAACCATGGTGGTCGGTCCCACCAATTCTTAGTCAACCAGCCACCTCAACTTGATGGGGTGGAGGTGGGTCCCACTCGATCATGTCCCTTGGTCTAATCAAGATTAAACTTAGGTGATTTATATTAATTAAATCAACTTTTTTTACTTTGTTCCTCCTTAATGCCCTTTCACCCATCCATGGTTGACCAAATCAACCATGATGGTCGGCCCCACCTTTTCCTTGGTCCACACGCCACCTCACTTGATGAGGTAGAGGTGGGCCCCACTTGGTTAGGCCATCTTAATCATCTCATCATTAACTTAGGTGGGTTTAATTTCAATTCAACCCTTTCCATCAATCGGGTCATCATTGGGCCCATGGCCCAATTAATTTATTTTCTACCTTTTACCTTAAAGTTTGAATCATTTTGATCCATTAGGTCCCACATGGTTATCGGGCCCACTTTGACCATTATTGACCCTTTAAATGGTTTCCATCCAATTCATGGTCCATTGGACCATACTTGGGCCTTTGCCCCAAAATTTGATCCATTTACCATCCATAATATCAAAATTCCAATTTTTCCATCATTAAAATAAATAAATGCCATACATATATTGATTTAAAAATTCGGACTATTACAATAGCATCCTCTTTTGAAATTTTCGTCCCGAAATTTCGAGCGAAGTGGGGTTCTAAACAACTCATGCGAAGAGCTCCGGAGAAGCGGCTTTCATCTCCGACTCAAGTTCCCAAGTGCTCTCTTCATTGCCATGTCGTTCCCATACCACCTTGACGAGCCGAATGGCGCGGTTCCGCAGTACCCTTTGCTTGCTCCCAATCACTCTGACCGGCTTCTCCACATATGTCACATCGCTTTGTACATCGATGTGTTGAACATTTAATACATGAGAAGGATCGGGGTTGTATTTCCTCAGCATGGACACATGAAATACATCATGTAGAGATGATAGCTGTGGAGGGAGCGCCAACTGATAAACTACTCCCCCCACCCTCTTTAGGATCGGAAACGGCCCCACAAATCTAGGCGACAGTTTCCCTTTCTTCCCGAGCCTCATGTGCCCCTTCCGTGGTGAGACTTTTAAGAATACTAAGTCTCCCACCTCAAACTCGAGGAACCTTCTCCTCTTGTCGGCATAACTCTTCTGACGGCTCTGTACAGTGAGTAGATGTTGCCGTATCAGCTTAATTTACGTTGTAGTCTCGGCAACCAAATCCGATCCAATCAACGCAGGCTCACCGGCCTCTGTCCAACACACTAGTGATCTACACGGCCTACCATATAAGGCCTCAAATGGAGCCATCTGGAGGCTTGCCTGGTAACTGTTATTGTAAGAGAACTCCACCAGTGGCAAATGATCTTCCCATCCTCCCTTGAAGTCTAGCATGCATGCTCTCAGCATATCCTCCAGTGTCTGTATCGTCCTCTCTGACTGTCCATCAGTCTGCTGATGAAATGCTGTACTAGTCAATACGTCGGTCCCCATAGCCGACTGCATGCCCTGCCATACTCTGCCGGTGAATCGGCCATCCCTGTCGGACACGATAGACTGGGGAATACCATGTAACCTGATGATCTCCCAGATGTACCGTCGACCCAAAGTCTCTGATGAATCTGCCATCTTGATGGGAAGGAAGTGTGCAGACTTGGTCAATCGGTCCACTATGACCCATATCGCATCATTGCCCTTTGACGACCTTGGCAACCCTGTTACAAAGTCCATGGATATGTGCTCCCATTTCCATTCTGGCACCGGTAATGGTGCGGGTAAGCCCGGTGGTTTTCGATGTTCTGCCTTAACCTACTGACAAGTTAAGCAACGAGCAACAAATTCTGCCACATCTTTCTTAAGTCCATGCCACCAATAGTGCCTCTTAAGATCATGGTACATCTTGGTGCTGCCCGGGTGGACAGAGAGTTTGGTTTGGTGTGCTTCAATCAGTAACTCTCTTCTGCAATTCTTAGGCACATATGTCCTGCCTCAGAACATAAGACCCTGTCCTGGTCGTAACTCCCACTTAGGTACAACCTGGCCAATAGACATCTTAGCCCAAATCTCCTCCACCTCTGGATCTGTCCGTTGCTCCCGTTCAATCTCGGAGACCATGTTGGATCGTATGATCAGATTATATATGGTCCCATGATTATTGAGATAGAGTTTAAATTCTCTGATGGTATTCAGTACCTCCCATTCCGTCCTGATCAAGCTGGCTACTGTCGCATGGGACATGCGGCTGAGGGCATCCGCCACTTTGTTTGCCTTGCCAGGATGATATCGAAGTGCGAACTCATAATCTGCCAGATATTCCATCCATCTGCGCTGTCTCATGTTGAGTTCCTTTTGATCAAATAAGTATTTCAGACTCTTGTGATCCGAGAACACCTCAAACTTTTCACCATAGAGGTAGTATCTCCAGCTTTTGAGAGCGAAGACCACTATTGCTAGTTCTATGTCATGTGTGGGATAATGGCATTCATGAATTTTCAACTGTCTTGATCCGTACGCCACTGCACGATTACCTTGACTGAGTGTACACCCCAGTCCCTCACCGGAGGCATCACAGTAGACTTCATAATTTCTGCCTCTTTTCGACAAGATCAAAATAGGAGCGGTCGTAAGCCTCTCCTTTAGTTCCTCAAATCTTTGGTTGCATAGATTTGACCACTGAAATTTGACTCCTTTTTGAGTGAGTCGGGTAAGTGGAGCTGCAACTTGGAAAAGTCCATGATGAATTTCCGGTAGTAACCGGCCAATCCCAGAAAACTGCTGATCTTGGTCACATTAGTCTGTGTTTTCCACTCCTTTACTGCCGCTACTTTAGCCTGGTCCACGGCTATACCTTCCTCTAATATAATGTGCCCCAAGAAGTTGACTTCAGATAGCCAAAATTCACACTTGCTAGCTTTGGCATATAATTGGTTCTTCCTCAAGGTGTCTAATACTATCCGTAGATGTTTGGCATGTTCCTACTGACTTTTGGAGTAGATCAGAATATCATCAATGAATACAATTACAAACTGATCCAAGTAAGGACGGAATATCCTATTCATTAGGTCCATGAACACAGCCGGTGCGTTTGTTAGCCCAAACGGCATGACCACATATTCATATAAGACATACCGTGTCCTGAAAGCTGTTTTCTCTATGTCCTCCTCTCTAACTCGAATTTGATGGTATCCGGACATTAGATCAATCTTGGAGAAATGAGAGGAACCCCTAAGTTGATCAAATAGATCGTCAATCTGGGGTAGGGGATACTTATTCCTGACAGTCAGTTGGTTCAACTTTCTATAATCCACACACATTCGAAGGGTACCGTCCTTCTTCTTCACAAACAACACTGGGGCTCCCCATGCAGATGTGCTGTTTCGAATAAAACCCAGTCTGAGTAGTTCATCAATCTTCTTTTTCAACTCGGTCATCTCAGCTGGTGCCATCCTATAATGGGGTAATGATACTGGAGCGGCGCCGGAGTATAACTTGATTTCAAAGTCTATCTCCCTCTGGGGTGGTAAACCAGGGATCTCTGTTGGGAATACCTCGGCATAATCTGCTACTACCGCCGGAAGTTCAGTTATTGGTGCCCTATCTAATCTGAGGCTGTTCAAGGCAAGATGGTTCAATTCTTCCTGTAGCCTTCTAGGGATGCCCTGTTTGTCAGCGTGTACCACGTACCGCTTTCCCTCGGGTGACCAAAATATCACCCTACGAAGATCGCAATCAATATGGGCCTGATATGTAGTCAACCAGTCCATGCCAAATATAACATCGTATTCAGCCATATCGATTACTAAATAGTTGAACTTGAATCTGAATCCCGCGAGTTCAGTGTTCAATGCCGTACATATGAGTCCTAATGATGTGTTTTTGATGGGGGATACAATGGTGAGTGATGTGGACAGGTTTTGTACTAATGTGCCCGTAGCAGATATGAATGCAGCAGATATAAATGAATGTGAAGCTCCAGAGTCAAATAATGTAACAGCATAGGAACTACCAATTACAGCCATACCTTGCATCACCGAATGATCCACCGCTACTGGAGTCGGTATGGTGAAAAGTCATCCAGACCCTGTAGGGTTTGGCTCACGTCCTGCCTGGTTGTGCGTTCTACCTCCTCGCGACTGAGTTGGTCTAGCTGGAGGGCAGAAGGTACCCCTGGAATTGGAGGGTCGGCTGATCTGGGGACACTCTCTCTTGAAGTGGCCCTGTTGGCCACACTGATAACATGTGTTCCCACCCCGAGGAACCTGTGTGACTGATGCTGATGGGGAGAGCTGATGGGGGCGCAAGCCCCCCGTAGATCCTGTGGAGAGTGAGGGTCTACTAGAATTCGGGCAGAACTTCTTGTTGGGTTGAAACGCACCCCGCCCACTTTGCCCTCGGCGGTTGTCAAACCATACTATTTCGTTCAACTCCCGCTCTGCTATGGTGGCCCTGCTGACCACCCCTGCCAGTGTAGGTTCCTTGAATATTGTTACCCTGGCTCTGATGTTTGGTCGAAGGCCCCGTTCAAACTTACGGGCCCTTCGGTGCTCAGCATCTACCATGTAGAATGCATAGACGGACAGCTTAAGGAATTCTCTGTGGTATTCTGCTACCGTCATGCTGCCTTGTATCAATGAGAGGAAGGCTTGAGTCTGGCTCTCTCTTTCCTCCTCTGGAAAATATTGTTCTTGGAAGGTGGCTGAGAACCATTCCCATGTCATGCTGGTCTTTTCCCCTTCTGGCATTAGTGCTTGTTGCTTTTCCACAATTTCCCACCAACTACTGGCATCCTCGATCAGTTGGGAAGTGGCCAGTAAGATTTTATCAGTAGGATTGGAAATTTGGAGCAGATTAAAGATCTGAGTGATCCTTTTTAACCAATGCTCCGCTCCGACAGCCCCTTCCTTTCCCCGGAAGTAGGGAGGGCGCTGTTGTTGAAAATCCTTGACCAGCTTCTGTTTACTGGAGTCGCTGGCGGTCGCATTTCCGCTTGAGTGTTGTTGAAGAGTAGAAGCGACTGCCGCTTGAACTACGTCTCTTAGCTCGGGAGGTACACCTTGTATGTTTATACTATTCTGGTCCCTCGGCTGGATGAGGTGGCTGTGCCCCCTCGTGATGCGGTGGATGTACTTCCTCTTGATGAGGTGGTGGTACCTCTTCATCTATCCGTGGGTTTTTACGAGTTCTTCTTTTTGGCGGCATTTCCTAAGTCATTGAAAACATTTTTCGACTTAGTTCCTTCATAATGTTGGTGCGTTCACATTTTTGGGAAAGAATTTTCCTACGGATCAAATATTTTCTTCAATTTGGGGGGAAAATTATCAAATAACTATACTTAGTTTTCGGGGGGTTTTCATGTATAGTAAAATGTAGCTTTGTTGGGGAACTTGCCAAATAAGCACACTTGGTTTTCGTAAAACTCCCTAATTGTCATGCATTTTTATCAATTTGGGGAAAAATTTCCTAAGTATCAATGTTTGTTTCATTTGGTGAAATCGGGGAAATTATCCTATGTTTGATAAATCCATCAATGTTATAATGATTGTACTTCCCTTGCTATCATTTCCTTACGTCAAGTGTGGCTCTCAGATTGAATGTTTCAGTTTGAGTCAATCGAAGTAGATTAACCCGGCCCCTGTGCAGCGGACTCCGAAGAGTCGGTCAGTTGGGATTCTTATCCGTCAGTGAGACGTGAAACCGTCTTAATCATACTTCGAGAGATTCATTCTTCCGATTTTGCTCTGATACCAACTGTAACGCCCGCCCCATTTTCAACGAAATCAGAGTCGATTTTTTTTTTTTTTGAATTAAATAAAAGTGACAACGGGCGCGGACGTCATGACGCGAGTTAAATCCGAGCTTCTAAAGCCCTGTCCTTAACTGGTCAACCCCACGCGTGTGCGGAACGAAGTCCACGAGGACGGTTCACGAGTAGGAAGTAAGCTCGCGGAATGTAATTACATGTGGAACATTACAATAGATACCATCCTACCAGTTTTAGATAGAAGGGAAGATACATCATTAAATTACTAAAATACCCCTTTGTCATAATTATGTCTCAAAATGATAACGTACAGAGTATAGTCCAACCCATAGCAAGAAATCTAAATTATTACATGTAGACAAGCTAGGCTACTTAAATTACAACTTTTCCAAAATAAAACTTTGATAAACAAAGTAGCCGCTTTCCCAAGCTCCTACGCTTGGCTCCCGTCGCGCCCACTGTTTCCTCCGTCTCCTGTGTCATCAGCTAGGGTAGAAGTAGGGCGTTAGACAATGCGCCCAGTAGGACTCCGGGTAGGGCTAGCACATGGATTAGTGATAACAAGCATACTGATAACAATATAATAGAACCATATGATGAATGCCATGCCATGGGTGCCTATGTCATGTGTTCCACCCATCATCCATATCATCATAAAATGTCATATCCCCCTTGACGGCAAAACCTCATCAAGATGTCCCCATGTTTGCTTCTCGGTCGCCCCGACGGAGCATGGACTCCGGTTATAGCATATCAAGCTATCCCCATGTCTGTTCTCGGTCGCCCCGACGGAGCATGGACTCCGGTTCCTTTATTTTCCCGCCCATGCCATGCATGAGATGTAAGTACATTATGCTATGTAATATATATATGTATATATATATATATATATATATATATATATATATATATATAATTCGCATCCATAATATAAAATCCATAGGATAGGAATATAATCCATAGCATTTAAAATACCATCCATAGCATTAAAATATAATCCTTAGCATTTAAAATACCATCCATAGCATTAGAGTATAATCCATAGCATTTAAAATATAATTCTTAGCATTTAAAATACCATCCATAGCATTAGAGTATAATCCATAGCATTTAAAATCCATTTTAAAATAAATCATATAATTACCAAAATAAAATACGGAAACCATCACATACACCTAATCCACGACTTACAAAGAGGTAGGAATCCTACCGAATACCGATAACGTCCCTTTCCGTTTTCGTTTGATAATTCCGGTCGCCGATCGTATACCGTTTGTGATGTCTCGATACCTTATTATACATTTTCCAAGTTAGTCTATATCTTATCCATGATTAAGTCTCTAACTGATCATAAACCTAGGTTCATTAATGCTCTTTAACCATGTTACAAGATTATCATAAATCAGCCCCTAACTTAGCCTCTTTTCCATTGGTTAAAACACATACATAACTCAATCCATAACTGATCCATACACTTAGGTCCATTGATGACTTACCAATCATGTCATAGGATCATTAAAATCAGTCCCTTTAATTTAAACATAACCCCCATTTTTCCTACTGGATTAACAGTGACCTCTGAAAATACTCCAAACTGTACATTTCAATTCACTCAACTGAATTAGGAGTTCAGTCGACTGAATCAGGAGTTCAGTCGACTGAATCACAGATTCAGTCGGCTGACTTTGAATCAGATTGTCTGTTTGTCTTGCCAGTTCAGTTTCAGTCGACTGAAATACACATTCAGTGTAACGCCCCGCCCTTTTTCACCCATTTTCCGAAAATCAGAGTCTATTTTTTTTTTTTTTTGAAATAGAAGAGTGAGAGAGGGCGCGGACGCCACGACACGAGTTAAGTCCGAGCTTCTAAAGCCCGACCCTTAACTGGCCAACCCCACGCGTGCGCAGAACTAAGTCCACGAGAATGATTCACGCGTGGGAAGTAAGCTCGCGGATTATAGTTATTGCGGAACATGATAATAGAGTCTATCCTACCGGTTTTTAGATAGAGGGGAAGATACAACATTGAATTTACCAAAATGCCCCTATGTTCATGATCACATCACAAAATGTATCGTCCATAAGTAACGTCCAAACCATCGCAAGAAATGTAAATTTATACAGCCCGACAAGCTAAGTTACTTTTAAAATTACATCTCCAAAATGTAAACATAATATAAACTAGGACTACGCTTTCCAAGCTCCTAAGCTTGGCCTCCAATATTTCCACCGCTTCCTGCCTCTCCTGCGTCATCAGCTAGGGTAGAAGTAGGGCGTTAGTCAACGCGCCCAGTAGGACTCCGAGTAGGGCTAGCAGATGGATTAGTGATACACACATACCGATAACATAAAATACAACAAAATAAGCATGGGATGAATGCTATGTCATGGGTGCTTATGTCATGTGTCCCACCCATTGTCCGTGTGATCATACAATATCCTGTTCCCCATGTTTACTTCTCGGTCGCCCCAACGGAGCATGGACTCCAGTTATAGCATAAGAGCTATCCCCATGTCTGATTCTCGGTCGCCCCGACGGAGCATGGACTCCGGTTATAACCCTCAGGCAATCCCCATGTCTGATTCTCGGTCGCCCCGACGGAGCATGGATTCCGGTTTGTTTATTTTTTTCTGCCCATGCCATGCATGAGATGTAGTGCATTATGCTATGTAATATATATGTATCCCATATACTTAACATATCATACATAGTCATATAATGCATAATATTAAAATATAAACCATATGCTTCATAACTTAAAATTCATCATAAGATAAATCATAATCATAAATCCATCATACCATATGCTTCATAACTTAAAATTCATCATAAGATAAATCATAATCATAAATCCATCATACGCCAAATCAAAATAATTTAAAACACCATCACGTATCCATCGCTTACAAAAAGGTAGGAATCCTACCGAATACCGTGTGGCGTTCCGTTACGCTTCCCGTTTGATAATCCGGTCGCCGATCGCGTACCGTTTGCGATGCCCGATACCTTATTACATTTACTGAATTAGTCCATACATCACCCATGATTAAGTCCCTAACTTAGCCCATTATCCATGGGTTTTAGACTCATACATAAATCCAATTTTTGGCCAAACTTAAGATTCCGATTTGCGAGCCTAAAATGCAGCAACTATCCGCTTCCTTTATTCATTCATAATATATCCATTCTCATGTCCAATCCCCATAGGGTTCGGCCATGTACCATGGCCGAACCCATGGTTCTTCAATGTGGCACTTATTTACCGTTTTGCCACTTTCTCTTCCATGTTTAATATTTCACCCCTTCATGTATATTTTAAGTCTAGATTTCATCCCTAACTTAGACTTATTTATGATTCCATATCATATCCAAATTCAGCCACCCATTACTTAATTTTTTTGAAAAAACATTTAACCCCATATAACCTTTCACATTTGGCCCTAAAGGTGGCCCACAATCATGACCTCCAAATGGGTCATGGTTCACTTTTATTGGTGCCATTTTCAAAGACTCATATTTTGTCCCAAAAATAATCCATTTCAAAAATCACAAATCTTCATTCATTTTGGCCCTTTAAAACAACCTCCTAGGCATTGATACATGCATTAACCTTAGCCTAAAATTGATCAAAATTTGGGTCATGGGTTCGGCCATACATCATGGCCGAACCCATGATGTTCCTTTCCCCATCCTTCTTGGTTTCAATTACCCATTAAACATACCTCCAATGAAACTTAAATCATCCATTTTAATCACTATCTTTATTCCATTTAAACATCACATATCATACTTGTAACATCCATCTAAATTTCATCATTAACTTAACTTAATTCCCGTTTTGTTTAACCACATAACTTAGCCCATGAATGACCTAAAGCATGGGTCATGGGTTCGGCCATACACCATGGCCGAACCCATGATGCCTTTCCCTCATTTTTAACTTGGGTCCTTTAATCACATTTAAAGTCCATTAAAACCACCAACATTTCCTCATGATTTTCTCATTTTAACAATCCTTTAAAAACACCTACTTTTAATCATTTGAAAACTAATTTTCATTAACCATTCTCCATACTTCTAATCTTATAAAAATTCTAAAATATCATCCATGGATTCCATCATAAAACTTTTTTTTTTCAAAAATTGCCTACATTTAATCCTTTAAATCCTTGAAACCCTAAACCATTCTCCAACTTTTTATTTCTTATAAAAACCCTAATTAAGATGCATAATATTAAAATATAATCCAAATTAAAATCATCCTCATTTACCATGGGGTTCGGCCATGCTACATGGCCGAACCCTATGGTCCATCCATTCATTAAAATTTCCATATTCTCCATGCTTTAATACAACCTTAGAATTCCAAAAATTTGAAATCATAAATCACTAATGTTCACTCATTTAAAAACCTAAAGCTCATTAGCTATTCTCCAAAATTTTAAACCTTAACATCTTAATAAATTCATCCCACATTGGCCATGGGGTTCGGCCATGCTACATGGCCGAACCCTAAGGTCCATTCAATCCATTAAAACTTCCATCTTTTCCATACTTAATCCATTCATTTCATTTTTTTTCTTAGACCATCTCTTCCATTTCTTTGCCTTCCATTTGATGGATTTTAGATCCATTCCATAGCCTAAAATAATTTGGCCACCATCATATGGCAAGGATGGATTTTAAAATTAAAAACCCTAAATAATAAATTTCTTGTTTAGAACATACTTACTATCCGACGACTCCTCCGGTCTTTGTCGCTCCCGTCAACTTCCTTGGCCTCTTTTCTCCTTCTTCTTGATCTTTGATCGGCTAGATGTGCTTGATCAATGGTGGGACATGCTTGGATCGGCTAAGGTAGAGTTAGGTTTGGGAGGGGGGAAGAGGGGATGATGATGAAAAACAAGATCTAAGCCTTTGATCTTGAGGGGATGGACCAAGACTTGTTCTCTTCTTCTCTTTTCTTCTCTTCTTCTTCTAAGTTCTCTTCTCTTTTCTTTTGGCAAGGTGGAGAGACGTTTTTTTTTTTCTTGGTGTGTGAGGTGAAGAGGGAGAGAGAGGAATGAGATCAAAAGTTCACCTCCTTTGGTTGACCCAACCATACTCCATCATCATCATTTCCCCCACCAACCCAAGTATGGCCTCCCTTGACCTTGGTGGTGGTGGTTGAGACCAACCACCACCAAGCCAACGATTTTGGTGTTTGCACATGGGTGGTTTGAGTCTTCCAACCTTGACCATTTGACCCACTCATGGCTAGGTATGGGTCACCATGTTTGGAGTGGTGGTGGTTGGGATAAAACCACCACCCTAAGTCCATGGTAATTTTGTGTTTTTTCTTAGGTGGTTTGTGTTTCTTAGAGTGGTTTTGGTCTAAATAAAACCATCATTTGACTTCTTCCATTGACCCAAAGTTGACCAATCTAATTAGTTTAATTAATTGGATCCTTTAGGTTAATTAATTCTTATCTAATTTAATTTCATTAATTTATTTTCTCTAAGAAATCCACCCATGGTTGACCAAGTCAACCATGGTGGACGGCCCCCACCTATACCTACCCCACCCGCCACCTCACCTTAGTCCACCTTAGTCCTCTCAATTTATCCATGGTTGACCAAGTCAACCATGATGGTTGGCCCCACTTTTCCTTGGTCCACACGCCACCTCAATGGGTGAGGTGGAGGTGGGCCCCAATGGCCATGTTGCCTTGGTCCATTTATCCCTAACTTAGGTGATTTAAATTTTATTAATTATATCCCTTTTATTGGATCATCATTGGCCCATGGCCCTATTTGATTCTTGTCTTACCCATTTATCTTAGGGCTTAGTTACCTTGGCCCATTGGGTCCCACATGGCTCTTTGACCCAAATTGACCAATTACATGTATCAATTTCAATTCAAGGTTTATTGGGTAACCATTGGGCCCATGGCCCAATTAGATTCCCTCATTTTCCACTTACCTTAGGATTTGAACCGATTTTGATCCATTGGGCCCCACATGGCTATCGGGCCCACTTTGACCATCGTTGATCCGATTAGTCCTCATTGACCCATTTAATGGATTTCATCCAACCCATGGCCCAATTGGGCCATCCTTGGGCCATTGTCCCAAAATTTGGTCCATTTGGCATTTTATTACAGCAAACTTCAATTTAAAATGAATAAATGCCAATATATATATTTATCAAAAATTCTGGTTATTACATTCAGTAGGCTGAAACATGGTTCGTACTCCTTTCAGTCGACTAAATCACAGATTCAGTCGGCTAACTTTGTATCAAGTTATCTTTTTGTTCTGTCAGTTTATTTTCAACTGACTGAATCATATATTCAGTCGGCTGAACTATCAACCATCCATTTACGTGTTTAATAAGCATCCCTTCAGTCGACTGAATCATATATTCAGTCGGCTGAAACTTCCAGAACCCTTTTCTTATCTGAGACGTTTGTGCTTAGTCGACTGAATCATCAGATTCAGTCGGCTGAAACTCCCAGAAACTCTTTCTATTATCAGCCACCATTAGTTCAGTCGACTGAATCACCTATTCAGTCGGCTGAAACTCCCAAAAACTCGTTTCTGATTCGTTCATTATCAGTTCAGTCGACTGAATCTTTGATTCAGTCGACTAACTGTTTTGTCAGTCTTCTCCATTGTATATTTTGTACACCCTTCCTTCATGGTTTCCTTAAAAATTTACATTTCCATGCTTAATAAATTTCAAATACATAATGTCCTTAATTTATTATTTTTCTTAATCTATCTCTCCTCTTTTCCTCCATTTCTCATCTCATCACTTGATGGATCTTGGATCTAAGGCCCACAACATTTGTGGCCATCATTCATTCTAAGAAATGGATTCCATTTTTAAACCATTAAAAACTTAATCTCTTGTTAAGAGATACTTACAATCCGTGGTTCTCCCGGTTGTCTCTTGCTCCTCTTGTTCCTTAGCCTTTCTCCTTTTTCTTTCTCCTTGATACTCGGCCAATGGTGAACTGGATCAAGGTAAGGTCACCAAGGTTTGGGTTCGGCTAATGGTAGGGTTAGATTTTTTAGGGAGAGAGAGAGAGAAGGAGGGGATGGAGAAAATATCTCAAGCTTGGGTCTTGGGTGGTCGGCCAACACTTAATTTCTTCTTCCATTTCTTCTAAGTTTTTTCTCCTTCTTTCTTCCTTGGATGGGGTCGGTGGTGAGAGGGAGGAGGAGAGAAAGAGAGTGAGATGAGTGGTAAGGTGAAAGCCATTCCATTCCTTGATGCCTTAGCCCACACCCTTCCATGATGGCCTTCAACCACCAAGCATGGGCTCCTTGTCCTTGGTGGTGGTGGTTGAGACCAAACCACCACCAAGCCAACGGTTTGGGGGTTTAAAGTGGGAGTGGTTTGGTCTACCTCCCATTGACCATTTGACCTTATGATGAGAGGTATGGATCTTCATACCTTGAGTGGTGGTGGTTGAAATGAAACCACCACCCCAAGTCCATGGTTTCCTTGGGTGGTTTCAATGGGATGAAACCACTCTTTGACTTACTCACTTGACTCTACTTTGACCAACCTAATTAATTAAATTAAATCCTCACTTAGGTTAATTAATTCCTATTTATTTTAATTCCATTAAATTCCTTAATTCTTCTCTGAATCCACCCATGGTTGACCAAGTCAACCATGGTGGTCGGTCCCACCAATTCTTAGTCAACTCGCCACCTCAACTTGATGGGGTGGAGGTGGGTCCCACTCGATCATGTCCCTTGGTCTAATCAAGATTAAACTTAGGTGATTTATATTAATTAAATCAACTTTTTTTACTTTGTTCCTCCTTAATGCCCTTTCACCCATCCATGGTTGACCAAATCAACCATGATGGTCGGCCCCACCTTTTCCTTGGTCCACACGCCACCTCACTTGATGAGGTAGAGGTGGGCCCCACTTGGTTAGGCCATCTTTGTAACATCCCGATTTCTCAATGATGTGGATAATTACGAAAATGCCCCTGGATTGGCAAATTTAATGGTTGTGATGTTGAATAAGGAAATAGTGGGGCCCGTTGCTCAAACTAAGATCCTATGAACATATTATAAGGGTCAAATTTTAATGGATGGGTAATATACATCAAATTGGGTCAAAATGGTTAATTGGGTCAAAGAATTCTCAATGATTGGAATAATTACGAAAATGCCCCTGGTTTGTTAAATTTAATGTTTGTAATGTTAAATAAGGAAAAGATGGGGCCCATTGCTCAAATTAAGATCCTATGAACATATTATAAATGTCCAATTTGATTGGATGGGTAATGTGCATCAATTGGGTCAAAAATGGCTAAATGGGTCCGAGGGCCCAAATGGGACCCAACGGGTCTTAATGGATTATTTGACCGTTGTGTGAGCTTAAATTAAATGGGGTTAAGCTGATTTGATTGGAAATCAAGTGGAGTAAAAATGGGTAGGCCTGATGCACATGTGAAAACCAAAATACCCATAATTGGGTCATGGAGTCAAAAACGGGTCAAAGAGCTAAACGGGGATCCAACGGGTCGGGTTGACTTTGTTGACCACAGCCGACCGTGTGGGCCCACAAATGAGTTCAATGGTGAGTTAAATCAGGTTAAGTGGAACTGATTTTATTTAATTTGAATTAAGAATGAGTTGACTCAAATGCATTAAATGATTGCCAATTAATGAGGTGAGTTGGACATGTGAGTTGAGTGAGTCAAAATGGAAATCAAATGGGCTATAAATTCAGTGAGTTAAGTGGAATATGAGGAGGTGTTTTGATCTCAAACAAACCAAAACAAGTCCCACACGTTGGGGACTTGTTATGGTGATTTCCATGCAAAACAATAAATGGAAATGATGTGAAGGTGATGAGATTACATGGGGCTGCCAAAGGTTGCAGCGGTTGAGGCCAAGAGTCGGTGACCGTTGGTACCAAGGGGTGCCTTAATGTTCCATCGTTTTTGTCAAGAAGTTATGAAGGAATAAAAGGATTAAAGGTGATGAATGAAGAACCCAAATTAAAAAGATGAGGTTCGGTCCAAGTTGTATGGCCGAAACCCCACTAAGTTGGTTTTAGATATGGTTAAACTAAAGGTTAGCCTAAATGGCATAAAAGTAATTATTGATGGAACGATCAATGATGGAAATGATCATAGGGTTGGATGTACGGACACGAACCTCACATGATGTGGTTGGGTCTTGGATATGAATGAATAAGTAAATGATGTTATGACTTACTGATTGATATATGGATAAGGTACCAGAAGTTGAACGACGTGCGAGTCGTGATCGGGTGATGCTAAAGAAAGATCAAGTACTGAAGTGAATCTTCTGTAGGTTTCCTACCTACTTGTAACCACAATTATGATTTGGTTTTATTATGTTTTTATGAGATATGTTGTATTTGATATTATGTTTCAAATATGGTTTTTAATGATGAGATATGTATTTACAAATGACATACATGTACATTGACATCTCATGCATGGCATGGGGTGATGATTATGTATTACCTTGACTTGAGAGTCCCAATGAAAGAACACCGTGAATCAACTCAATGATGAAGTGTCTTTCCACAGGTAATGAGGATTACTGTGGATTACCTTATCATGAGAGTCCCAATGAAATAATACTGTGAAACAACTCAATGATGAAGTGTCTTTCCACAGGTAACGAGGATTACTGTGGATTACCTTATCATGTGAGTCTCAATGAAAGAATACTGTGAGTCCCAAATGAAAGTGTATTGTGATTTACCTTGATGGTGAGAGTCCCGTCAAGTGATGGCTATGTATGTGTGATGGGGTGGGGCTCATTACATATGCACTTACATACATAGCATTGTTTTCAGATGTTTTATTGATAATCATGTACTATGATATATATGCATGTTTTATATGCTAACCATGTGGTAGCCCTGATTCGGGAACCTACTCGGCGCGTTGATCTAACGCCCTAATTCTATCCATAGAGGATAATGCAGGAACAAGGAAGGGGAAAAAGAAGGACGATGACCAGGAGGGGAGCCAAGCCTAAGTGCTTGATTGTTGATCAGGATTTCTTTATTACTGTCGTTTGAGTTATACTTTATTATGGGCATGTAATATTGTAGTTACTTGCTATGGTTTGTTTAGGTTATTAACAATGGATGGTTGGTTTATGTTATTTATTAATTGAGACTGGTACCTACTATCTATTCAACTTTTTTCCGCAGTTAGTCTAGTTTATTCCGCAAGTCATTGTTTAGTTCCATGTGTGTATTATCTTTCATGGTTTAGTCCATGTACACATGGGTGGCCAGTTAAGGGTCAGACTTTGATAGTCCGAACTTAGCTCGCGTCGTGACGCCGCCCGCTCTCTTTCGATGTTTTATTATTATTTTAAAAAAAAAAATTAGACTCTGATTTCTCGGATAGGACGGGGCGTTCAAAACCAAAGGTCATAGGGTTCGGCCACCATGGAGGGCCGAACCCCATGCAAATGATGGTTTGGTTTTGATGTGTTTGAAACATATAAACCATGAAGTTGGTGGACTGTATTTGATGTTTCATTAAGACTCAATTGCATGTTTTAAAGAGGGCTAAAAACATGGATCTGAATGACATAAGGACTGAAGGTATCATGGGTCTAAAACAGTGGTTTAAAACTGATGAAATGGACCATTTGGATCGGCCATCTTGGATGGCCGAATCCCATGAGGGGTTATGGTCATTTGGACAAAGTGATGAATTTATTGGATGGTTTTGAGAGGTAAAAATGCAGCAATGATGTACTGATTTTCATATGAATAAGTGACACTTAAAACATGCTAAAGAGGACCAAAACATGGACATAGGGTTCGACCACTTTGGATGGCCGAACCCCATGTTAGTATTTGATGATTTTGATGAGTTTAAAACCATATAAAATATGGTGTTTGATGTGATTTGGTGAAGTTTTACTTGCTGTTATTGGTTGGCCAATGTAGGGTCGAACCATGTCAATATTAGGGTTAAGTTACTGATTCAAAGCATGGGTAATTGATGGATCAATCAGATCAAGAGAACCATTGGGTTCGGCCATGTACATGGCCGAACCCCATGGGGCTATTTTTGGGATGAATGGACCAAGTTTATGGGTTTTCTTATGTGTGTTGAATGGAAATAAGCTTGCTGATTTTGGTTGGCCAATAGAGGGCTGAATCATGTAGCAATCATAACAAAAAATAGCGCATAGATGTTGGAGTTATGGAACCAAGGGAACCATTGGGTTCGGCCATATGTATGGCCGAACCCCATGGACCATTTTATTTGATTGAAAAGTTTCTAAGTTATGAAATTTAGTGAACTTAGTGTAAACAAATAACAAATCATGGTTGATGAAGGAAAGTGGGATAAAAACCCATAGGATGTGGTTCGGCCATGTAGTATGGCCGAACCCCATCAATGATTATTTGATGGAATTGGGTTAAATAATAAATGGGATTAAAGGTGATGAATGAAGAACTCCACATGATGTGGATGGGTCGTAGATGTGATTGAATAAGTAAATGATGTTATGACTTACTGATTGATATATGGATAAGGTACCGGAAGTTGAACGACGTGTGAGTCATGATCGGGTGACGCTAAAGAAAGATCAAGTACTGAAGTGAATCTTCTGTAGGTTTCCTACCTACTTGTAACCACAATTATGATTTGGTTTTATTATGTTTTTATGAGATATGTTGTATTTGATATTATGTTTCAAATATGGTTTTTAATGATGAGATATGTATTTACAAATGACATACATGTACATTGACATCTCATGCATGGCATGGGGTGATGATTATGTATTACCTTGACTTGAGAGTCCCAATGAAAGAACACCTGTGAAACAACTCAATGATGAAGTGTCTTTCCACAGGTAACGAGGATTACTGTGGATTACCTTATCATGAGAGTCCCAATGAAATAATACTGTGAAACAACTCAATGATGAAGTGTCTTTCCACAGGTAACGAGGATTACTGTGGATTACCTTATCATGTGAGTCTCAATGAAAGAATACTGTGAGTCCCAAAAGAAAGTGTATTGTGATTTACATTGACGATGAGAGTCCCGTCAAGTGATGGCTATGTATGTGTGATGGGGTGGGGCTCATTACATATGCACTTACATAGATAGCATTGTTTTCAGATGTTTTATTGATAATCATGTACTATGATATATATGCATGTTTTATATGCTCACCATGTGGTAGCCCTGATTCGGGAACCTACTGGGCGCGTTGATCTAACGCCCTAATTCTATCCATAGAGGATAATGCAGGAACAAGGAAGGGGAAAGAGAAGGACGATGACCAGGAGGGGAGCCAAGCCTAAGTGCTTGATTGTTGATCAGGATTTCTTTATTACTGTCGTTTGAGTTATACTTTATTATGGACATGTAATATTGTAGTTACTTGCTATGGTTTGTTTAGTTATTAACAATGGATGGTTGGTTTATGTTATTTATTAATTGAGACTGGTACTTGCTATCTATTCAACCTATTTTCGCAGTTTATTCCACAAGTCATTGTTTAGTTCCATGTGTGTATTATCTTTCATGGTTTAGTCCATGTACACATGGGTGGCCAGTTAAGGGTCGGACTTGCATAGTTCGAACTTAGCTCGTGTCGTGACGCCGCCCTTTCTCTTTCGATGTTTTATTATTATTTAAAAAAAAAATTAGACTCTGATTTCTCGGAGTGGGCAGGGCGTTACAATCTTAATCATCTCATCATTAACTTAGGTGAGTTTAATTTCAATTCAACCCTTTCCATCAATCGGGTCATCATTGGGCCCATGGCCCAATTAATTTATTTTCTACCTTTTACCTTATAGTTTGAATCATTTTGATCCATTGGGTTCCACATGGTTATCGGGCCCAGTTTGACCATTATTGACCCTTTAAAAGGTTTCCATCCAATCCGTGATCCATTGGACCATACTTGGGCCTTTGCCCCAAAATTTGATCCATTTACCATCCATAATATCAAAATTCCAATTTTTCCATCATTAAAATAAATAAATGCCATACATATATTGATTTAAAAATTCGGGCTATTACAGATAACACCCGAGCTACAAAACTTAGTGCAAGCTATAGTCACCTCCGTTTTACAGTAACTCTTAAACGGAAATGGAGACACAACCTCCAATGAAACACGGGACCAAAGAGGTCAAGGTAGGGGAAATGCCTTTTGCCCTCACAAGAGATTCAGACCCAATTTTTGGAGATCTTCAGCCTCTACTGGAAGTTCTTGTTTCCAGTGTGGTCAACAGGGGCATTTCAAAAGAGAATGCCCACAGAATGATAAATCTTCGCACTTCAGAGGTTCTCGCCATCGTCCAGCTAGACTAGCTCAGTCACAAGGACCTAGAGCACATGACCTGATAGGAAGGGCACCTACTCCGACAGAAACGGGACAGCTGAATACTATGATTTCTCCTCCAGAGACAATGGATCATTCAGTGATTCAAGGTATGGCAGTAGTTTGTAGTTCATATGCTTATGCGATATTTAATTTGGGAGCATTCCACTCTCTTATATCTACTGCCTTCACGTATGTTATTAGCACTTTAGTACAACAAATGTCCACTACACTTACTATATTATTCCCTATTGGTAGACGATGACGACCATTGGTGGGTATATCGATCCCCCAATAGATACAGTTTGGTTCCATAAGTTGACACATGGGTCATATGATAGACCTTTGATTTCGTAGTCGACGTATGGGTCGTATGTTAGACCTGTTAGCCCTATGATAGATAGAATAGTCCTACGAAGGTATTAGTTATACCCATGAATGGATTACACCCGTCATATTCATGGATCTGATGGATAAAGATCTTTCGTCCTTATTCGGACAAACTTGCATTCGCTTCATTAACGATATCCTGATTTTACAACCATTTGGAGCTAGCAGCAGTAGTCTTCACTCTCAAAGGCTGGAGACACTACCTTTGTGGTGAGAAGTTTGAGGTATTCTCGGATCGCAAGAGCCTAAAATACCTATTTGATCAAAAGGAACCCAACGTGAGACAGCGCAGATGGATGGAACATCTGGCAGATTATGAGTTCGCACTTCGGTATCATCCTGGCAAGGCGAACAAAGTGGTGGATGCCCTCAGCCGCATGTCACATGCGACAGTAGGCCGTTTGATCAGGACAAAATGGGAGGTGTTGAATACCATTAGAGAGTTTAAACTCTACCTCAACAACCATGGGACCATATATATAATCTGATTATCCGATCCAACATGGTCACCGAGATTGAGCAAGAGCAACAGACAGATTCGGAGGTGGAGGAGATATGGACCAAGATATCTACAGGTGAGGTAGTACCAGAATGGGAATTACGACCGGGACAGGGTCTTGTATTCCGAGACAGGACATATGTGCCTAAGAGCTGCAGAAGAGAGTTGTTGGTTGAGGCACACCAAACCAAGCTCTCTATCCATCCAGGCATCACCAAGATGTATCATGATCTTAAGAGGCACTATTGGTGGCATGGACTCAAGAGGGATGTGGCAGAGTTTGTTGCTCGTTGCCTAACTTGTCAGCAAGTTAAGGTGGAACATTAGAAGCCGCCGGATTTACTCAAACCCTTACCAGTGCCGGAGTGGAAATGGGAGAGTATAGCCATGGATTTTGTAATAGGGCTGCCAAGGTCATCAAGGGGCAACGATGCGATATGGTCGTGGTTGTAACGCCCGCCCATTTTCACCATATTTCAGAGTCTATTTTTTTTTTTTTGAATTAAATCAAGGTGACAACGGCGCGGACATCACGACGCGAGTTAAGTCCGAGCTTCTAAAGCCCGGCCCTTAACTGGCCAACCCCACGCTTGTGCGGAACAAAGTCCACGAGTACGGTTCACGCATAGGAAGTAAGCTCGCGGAATATAGTTACATGCGGAACATTATAATAGACGATATCCTACCGGTTTTAGATAGAAGGGAAGATACAACATTAAATTACCAAAATACCCCCATGTTCATGATTATGTCTCAAAATGTTAACATACAGAGTTTAATCCAGACCATAGTAAGAAATCCAAAATTATTACAATTCAACAAGCTAAGCTACTTGAGTTGCAATATTTCCAAAATAAAACTTTGATAACAAAGTAGTCGCTTTCCCACGCCCCTAAGCCTGACTCCCGTCACGTCCACTGTTTCCTCCGTCTCCTGTATCACCAGCTGGGGTGGAAGTAGGGCGTTACTCAACGCGCCCAGTAGGACTCCGAGTAGGGCTAGCACATGAATTAGTGATAATACACATACCGATAAAATAACATATAATAAAATAAGCATGTGATGAATGCTATGTCATGGGTGCTTATGTCATGTGTCCCACCCATCATCTACATCATCATGAAATATCTTATTCCCCTTGACGGCAAATCCTCGTCAAGGTGTCCCCATGCTTGCTTCTCGGTCGCCCCAACGGAGCATGGACTCCAGTGAATACCATATCAATGTCCCCATGTCTGTTCTCAGTCGCCCCGACGGAGCATGGACTCCAGTGATACCATATCAATGTCCCCATGTCTGTTCTCGGTCGCCCCGACGGAGCATGGACTCCGGTTTGTTTATTTTTTTCGGCCCATGCCATGCATGAGATGTAGTGCATTATGCTATGTAGTATATGTAGATAAGCCATAATATTGATATACCATACATAGCCATATAGTGCGTAATGTTACAATATAATCCGTATGATTCATAACTTAAAACTCGTCATAAGATAAATTACAATCATAAATCCACCATAAGCCAAACCAAAATAATTTAAAAATACCTATCATATATCCATCGCTTACAAAAAGGTAGGAATCCTACCAAATACTGATAACGTCCTTTTTTCGTTCTCGTCCGATAATTCGGGTCGTCGTTCGCGTACCGTTACGATGTACCAATACCTTATTATACATTTCCCAAGTTAGTCTATATCTTGTCCACGATTAAGTCTCTAACTGATCATAAACCTATGTTCATTAGTGATCTTTAACCACATTATAAGATTACTATAACCAGCCTTTATCTTGGCCTCTTTTTCCATTAATTTCAACATGTATATAATTCAATCCATAACTGATCTATACACCTGGATCCATTAATGACTTACCAATCATGTCATAGGATCATTAAAATCAGTCCCTTTAATTTAATATCATCTCCATTTATCTTATCGGATTGGTAGTGTCTTAGAAAATATTCAAAAACTGTACATTTCAGTTCAGTCGACTGAATCATGCGTTCAGTCGACTGAATCACAAATTCAGTCGGCTGATTTTGAATCAGATTGTCTGTTTGCCTCACCAGTTCAGTTTCAGTCGACTGGAAAATACATTCAGTCGGCTGAAACATGGTTCATACTTTTTCAGTCGACTGAATCACAGATTCAGTCGGATGATTTTGAATCAGATCGTCTGTTTGTCTAGCCAGTTTATTTTCAGTCGACTAAATCATAGATTTAGTCGGCTGAACCATCAATCATCCATTTACGTGTTTAATACGCATTCCTTCAGTCGACTGAATCATATATTCAGTTGGCTGAAACTTCCAGAACCCTTTTCTTATCCGAGACGTTTGTGTTCAGTCGACTGAATCATCGGATTCAATCGGCTGAAACTCCCTAGAAACTCCTTCTGTTTTCAGCCACCATTAATTCAGTCGACTGAAACTCTAGTTCAGTAGGCTGAAACTCCCAGAAGCTCGTTTCTGATTCATCCATTGTTAGTTCAGTCGACTGAATCCCTGATTCAATCGGCTGAAACTCCCAGAACTTCGTTTCTGGTTCGTTCATTATCTGTTCAGTCGACTGAATCAGAGATTCAGTCGACTGACTATTTCGTCAGTCCTTTCCATTGCATGTTTTGGACTTCCTTCCTTCGCGATTTCTCTTAAAATATTCCATTTTTAACCATTACGAAAATTAGTATCTTGTTTAGAGATGCTTACAATCTGTGGCTCTCCCGGTTGTCTCTTGCTCCTCTTGTTCCTTATTCTTTCCCTTTCTCCTTCTTCTTTCTTCTTGATACTCGGCCATTGGTGAGTTTGATCGGGGTAAGATTACCAGGGTTTTGATTCGGCTAATGGTAGGGTTAGATTTTTGAGGGAGAGAGAGAGAAAGAGGAGATGAAGACAATATTTCAAGCTTGGGTCTTGGGTGATCGGCCAACTCTTAGCTTCTTCTTCCCTTCTTTCTAAAGTTCCTTTCTCTTCTTTTCTCCTTAGTGTTTTTCTGGTCTTGCAAGAGGGAGGACGGTTTGGAGAGGAAAGGGAGAGTGTGAGAGAGAGATGGGTGTGATGATTGGTTTGACTCCCTCCACCAACCAAGCATGGAGGGAGGTATGGGCTTGCATGCCCCCATTTTTAGGGCCATTGTCCCTTTTAGTGGAGGTGGTTGGAATGGGTTTGAGTCACAACTCATTCCAATGAGTTTGGTGAGTCAATTAAGATGGGAAACCATCTTGACTCACCCCATTGTTTAATTTCTTTCTTAACTTAGCCCCTTTAATTTAATAATTTAATTCCTATTTAATTCCCTTCAAAGCTTTCATGTATCCACCATGGTTGACCAAGTCAACCATGGTGGCCGGCCCCACCAAATCTTTGTCAACCCACCACCTCACTTAATGAGGTGGAGGTGGACCCCACTTGATTATGTCCCTTGGTCTATTCAAGACTAAACTTAGGTGTTTTATATTAATTAAATTAACTTTATTTACTTGGGTCCTCTTTAATTCCATTTTGACTCATCCATGGTTGACCAAGTCAACCATGATGGTTGGCCCCACCTTTTTCCTTGGAGTTTGAATCAATTTGATTCGTTGGGTGCCACACGGTTATCGGGCCCACTTTGACCATCATTGACCCTTCAAATGAATCTTATCAATCCATGGTCCATTGGGCCATACTTGGGCCTTTGTCCATATTTTGATCTATTTCACATCCATGACATCAAAATCTCCATTTTTCCATTATTAAAATAAATAATTGCCACATATATATTGATTAAAAAATTCGGGCTATTACAATAGAATCCTCTTTTAAAATTTTCGTCCTGAAATTCGAGTGAAGTAGGGGTTCTAAACAACTCATGTAAAGAGCTCCGGATAAGCGGCTTTCATTTCCGACTCAAGTTCCCAAGTGGTCTCTTCATTGCCATGCCGTTCCCATACCACTTTGGCGAACTGAATGGCGCGGTTCCGCAGTACCCTTTGTGCACTTCCAATAACTCTGACTGGCTTCTCCACATATGTCACATTGCTTTGCACATCGATGTCTTGAACATTTATCACATGAGAAGGATCAGGATTGTACTTTCTCAGCATGGACACATGAAACACATCATGTAGAGATGACAGCTGTGGAGGGAGCGCTAACTGATAAGCTACTCCTCCCACCCTCTTCAGTATCGGAAACGGCCCCACAAATCTAGGCGACAGTTTTCCTTTCTTTCCGAACCTCATGTGCCCTTTCCGTGGCGAGACTTTTAAGAACACTAAGTCTCCCACTTCAAACTCGAGGAACCTTCTCCTCTTGTAGGCATAACTCTTCTGACGGCTCTGTGCAGTGAGTAGATGTTGCCGTATCAACTTAATCTGTGTTGTAGTCTCCGCAACCAAATCTGGCCCAATCAATACAGGCTCACCGGCCTCTGTCCAACACATTGGTGATCTACACGGCCTACCATACAAGGCCTCAAATGGAGCCATCTGGAGGCTTGCCTGGTAACTGTTATTGTAAGAGAACTCCACCAGTGGCAAATGATCTTCCCATCAGCCCTTGAAGTCTAGCATACATGCTCTCAGCATATCCTCCAGTGTCTGTATCGTCCTCTCTGACTGTCCATCAGTTTGTGGATGAAATGCTGTGCTAGTTAATACATCGGTCCCCATAGCCGACTGTAAGCCTTGCCATACTCTGCCGGTGAATCGGCCATCCCTGTCGGACACAATAGACCGGGGAATACCATGTAACCTGATGATCTCCCAGATGTACCGTCGACCCAAAGTCTCTGATGAATTTGTCATCTTGATGGGAAGGAAATGTGCAGACTTGGTCAACCGGTCCACTATGACCCATATCGCATCGTTGCCCTTGGATGACCTTGGCAACCCTGTTATAAAGTCCATGGATATGTGCTCCCATTTCCATTCTGGCACCGGTAAGGGTGCGAGTAAGCCCGGTGGTTTCTGATGTTCTGCTTTGACCTGTTGACAAGTTAGGCAACGAGCAACAAACTCTGCCACATCTTTCTTAAGTCCATGCCACCAATAGTGCCTCTTAAGATCATGATATATCTTGGTGTTGCCTGGGTGGATAGAGAGTTTGGTTTGGTGTGCTTCAATCAGCAACTCTCTTCTGCAATTCTTAGGCACATATGTCCTGCCTCGGAACATAAGACCCTGTCCTGGTCGTAGATCCCATTCCGGTACAACCTCACCGGTAGACATCTTAGCCCAAATCTCTTCCACTTCTGGATCTGTCCGTTGTTCCCGTTCAATCTCGGAGACCATGTTGGATCGTATGATCAGATTATATATGGTCCCATGATTATTGAGATAGAGTTTAAATTCTCTGATGGTATTCAGTACCTCCCATTCCGTTCTGATCATGCTGGCTACTGTCGCATGTGACAACCGGCTGAGGGCATCCGCCACTTTGTTCGCCTTACCAGGATGATACCAAAGTACGAACTCATAATCCGCCAGATATTCCATCCATCTGCGCTGTCTCATGTTGAGTTCTTTCTGATCAAACAAGTATTTCAGACTCTTGTGATCCGAGAACACTTCAAACTTTTCACCATAGAGGTAGTGTCCCCAACTTTTGAGAGCGAAGACCACTGCTGCTAGTTCTAGATCATGTGTGGGATAATGGCGTTCATGAATTTTCAACTGTCTTGACCCGTACGCCACTGCACGATTACCTTGACTGAGTGTACACCCCAGTCCCTCACCGGAGGCATCACAGTACACTTCATAATTTCTACCTCTTTCCGGCAATATCATAATAGGAGCGGTTGTAAGCCTCTCCTTAAGCTCCTCAAATCTTTGATTGCACAAATTGGACAACTCAAACTTGACTCCTTTCTGAGTGAGTCGGGTAAGTGGAGCTGCAATCTCGGAGAAGTCCATGATGAATTTCCGATAATAACCGGTGAATCCCAGAAAACTGCGGATCTCGGTCACATTTGTCGGCGCTTTCCATTCCTTGACTGCTGCCACCTTAGCCGGGTCCACGGCGATACCTTCCCTTGATATGATGTGCCCCAAAAAGTTGACTTCAGATTGCCAAAATTCACACTTGCTGGCTTTTGCATACAATTGGTTCTTTCTCAAAGTGTCTAGGACTATCCGCAGGTGTTCGGCATGTTCCTCCTGACTTTTGGAGTAGACCAGAATATCGTCAATGAATACGATCACAAACTGATCTAAGTAAGGACGGAATATCCTATTCATCAGGTCCATGAACACCGCCGGTGCATTAGTAAGCCCAAACGGCATGACTACATATTCATATAAGCCATACCGAGTCTTGAAAGCAATCTTCTCTATGTCCTCCTCTCTAACCCGGATTTGATGATATCCGGACATTAAATCAATCTTGGAAAAGTGAGAGGATCCCCTAAGCTGATCAAATAGATTGTCAATCCGGGATAGGGGATACTTATTCTTGACAGTCAGCTGATTCAACTTCCTATAATCGACATACATTTGCAGAGTACCTGTCTTTCTTCTTCACAAATAATACCGGGGCTCCCCATGCGGATGTGCTGTTCCGAATAAAACCCAGTCTGAGCAGTTCATCAATCTGCTCCTTCAACTCTATCATCTCAGCTGGTGCCATTCTATAATGGGGTAGTGATACTGGAGCGGCGCCGGGGTACAATTTGACTTTAAAGTCTATCTCCCTCTTGGGTGGTAAACCAGGGAGCTCTGTTGGAAATACCTCTGCATAATCTGTTACTACCGCCGGAAGTTCGGTTATTGGTGCCTTATCTAGTCTAAGACTATTCAAGGCAAGATGATTTAATTTTTCCTGCAGCCTTCTAGGGATGCCCTGCCTGTCAACGTGTACCACATACCATTTTCCCTCGGGTGACCAAAATATCACTCTACGAAGGTGGCAATCAATATGGGTCTGATATGTAGTCAACCAGTCCATGCCAAATATAACATCGTATTCGGCCATATCGATCACTAAATAGTTAAACTCGAATCTGAATCCCGCGAGTTCAGTGTTCAATGCCGTACATATGAGTCCCAGTGATGTGTCTCCAACAGGGGATACAACGGTGAGTGATGTGGACAAGTTTTGTACTAACCTGCCTGTGGCAGATATGAATGCAGCAGATATAAATGAATGTGAAGCTCCAGTGTCAAACAATGTAACCACATAGGAACTACCAATTACAGCTATACCTTGCATCACCGAGCGATCCACCGCTACTGGAGTCGGTATGGTGAAGAGTCGTCCAGATCCGGTAGGGGTTGGCGCCCGTCCTGCCTGGTTGTATGCTCTGCCCCCCCGCGACTGAGTCGATCTGGATGGAGGGCGGAAGGCACCCCTGGAGTTAGAGGGTCGGTTGATCTGTGGGCAATCCCTCTTAAAGTGGCCCTGTTGGCCACACTGGTAACATGTGTTCCCACCTCCGGGAACCTGTGTGACTGATGTTGATGAGGAGGGCTGATTGGGGCGAAAGCTTCCCGTAGAGCCTGTGGAGAGTGAAGGTCGGCTAGAGTTCGGGCAGAATTTCTTATTGGGTTGGAATGTACCACGCCCACCTTGCCCTCGGCGGTTGTCAAACGGCATTATTTCGTTCAACTCTCGCTCTGCTATGGTGGCCCTGCTGACCACTCCTGCCAGTGTGGGCTCTTTGAAAATGGTCACTCTAGTCTTGATGCTTGGCTGAATGCCACGTTCGAATTTGCGGGCCCTTCGGTGTTCAGTATCCACCATGTAGAATGCATAGACGGACAGCTTAAGGAATTCTCTGTGGTATTGTACCACCGTCATGCTGCCTTGTACCAATGAGATGAAGGCTTCAGTCTGGCTCTCTCTTTCTTCCTCCGGAAAGTATTGTTCTAGGAAGGTGGCTGAGAACCATTCCCATGTCATGATGGTCCTTTCCTCTTCTGGCACCAGGGCTTGTTGCTTTTCTACAACTTCCCACCAACTACTGGCATCCTTGATCAGTTGAGAATTGGCCAGCAAAATTTTATCAGTAGGACTGGAAATTTGGAGCAGATTAAAAATCTGAGTGACCCTTTTTAACAAGTGTTCAGTTCCAACAACCCCTTCTGTTCCCCTGAAGTAGGGAGGGTGCTGTTGTTGAAAATCCTTGACCATTTTCCTTTTACTGGGGTCGCTGGCGGTCGCATTTCCGCTTGAGTGTTGTTGGAGAGCAGAAGCGACTGCCGCTTGAACTACATCCCTTAACTCGGGAGGTACACCTTGTATGTTTATACTGTTTTGTCCCTCGGCTGGATGAGGTGGTGGCACCTCCTCTTGATGCGGTGGGTGCACTTCCTCTTGATGAGGTGGTGGTACCTCCTCTTCTACCCGGGGATTTCTGCGAGTTCTTCTTCTTGGTGGCATTTCCTAAGTCATTGAAAAAAATATCAACTTAGTTCTTTTCATAACATTGTTGCGTTCATATTTAGCTTTGAAGACATTGCTAATATACCCATACTTAGTTTTGAGGGGATAATTCCTAAGGATTAAGTATTGTCTCTCATATTGGGGAAAATTGCCAAATATGCATACTTGGTTTGGGGAAAAACTTCCCAGATAACTATGTCTGTCTACTTTTGTGAAGTTGGGGAAAATTTTCCTATGTCTGATAAATCCATCAATGTTATAATGATTGTACTTCCCTTACTATCATTTTCTTGCGTCAAATGTGACGCTCAGATTGAATGTTTCAGTCTGAGTCAATCGAAATAGATTAATCCGGCCCCCGTGCAGCGGACTCCGAAGAGTCGGTCAGTTGGGATTCTTATCCGTCAGTGAGACGTGAAACCGTCTTAATCATACTTCTAGAGATTCATTCTTCCGATTTCGCTCTGATACCAACTGTAATGCCCGCCCATTTTCACCATATTTCAGAGTCTATTTTTTTTTTTGAATTAAATCAAGGTGACAACGGCGCGGACGTCACGACGCGAGTTAAGTCCGAGCTTCTAAAGCCCGGCCCTTAACTGGCCAACCCCACGCGTGCGCGGAAAAAAGTCCACGAGTACGGTTCACGCGTAGGAAGTAAGCTCGCCGAATATAGTTACATGCGGAACATTATAATAGACGATATCCTACCGGTTTTAGATAGAAGGGAAGATACAACATTAAATTACCAAAATACCCCCATGTTCATGATTATGTCTCAAAATGTTAACATACAGAGTTTAATCCAGACCATAGTAAGAAATCCAAAATTATTACAATTCAACAAGCTAAGCTACTTGAGTTGCAATATTTCCAAAATAAAACTTTGATAACAAAGTAGTCGCTTTCCCACGCCCCTAAGCCTGACTCCCATCACGTCCACCGTTTCCCCCGTCTCCTGTATCACCAACTGGGGTGGAAGTAGGGCGTTACTCAACGCGCCCAGTAGGACTCCGAGTAGGGCTAGCACATGAATTAGTGATAATACACATACCGATAAAATAACATATAATAAAATAAGCATGTGATGAATGCTATGTCATGGGTGCTTATGTCATGTGTCCCACCCAACATCTACATCATCATGAAATATCTTATTGTAAGGGCCCGGAATTTTTAAAATTAATATAAATGGGAATATTATTTATTTTAAGGATGAAAATTGGAAAATTTATGAAATAAAGGGGTAAATGGGCCAAAATTTGGACAAAGGCCCAATTATGGCCCAATAGACCATGGAGTGGATTTTAAAATTATGTAAGTGGTTAATGATGGCCAATTGGGCCATGGGAGGTCAAATTGGGTCAAATACCCATTTGGGGACCCAATAGGTCAAGATGGTTATGCTCTAAGGTAAATGGGCTAGATGGAAATGTAATTGGGCCATGGGCCCAATGGGGATCCATTTAGAATGAATGGAATGAAATTTAATCATTTAAGTTATTTGGAAGTAAACCAAGGTAATGTGGCCAAGTGGGACCCACCTTCACCTCATCAAGTGAGGTGGCGTGTGGGCCAATGATTGGTGGGGCCGGCCACTATGGTTGACTTGGTCAACCATGGGTGGAATAATGGGAATTAGGTTAAATACAAATGAATTAACCTAAGGTAATTATCAAATTAATTAAGTAATTAATTTATTAAATTGGTGGCCAAATGGGGTTAAAATTGGTCAAATAGAGACCAAGCTACCCCACCTCAAAATTTACACACGTTGGTCTTGGTGGTGGTTTAGATGACCACCACCATAAAGCAAAGAAAATATCTTAAAAATATCTCATAAGGTTGGTGAAACCAATTAATGTAAAGTAAAAGTCTTTAAGTCACCAAATGAGATAAGTTTTGTTGGTCCTCCCATTCTCATTGTCTTTTCACAAACTCCACCACTTCCACTCTCCCATGGTCGTCCCCTACATCCAAGTGAAGGAGAGAAAAAGAGCTAAGGAAAAGAGAAGAGAAGGAGAGAAGAAAGGAGTAGAAATTGGAGGGAAATTACTCTAAGGTGAGGGCTAACATCTTTCCTCTAATGATTTTTCCCTTTCCCTCTCTCAATTTTGAACCCTACCTTGGCCGATCCTAAGGTTAGGGGTTGCCACCATGGATCAAGCATCTTGACCTATCAAAGATCAAGAGGAAGGAGAGAGGAGGCTAAGGAGACCGACGGGAGCGGCGGAAATCGGAGGAGACGTCGGATTGTGAGTATTTCTTAAACAAGAAATTTTGGATTTTAGGGTTTAAGAATTGGAATTTATTTTGTATTAATGTAATGGTGGATAGATAATTTTATGCTATGGAGTTTAAACCCATCAAATGAGAGGGTGGAAGATGGAGAAAACCCTAAATGGGTGAATTAGGGTTAGGGTAAGAAAATGACTAAATGGGTTATGTGCATTATGTAAATTATGAAATTAAGCATGGAATGGGGTAATTGGAATAAAATTATGGGCCATAGGGTTCGGCCATGTAGTATGGCCGAATCCCATGGTGGGTGATTTGGTCTTTGATGTAATTGGTTAAGGTTTTAAGAATGGAAAGCAATGAGGGTGTTAAGTTAATGAATTGTAGTAAATGAGTGAATGTGGGAAATGTTTCAAAATGCTTTTTATGATGGAAATGTAAAGGGATTTTATGGCATTGGAGGGCATAGAAAGTGATGGATTGTGAACCATGGGTTCGGCCATGGTGTATGGCCGAACCCTATGGTGATAATGGTGGATTTAATGGTTATGATTTATGGAGAAATAAATGGGAAAATGTTGATAATTTTGATGGACCCAAAGTATGAAATGATACCCTAAAATGGTGATTTAAATGCATGATGTAAATCTCTCATGAAAGGACTTGTGATAGATCTAAAATGTGCCAAAGGATCCAAGGAAAATGGGGAACAAGACATCATGGGTTCGGCCATGGTGTGTGGCCGAACCCATGACCCATTTTGTAGGTCATTGTATGAGCTAAGGTTGAGTCCATGTTGTGTTTAGATGATGGAAAGTTTGAATAAATTAAGATGACCTTATGAGTGATTAAATTAAGCTTGGGGTTGATGCATTTTAGTCTCACAAATTAGGATGCTTGAAGGGCTAAAATGTAGAATTATGCATGTGTTTAAATCAATGCAAATGTGGCTAAGTTAATGGTCTAAAATGGCATAAAGAAATATTGGACCATGAACCATGGGTTCGGCCATGGAGAATGGCCGAACCCTATGGTGATGTAATAGGGATCAATTGATGGGTTAAAAGGATGGAAAATGGGGAAAGGACACCATGGGTTCGGCCATGGTGTATGGCCGAACCCATGGCCCAATTGTAACCCATTGTAGTGGGTTAAATTGGATGATGGATGGTGTTTGTGGCCTCCAAAGGGAATGAATGAGTGATGCACTCATTGAAGTTAAATGCATAAGGTAAACCCCATCGGAGGATTTGATGAATTAGGTATTTTGAATCCATGACCCAAATGGTGGATCATTTTTAGGTCTAAGGTTAATGTGTATGTATGTGATTAAGTAATGGGAATTGGATTAATTAGATGACAAGTTTTAATAGTTTGGTGGGTCATAAATGAACCTAAGTTAGGGATCTAAGTTTAAAAATCAATTTTGGACTTAATCATGCATGCATAAATGGGTGATTAACCATGGAAAATGAGGTAGTGGCAAAACCGTAATTAAATGCCAAATTCAAGAATTCCATGGAGATTGATCATGGAATGAGGGGATCTAATGTGATAACCTTATAAGTGGTTAATAAAGCCTAGGGTGGCTGATTTTAGACATATGTACTTAAAAAAATATATAATGGATTAGGTGGGACCCACAAAACCTAAATGGTGACCGGCCTTTCATAAGGGCTTATAAATGGTTGAAACATGGACTAATGATTAGTGTGTAACAAGGTACTGGACATCGCAGGCGGTGCGCGATCGGCGACCGGGTTTGTCGAGCGGAAAAATGTAAAAGGACGCAAGTCGGTATCAGGTAGGATTCCTACATTTTTGTAAGCCATGGATTGGGTGATGTTTTCTTTAATTTATTTTGGAAAGCATGTGGTTGCCTTTAAGATGAGTTTTGGATTATGTATCTTGTGATGTTTTCCTTTAAATTATTTTGGAAATCATGTGAATGTCTTAAGATGGATTTTGGATTAAATATTATGGGATGTTTTTCCCTTTGATTTATTTGATAATCAAGTAATTGTTTTAAGATGGGTTTTTGTGTTACTATTGAACTACATATATTTACATGGCACATGGCATCTACATCTCATGCATGGCATGGGAGGGATATGACAGGGAAATGATGAAATGAAACCGGAGTCCATGCTCCGTCGGGGCGACCGATAAACAGCATGGGGACATTTCACATATGTATTATGATACCTTGATGATGCTTTTCCATCAAGGGGGATGTTGTATTTATTATTGTACCTTGATGATGGTTCTTCCATCAAGGGGGAGATGCCTAGTGTGGATTGCATCTTGATGAGGCTTTTGCAGCAAGAGGGTCATGGTACGATGATGGTATGGATTCTATTTGGAATACTATGGAGGGTTGGAAAAAGGGACATTGTAGAGTTGAGGATGAGATTGATGGGTGGGATTCATGACATAAAACACCCATTGCATTACATTGTACCAAATGGCATAATTTTGAGATAATATCTTCAATATGCTTTGTTATTACTAATCCATGTGCTAGCCCTACTCGGAGTCCTACTGGGCGCGTGTTTTAACGCCCTACTTCTACCCTAGCTGATGACGCAGGAGGTGGCGAAACGGAAGGACGGGACGGGAGTCATGCTTAGTAGCTTGGGAAGGCAGATTCATTATGTTGTTTAAGTTTATGTTGGAAAAATGTAATTTGAGTAACTTAGCTTGTCGGAATGTAATAAATTAGATTACTGGTTATGTTTTGGGATTTTATTAGGGACATTATGGTTTTGAGGTATTATAGAAATTTAAATGAATGTTATCTTCCTTGCTATCTCAAATCTGTAGGATAGTCTTTGTTGTTAATTCCGCACTGAGAAGTAATATTCCTTGAGCTTACATCTACGCGTGAACCGTACTCGTGGACTTGGCTCCACGTACGCGTAGGGTTGGCCAGTTAAGGGCCGGGCTTTAGAAGCTCGGACTTAACTCGCGTCGTGACGTCCGCGCCCTTTGTCACTTTAAAAAAAAAAAAAAAATTTTAACTCTGATTTATGGTGAAAAGGGGCGGGCGTTACAGTTGGTATCAGAGCGAATTCGGAAGAATGAATTTCTCGAAGTAAGATTAAGACGGTTGCACGTCTCACTGACGGCTAAGAATCCCAACCGACCGACTCTTCGGAGTCCGCTGCACGGGGGCCGGGTTAATTTACTTCGATTGACTCAAACTGAAGTGGTTAATCTGAGAACAACAATTGACGGAAAGGAATGATAACAAGGGAAGAAAGATTCATTCTAGGAGAGATTTATTGAAACATAGCAAGATAGGGTTTACTTCCCCAGAAATGAGAAAACATCTAGGTTTTTTTTTTCCCCAAATTGATGAAACAGTACTAGATTTATCAGACATAGCAAAGTAGGATGTATTTCCCCGATATTCTCAATTTGAACAACAGACAATAGCAATTTAGAGATTCCCCCCAGAAACAAAGGAAAAACAAGTGTGCTTATTTGGCAACTTTCCCCAAACAAAGTACATTGTGATATACATAAGAAATTCCCAAAAAAAAAAAAAAAAAAAAAAAAAAAAACCTAGATTGTTTTTTATTGGAAATTGTAGTTGATGATTTTTGGGTTCTAATTGTATTCTATGAATACAGGTATGTCAAATGAAGGGGAGTGTACAGAATTATGTGGTAAGGGAACCCCTAACTGGTTCATAGACTTAGTGTCTACTTCCAGTATAGAAGTTAGCATGGACATTTAGGAGGGACCTCTCAAGGAAGATGAATAGGATTTAACATCTCTTCCTGAGGAGAATGAGGAAGACTCTCCAATGATAAGAGAGTCGTAAGGGAAATGGAACCCGATTATATGCACGAGTTGTGCAACTAGGTTGGGCACAACTGCACATACTACCCTACCCTCTTGAAGGGGTATGCTCGATTTGTGAACTACATGCATCAAATGAGGATAAGAGGCATGGACTTTTGATGTGGGGTATGTGTTGCATATGTTTATGAGTGAGGTAAATGTGAATGAAAAGAGTGGGGAGTATTTGTTAATGTGATATATGGGTATACTTGGGGGATGGTACAATGGCTTTTATATTGGTGATGACCCATGGCTTGATAATTTGTCATGATCAAGGGAAGAGATTTATATTATGACACATAATGGGTGATGATGTAAACGCTTTGTGAAGGGTTATAAGAGGTTCTCATGTGAACAAAGTGTCATTTGAGACATGTTGGATAAACAGTGTACTTGAAAGAGACCGGAATGCATGGGTTAACTTGCCACATGAAACTCGTGAGAAGATGATATTATGAGGAGAATGTGAAGGGTCTAGCTTGCAAAGACAAATATATTGTATAAAAAAAAAAATCTTCTATGTATAATGCAAGTGCATTCTCCCAATGTGTAGTATAGATTATGAATAAGTAATGATAGGCCTTGAAATGGATTTATGGCCTTAAAAAGCATGAATGAATGATGGACCATGAATTTATGAAAGCATTTTATTTAGTGATTGTATGAGGATTCCTTATGAGGTTATTAAGTTGTGAATTATCAATTGTGCAATGAGTTTATATGATGTACTTTGATAATTGGTGGTATTCAATGAGTAATCATTGAGGAACAAGGATGTGTTATAGACTATGGGTATGATGATGAGTTGATAAAGTGCCGGGAGTTGTGAATATGTAGTATGCATGAGAAGGTCGTGATATGCCAATGCGTTTGGTTGGAAACCTAGGTGGAGCTCATGAGTAATTCCAAAGTTTAGGAATTTATGGATGGTCATGGGTGGTCTTCGAATGTATTGGGATGATTTGCTCTGGATGAGTAGCATTATTATTTTTAAAAATCTCTAGGTGTGTGTTGTAAATGGGGTAGGGTAACCTAATCATAATTAGGTTGAATCACTACATCTTATTAATGTGTTACTTCTTATGATACCCCAAGTTGTTGTTTGATGTGAATGGAGGTGAAAGATCTAATTACACATGAGTTGTGTCATTCGAAGATGGTGTGTGATTTCAATTCTACGTGGCCTGCTAATGAAGGCATATGAATAGTATGATGTGGTAACCATTGATAACGTAGGCATGTAGGGTGGAATTTGGTGGTGGTGAAATTGGTAATACCTATGAATATTTTTTTGTGATGAATGGACATTATTTGACATAGTCTAAGTAAGCTTAGATATATCATTGTTTTTATGGAGTCTATGAAAATATGTGGAATAATCCAAAAGGGTAGGAAATTAGTATTTATGTGATTGGGATTGATGTCGGGTATTGGTATTGGAGGAGTTATGAACAAAAAATGGTTAGTCCCATAGTGACTTATATGCAAAAAAAAAAGGTATGATTGCTGTTGAGAGATGGACTTAAGGGAAAGGTTAAGAGTCTAGTGAAACTTGAATGGGAAGCTATGGGCGACTGCCGAGTGAGACTGATCACCTGACTCTGTAGTTGGCCGATGGAGTTCCAGGAGGGTGAAGCTAGAAACCTAGTTAAAATGGAATCAACAATGGACTTGAGCATAGGCACATATTGGCAGACTAACTCACACGGAGAGTAGACAAAAGAACGTATTGAAGGAGTACGTATGGGAAATGTTTTGATAACAGATAAAGTGAAATAGAATACGTAATCTACATAAAACCATAAATGGATTCATGGGGAAAAGAGATAATACGAGGCAAAGTAAATTCTGCAAGAATGAAACTCATAGGTTGATATTAGTGGTGTTGATGTAATTAAGAGGTACTTGGCACAATTAAACAGGAACGGCGAATAAACCCAGAAATGGAGGAGGTATGAATCAAGATTTTTGCAGGCGAGGTAGTACCAGAATAAGAATTACTATCGGAACAAGGTCTTTTATTCTGAGGTAGGACATATGTACCTAAGAGCTGTAGAAGGGAGTTATTGGTTGAGGCACACCAAGCCAAGCTCTCTACCCATCCGGACAGCACCAAGATATACCATGATCTTAAGAGGCACTATGGGTGGCATGGACTCAAGAGAGATGTGGCTGAGTGTGTGCTCGTTGCACTAACTTGTCGGTAGGTTAAGGCGGAACATCGGAAACCACCGGGTTTACTCAAACCCTTACCAGTGCCGGAGTGGAGATGGGAACATGTAGCCATGGATTTGGTGACAAGGTTACTAAGGTCATCAAGGCACAACGATGCAATATGAGTCGACGGTACATCCGAAATGTTATCAGACTACCTGGTGTACCTCGGACTATTGTGTCCGACAGAGTATGGCAGAGCGTGTAGTCGGCTATGGGGACCGACGTGTTGATCAGTACAGTATTCCACCCACACACTGATGGACAATCGGAGAGAACAATACAGATATTGGAGGATATGCTGAGAGCAGGTATGCGGGATTTCAAGGGTGGATGGGAGAATCGCCTGCCACTGGTGGAGTTCTCCTACAATAACAGTACCTCCAGATGGCTCCATTTGAGGCCTTATATGGTGGGCCGTGTAGATCTCCAGTGCGTTAGACAGAGGTCGGTGAGCCTGCGCTGGTTGGACCGAAGTTGCTTGCGGAGACTACGGCGTAGATTAAATTTATACGGCAACCTTTACTCACTGCGCAAAGCCGTTATAAGTATTACGCCGACAAGAGGAGAAGTTTCCCCGAGTTTGAGGGGGAGATTTGGTGCTTTTGGAAGTCTTACCACGGGAGGGACACATGAGACTCAGAAAGAAGGGGAAACTGTCGCCTAGATTGTGGGGCCGTTTCCAATCCTAAAGAGGGTGGGGGAGGTGGCCTATTAATTAGCACTTCCTCCACAGTAATCATTTTTACGTGATGTGTTTCATGTGTCCGGGTTGAGGAAAATACAACCCCGACCCTTCACATGTCTTGAATGTACCAGACGTCGATGTACAAAGCGACGTGATGGGTGTGGAGAAGCCGATCAGAGTGATCGGGAGAGAACAAAGGGTATTGCGGAACTCCTTGTGTGGATGTTTTGAACCTCTACTTCGCTCGAATTTTCGGGACGAAAATTTTAAAAGAGGATTGTATTGTAAGGGCCCGGAATTTTTAAAATTAATATAAATGGGAATATTATTTATTTTAAGGATGAAAATTGGAAAATTTATGAAATAAAGGGGTAAATGGGCCAAAATTTGGACAAAGGCCCAATTATGGCCCAATAGACCATGGAGTGGATTTTAAAATTATGTAAGTGGTTAATGATGGCCAATTGGGCCATGGGAGGTCAAATTGGGTCAAATACCCATTTGGGGACCCAATGGGTCAAGATGGTTATGCTCTAAGGTAAATGGGCTAGATGGAAATGTAATTGGGCCATGGGCCCAATGGGGATCCATTTAGAATGAATGGAATGAAATTTAATCATTTAAGTTATTTGGAAGTAAACCAAGGTAATGTGGCCAAGTGGGACCCACCTTCACCTCATCAAGTGAGGTGGCGTGTGGGCCAATGATTGGTGGGGCCGGCCACTATGGTTGACTTGGTCAACCATGGGTGGAATAATGGGAATTAGGTTAAATACAAATGAATTAACCTAAGGTAATTATCAAATTAATTAAGTAATTAATTTATTAAATTGGTGGCCAAATGGGGTTAAAATTGGTCAAATGGAGACCAAGCTACCCCACCTCAAAATTTACACACGTTGGTCTTGGTGGTGGTTTAGATGACCACCACCATAAAGCAAAGAAAATATCTTAAAAATATCTCATAAGGTTGGTGAAACCAATTAATGTAAAGTAAAAGTCTTTAAGTCACCAAATGAGATAAGTTTTGTTGGTCCTCCCATTCTCATTGTCTTTTCACAAACTCCACCACTTCCACTCTCCCATGGTCGTCCCCTACATCCAAGTGAAGGAGAGAAAAAGAGCTAAGGAAAAGAGAAGAGAAGGAGAGAAGAAAGGAGTAGAAATTGGAGGGAAATTACTCTAAGGTGAGGGCTAACATCTTTCCTCTAATGATTTTTCCCTTTCCCTCTCTCAATTTTGAACCCTACCTTGGCCGATCCTAAGGTTAGGGGTTGCCACCATGGATCAAGCATCTTGACCTATCAAAGATCAAGAGGAAGGAGAGAGGAGGCTAAGGAGACCGACGGGAGCGGCGGAAATCGGAGGAGACGTCGGATTGTGAGTATTTCTTAAACAAGAAATTTTGGATTTTAGGGTTTAAGAATTGGAATTTATTTTGTATTAATGTAATGGTGGATAGATAATTTTATGCTATGGAGTTTAAACCCATCAAATGAGAGGGTGGAAGATGGAGAAAACCCTAAATGGGTGAATTAGGGTTAGGGTAAGAAAATGACTAAATGGGTTATGTGCATTATGTAAATTATGAAATTAAGCATGGAATGGGGTAATTGGAATAAAATTATGGGCCATAGGGTTCGGCCATGTAGTATGGCCGAATCCCATGGTGGGTGATTTGGTCTTTGATGTAATTGGTTAAGGTTTTAAGAATGGAAAGCAATGAGGGTGTTAAGTTAATGAATTGTAGTAAATGAGTGAATGTGGGAAATGTTTCAAAATGCTTTTTATGATGGAAATGTAAAGGGATTTTATGGCATTGGAGGGCATAGAAAGTGATGGATTGTGAACCATGGGTTCGGCCATGGTGTATGGCCGAACCCTATGGTGATAATGGTGGATTTAATGGTTATGATTTATGGAGAAATAAATGGGAAAATGTTGATAATTTTGATGGACCCAAAGTATGAAATGATACCCTAAAATGGTGATTTAAATGCATGATGTAAATCTCTCATGAAAGGACTTGTGATAGATCTAAAATGTGCCAAAGGATCCAAGGAAAATGGGGAACAAGACATCATGGGTTCGGCCATGGTGTGTGGCCGAACCCATGACCCATTTTGTAGGTCATTGTATGAGCTAAGGTTGAGTCCATGTTGTGTTTAGATGATGGAAAGTTTGAATAAATTAAGATGACCTTATGAGTGATTAAATTAAGCTTGGGGTTGATGCATTTTAGTCTCACAAATTAGGATGCTTGAAGGGCTAAAATGTAGAATTATGCATGTGTTTAAATCAATGCAAATGTGGCTAAGTTAATGGTCTAAAATGGCATAAAGAAATATTGGACCATGAACCATGGGTTCGGCCATGGAGAATGGCCGAACCCTATGGTGATGTAATAGGGATCAATTGATGGGTTAAAAGGATGGAAAATGGGGAAAGGACACCATGGGTTCGGCCATGGTGTATGGCCGAACCCATGGCCCAATTGTAACCCATTGTAGTGGGTTAAATTGGATGATGGATGGTGTTTGTGGCCTCCAAAGGGAATGAATGAGTGATGCACTCATTGAAGTTAAATGCATAAGGTAAACCCCATCGGAGGATTTGATGAATTAGGTATTTTGAATCCATGACCCAAATGGTGGATCATTTTTAGGTCTAAGGTTAATGTGTATGTATGTGATTAAGTAATGGGAATTGGATTAATTAGATGACAAGTTTTAATAGTTTGGTGGGTCATAAATGAACCTAAGTTAGGGATCTAAGTTTAAAAATCAATTTTGGACTTAATCATGCATGCATAAATGGGTGATTAACCATGGAAAATGAGGTAGTGGCAAAACCGTAATTAAATGCCAAATTCAAGAATTCCATGGAGATTGATCATGGAATGAGGGGATCTAATGTGATAACCTTATAAGTGGTTAATAAAGCCTAGGGTGGCTGATTTTAGACATATGTACTTAAAAAAATATATAATGGATTAGGTGGGACCCACAAAACCTAAATGGTGACCGGCCTTTCATAAGGGCTTATAAATGGTTGAAACATGGACTAATGATTAGTGTGTAACAAGGTACTGGACATCGCAGGCGGTGCGCGATCGGCGACCGGGTTTGTCGAGCGGAAAAATGTAAAAGGACGCAAGTCGGTATCAGGTAGGATTCCTACATTTTTGTAAGCCATGGATTGGGTGATGTTTTCTTTAATTTATTTTGGAAAGCATGTGGTTGCCTTTAAGATGAGTTTTGGATTATGTATCTTGTGATGTTTTCCTTTAAATTATTTTGGAAATCATGTGAATGTCTTAAGATGGATTTTGGATTAAATATTATGGGATGTTTTTCCCTTTGATTTATTTGATAATCAAGTAATTGTTTTAAGATGGGTTTTTGTGTTACTATTGAACTACATATATTTACATGGCACATGGCATCTACATCTCATGCATGGCATGGGAGGGATATGACAGGGAAATGATGAAATGAAACCGGAGTCCATGCTCCGTCGGGGCGACCGATAAACAGCATGGGGACATTTCACATATGTATTATGATACCTTGATGATGCTTTTCCATCAAGGGGGATGTTGTATTTATTATTGTACCTTGATGATGGTTCTTCCATCAAGGGGGAGATGCCTAGTGTGGATTGCATCTTGATGAGGCTTTTGCAGCAAGAGGGTCATGGTACGATGATGGTATGGATTCTATTTGGAATACTATGGAGGGTTGGAAAAAGGGACATTGTAGAGTTGAGGATGAGATTGATGGGTGGGATTCATGACATAAAACACCCATTGCATTACATTGTACCAAATGGCATAATTTTGAGATAATATCTTCAATATGCTTTGTTATTACTAATCCATGTGCTAGCCCTACTCGGAGTCCTACTGGGCGCGTGTTTTAACGCCCTACTTCTACCCTAGCTGATGACGCAGGAGGTGGCGAAACGGAAGGACGGGACGGGAGTCATGCTTAGTAGCTTGGGAAGGCAGATTCATTATGTTGTTTAAGTTTATGTTGGAAAAATGTAATTTGAGTAACTTAGCTTGTCGGAATGTAATAAATTAGATTACTGGTTATGTTTTGGGATTTTATTAGGGACATTATGGTTTTGAGGTATTATAGAAATTTAAATGAATATTATCTTCCTTGCTATCTCAAATCTGTAGGATAGTCTTTGTTGTTAATTCCGCACTGAGAAGTAATATTCCTTGAGCTTACATCTACGCGTGAACCGTACTCGTGGACTTGGCTCCACGTACGCGTAGGGTTGGCCAGTTAAGGGCCGGGCTTTAGAAGCTCGGACTTAACTCGCGTCGTGACGTCCGCGCCCTTTGTCACTTTAAAAAAAAAAAAAAAAAATTTAACTCTGATTTATGGTGAAAAGGGGCGGGCGTTACACTTATTCCCCTTGACGGCAAATCCTCGTCAAGGTGTCCCCATGCTTGCTTCTCGGTCGCCCCGACGGTGCATGGACTCTGGTGAATACCATATCAATGTCCCCATGTCTGTTCTCGGTCGCCCCGACTGAGCATGGACTCCGGTGATACCATATCAATGTCCCCATGTCTGTTCTCGGTCGCCGCGACGGAGCATGGACTCCGGTGATACCATATCAATGTTCCCATGTCTGTTCTCGGTCGCCCCGACGGAGCATGGACTTCGGTTTGTTTATTTTTTTCGGCCCATGCCATCCATGAGATGTAGTGCATTATGCTATGTAGTATATGTAGATAAGCCATACTTTTGATATACCATACATAGCCGTATAGTGCGTAATGTTACAATATAATCCGTATGATTCATAACTTAAAACTCGTCATAAGATAAATCACAATCATAAATCCACCATAAGCCAAACCAAAATAATTTAAAAATACCATCATATATCCATCGCTTACAAAAAGGTAGGAATCCTACCAAATACTGATAACGTCCTTTTTTCGTTCTCGTCCGATAATTCAGGTCGCCGTTCACGTACCGTTGCGATGTGTCAATACCTTATTATACATTTCCCAAGTTAGTCTATATCTTGTCCACGATTAAATCTCTAACTGATCATAAACCTATGTTCATTAGTGATCTTTAACCACATTATAAGATTACTATAACCAGCCTTTATCTTGGCCTCTTTTTCCATTAATTTCAACACGTATATAATTCAATCCATAACTGATCTATACACCTGGATCCATTAATGACTTACCAATCATGTCATAGGATCATTAAAATCAGTCCCTTTAATTTAATATCATCTCCATTTATCTTATCGGATTGGTAGTGTCTTAGAAAATATTCAAAAACTGTACATTTCAGTTCATTCGACTGAATCATGCGTTCAGTTGACTGAATCACAAATTCAGTCGGCTGATTTTGAATCAGATTGTCTGTTTGTCTCACCAGTTCAGTTTCAGTCGACTGGAAAATACATTCAGTCGGCTGAAACATGGTTCATACTTTTTCAGTCGACTGAATCACAGATTCAGTCAGATGATTTTGAATCAGATCGTCTGTTTGTCTTGCCAGTTTATTTTCAGTCGACTGAATCATAGATTCAGTCGGCTGAACCATCAATCATCCATTTACGTGTTTAATACGCATTCCTTCAGTCGACTGAATCATATATTCAGTTGGCTGAAACTTCCAGAACCCTTTTCTTATCCGAGACGTTTGTGTTCAGTCGACTGAATCATCGGATTCAATCGGCTGAAACTCCCAGAAACTCCTTCTGTTTTCAGCCACCATTAGTTCAGTCGACTGAAACTCTAGTTCAGTCGGCTGAAACTCCCAGAAGCTCGTTTCTGATTCGTCCATTGTTAGTTCAGTCGACTGAATCCCTGATTCAATCGGCTGAAACTCCCAGAACTTCGTTTCTGGTTCGTTCATTATCTGTTCAGTCGACTGAATCAGAGATTCAGTCGACTGACTATTTCGTCAGTCCTTTCCATTGCATGTTTTGGACTTCCTTTCTTCGCGATTTCTCTTAAAATATTCCATTTTTAACCATTACGAAAATTAGTATCTTGTTTAGAGATGCTTACAATCTGTGGCTCTCCCGGTTGTCTCTTGCTCCTTTTGTTCCTTATTCTTTCCCTTTCTCTTTCTTCTTTCTTCTTGATACTCGGTCAGTGGTGAGTTTGATCGGGGTAAGATTACCAGGGTTTTGATTCGGCTAATGGTAGGGTTAGATTTTTGAGGGAGAGAGAGAGAAAGAGGAGATGAAGACAATATTTCAAGCTTGGGTCTTGGGTGATCGGCCAACTCTTAGCTTCTTCTTCCCTTCTTTCTAAATTCCTTTCTCTTCTTGTCTCCTTAGTGTTTTTCTGGTCTTGCAAGAGGGAGGACGGTTTGGAGAGGAAAGGAAGAGAGTGAGAGAGAGATGGGTGTGATGATTGGTTTGACTCCCTCCACCAACCAAGCATGGAGGGAGGTATGGGTTTGCATGCCCCCATTTTTAGGGCCATTGTCCCTTTTAGTGGAGGTGGTTGGAATGGGTTTGAGTCACAACTCATTCCAATGAGTTTGGTGAGTCAATTAAGATGGGAAACCATCTTGACTCACCCCATTGTTTAATTTCTTTCTTAACTTAGCCCCTTTAATTTAATAATTTAATTCCTATTTAATTCCCTTCAACCATGTGGCCGGCCACACCAAATGTTAGTCAACTCGCCACCTCACTTAATGAGGTGGAGGTGGACCCCACTTGATTATGTCCCTTGGTCTATTCAAGACTAAACTTAGGTGTTTTATATTAATTAAATTAACTTTATTTACTTGGGTCCTCTTTAATTCCATTTTGACTCATCCATGATTGACCAAGTCAACCATGATGGTTGGCCCCACCTTTTTCCTTGGAGTTTGAATCAATTTGATTCGTTGGGTCCCACACGGTTATCGGGCCCACTTTGACCATCATTGACCCTTCAAATGAATCCTATCAATCCATGGTCCATTGGGCCATACATGGGCCTTTGTCCATATTTTGATCCATTTCACATCCATGACATCAAAATCTCCATTTTTCCATTATTAAAATAAATAATTGCCACATATATATTGATTAAAAAATTCGGGCTATTACAGTGGTGGACCGATTGACCAAGTCTGCGCACTTCCTTCCCATCAAGATGACAGATTCATCGGAGACCTTGGGTCGACGGTACATCCGAGATATCATCAGACTACATGGTATTCCCCGGACTATTGTGTCCGACAGGGATGGCCGATTCATGGCAGAGTATGGCAGAGCATGCAGTCGGCTATGGGAACGACATGGCAGTGAGGAAACCACCTGGGAACTTGAGTCAGAGATGAGAGCCGCTCATCCGGAGCTTTTTGTATGAGTTGTTTTGAACCTCTACTTCGCTCGAATTTTCGGGATGAAAATTTCAAAAGAGGATTGTATTGTAATAGCCCGAAATTTTTAAATCAATATATATATGTGGCTATTATGTATTTTAATGATGGAAATTGGCAATTTTGATGGAATAAATGTTAAGTGGATCAAAATTTTGGCAAAGGCCCAAGCATGGTCCAATGGACCATGGATTGGATTAAATTCATTTAAATGGTCAATGATGGTTAATTGGGCCAAGGATGATCAAATTGGGCCCAATGTCCATTTGGGACCCAATGGATCAAGATGATTTAAGCTCTAAGGTAAGTAGGTAGGAAATAAATTTAATTGGGCCATGGGCCCAATGGTGATGCAATTAGTTGGAAGGGATTGAATAGGTTTAAATCACCTAAGTTAGTGATGAAATGATCAAGATGGCATAACCCAGTGGGGCCCACCTCCACCTCACCAAGTGAGGTGGCGTGTGGACCAAGGCATAGGTGGGGCCGACCATCATGGTTGACTTGGTCAACCATGGATAAGTCAAAGCGAATTAAGGAGGATCAAGTGAATTAAGTTGAATTAATTAATGTGAAAATCACCTAAGTTAATTTTAATTAGACCAAGGTGACATGGCCGAATGGGACCCACCTCCACCTCATCAAATGAGGTGGCGGGTAGGCTAAGGATTGGTGGGGCCGGCCACCATGGTTGACTTGGTCAACCATGGGTGGATTAATGGAGAAGAATCAAGGAGACTAAAGGAGAATAAGTGGGAATTAATTAACCTAAGTCAATGATCCAATTAATTAAATAATTAAGTTAGTCAAATTGGGTCAAATGGAGAGTCAAAGGGATAAGTCAATGGGTGGTTTCATCTCATTGAAACCACCCAAACCACTCAAAGAAAACACAACTAAACCATGGGCTTAGGGTGGTGGTTTCATCTCAACCACCACCACCCAAAGCATGATGACCCATACCCCTCCATGATGATGGTCAAATGGTCAACATGGAAGACCAAACCACTCCATCTCAAGAGGCCCAAAACCGTTGGCTTAGTGGTGGTTTTATCCCAACCACCACCACTAAGGCATGTGAGCCCATGCTTGGTGGGTGGAGGGAAATGATGGTGAAGTGTAGCTTAAGAAAACCAAATGAGATGGGTTTTCATCTCATCCCATTCTCATCTCACTCTCTCCATCTCTCACTCTCCAAAACCGTCCCTCACTCTCACATGACCAAAGAGGAAGAAAAGACTTAGAAGAAGAGAAGAAAAAATTCAATCATTGGCCCACCACTCCAAGACCAAGGAGACTTAGACATTTCCCTCTCTCAAACCCACTCCATGTTAGCCGAACCCCAACCTTGATGTTTTCATCTTGATCAAACATACCTAGTGGCCGAACATCAAAGAGAAGAAGAAGAAGAAGAAAGGCTAAGGAAATCAAGAGGAGAAAAAGAAGCCGAAGGAGCCGCGGAGTGGTAAGTGTTCTTAAACAAGAGTTTACATTTTTTTTTAAGGGTTAAGAAGAGACCATGGAATCCATTTTTCTTGGATTTAATGGTGGCCAAAATATCATGGGCCTTGGATCTAAAATCCATCCAAGGAAAGGATGAGAAATGGACAAAATGGGAAAGATAAATTAGGTTAAGAAAAAATAAAGGATGTATTAAGGACACTATGTATTAAGATTTATTCAAGTATGGAAATGTGATTTTTGAAGAAACCATGGACCATAGGGTTCGGCCATGTAGTATGGCCCAACCCCATGGAAGGTGATTAGATAATTTTAATGGAGTTTTAAGGGTTAAAACCATGGAAGGATGATTTATGATCTTAAGGTCCTAATGATTAAATGTTAGTGATTTTTAAAGGGGTTTTAATGAGGAAAATCATGGAAGATGATTAATGATTTTAATGGCCTTAAAAATGGTAGATGGGGATGAACCATGAACCATGGGTTCGGCCATGGTGTATGGCCGAACCTAATGGTGATGTTTTAATAATTTTAATGTGGGTAAAAAGATGGAAAATGATGGAGAAGGTTGATAGTTTTAAAAGGATTTTTAAGTATAGTATATAATGTTTTAAAGGGGTGAAAATGGTGATAAACCATGGACCATGGGTTCGGCCATGGTGTATGGCCGAACCCCATGGGGATACTTTGATGGATTAGGTATTTTGGAACCATGAAAAATAAATGGGAATTATGGTTAAGTTGATGGACCAAAATGTATCTAATGATGATTAAGGAATGATGATTTAAAAGTATGATTTAAATTCCCTCATGGTGGAACCTATGGTGGATCTAAATGATGTAAATAGGTCCAAGGAAAAATAAGAAAAAGACATCATGGGTTCGGCCATGGTGTATGGCCGAACCCATGACTCATTTGAGAGCCATTTTATGGGCCAAGATTGAGGTCTATGTATGAGATTAATTGAATGGATATTAGGTTAATTAAGTGGCTGATTTTAATGATTTTAAGACATGGTTGATGAGTCATTAATGGATCCAAGATTATGGATCAATTATGGGCCTAAGAATGGAGAAATAAAATGAGAACTTAACCATGGAAGAAGTAGTGGCAAAATGGTAAATATGGGCCAAAATGAAGAACCATGGGTTCGGCCATGATGTATGGCCGAACCCCATGGGGGATGATAATGGACTTAAGTGTATCTAAGATGACCTTAGGTGTGGATCATTGAAGCCTAGGGTTGCTGGATTTCAAACTCATGTGATTAAAACATTTGATGGATTAAATGGGGCCCACAAAACCTAGATAGTGAGGTTCGGCCAGGGGGTATGGCCGAACCCCACTAAGGTATGATTAATGGACTTAGAAATGGTTAAAAACATGGGCTGATTATTGATATGTAATAAGGTATCGGACATCGCAAGCGGTGCGCGATTGGTGACCGGATTATTGGACGGAAACACTAAGGAATACTAGTCGGTATTTGGTAAGATTCCTACCTTTTTGTAAGCCATGGATTATGTGTTATGTGATGGTTTTCCTTTGATTTATTTTGGTAATCATGTGATTGTTTTAAGATGTGTTTTATGACTATGATTTATATATATTACATGGCATATGGCATCTACATCTCATGCATGACATGGGAGGGATATGGCATGGGAAGGATGAAATGAAACCGGAGTCCATGCTCCGCCGGGGCCACCGATAAACAAACATGGGGATATTTTGATGTGCTTTATCCATCAGGATGGTTACTATGGGTTTTATGATATGTTGATAAGGTTATTCAAACAAGAATGTTACTATGTGTTTATTATACCTTGATGATGGTTTTTCCATCAAGGGGGATATTCGTATTTATTATTATACCTTGAGGAGGCTTTGCCATCAAGGGGGATACTTTGTGTGATTTGATCTTGATGAAGCTTTTCCATCAAGGGGGGACATTATGTATGGTTGAAAAAGGGACATTGTACAATGATGATGAGCTTGATGGGTGGGATTCATGACATGGGACACCCATTGCATGACATTGCACCAAATTGCATGGTTTTGATATAATACTATCTATATGTTTTGTTATCACTAGTCCATGTGTTGGCCCTACTCGGAGTACCTATTGGGCGCGTTGTCTAACGCGCTACTTCTACCTTAGATGACGACACAGGAAACGGAGGACGTGACGGGAGCCAAGCGTAGGAGCTTGGGGAAGCGGGCTAGATAATTTATTTAAATTTATTTTGGAATGTAATTTGAGTAACTTAGCTCGTCGGACTGTAATAATTTAGATTACTTGCTATGGTTTGGATTTTATTTTGGACATTATGATTTTGAGATATTCTAGTAATTTAAGTGACATACTTCCTTTCTATCTAATAAATTGGTAGGATAGACTCTATTATAATTCCGCACTAAGTTATAATTCAGCGAGCTTACTTTTTACGTGTGAACTGTTCTCTCATGGACTTAGTTCCACGCACACGTAGGGTTGGCCAGTTAAGGGCCGGGCTTTAGAAGCTCTGACTTAACTCGCGTCGTGACGTCCCGCGCCCTTTATCACTCTTTATTATCAAAAAAAAAAAATAGACTCTGATTTTCGGCTAATCAATTCAAGCATAGTGAAAAGGGCGGGACGTTACAGAAAAGAAGACCAAACACTTTGGGAATTTTATCTGATTCTCTCCCTCTCTCTCAAGGCCGGTGCTCCTCTCAAAGACCAAAAAGGATTTGGAGCATTGTTCTAAGCTTCTCTCCCAATCCATAACTCTTGGCCGAACCACTTCAAGGGGTTTCCAACAAGGTTAGTCTCGGCTAAAGATCAAGAAGAAAGGAAGGAAGGGCTAAGGAAGGAAAAGATCAAGAAGGAGTGAAAGAACCGGAGGAGTCGCGGGATTGGTAAATGCTCAATAAACACTTGTTAAATAAAATGGTTAAGGAAACATGATCCAAACATTGTATGGCCAAACCTATCAAGGGTTAAAATCATGGCTATTGATGTTAAAAAAGAGAAGAACATGGACCATAGGGTTCGGCCACTTTGTATGGCCGAACCCCATGAAAAGATATTGGTTTAATTTTATTGGATTTGAAGAAAAGAAATCATAAGTGTAGGTGTTTGGTTTTGTTAAAGTTTTAATGGAACTAAAGAACCATAGAGTTCGGCTATGCATATGGCCGAACCCCATGGAGAGACAATGATGGATAGTATGTTCAATTGATCGAAGATGGTTTGTACTTTAGAAAGATTTTAATGATTGCTTGGATCAAACGAAGAGATGAGGTTCGGCCATGGTGCATGGCCGAACCCCACCAAATAACATGTACGGATTTAAAGTTGCTTGGTTATGGAATTTTATGGACTGTTTTAATATAGTTAATGGGTGGAAATAATAGATCAAGGATTAAAAGGGGACCCAAGTTAAATGAGTGAGATTCGGCCATGGAGCATGGCCGAACCCCACTATGGTTTATTTTATGGACATATGAATGAAATGGAAACTAAGAATTGGATCAATGGCAAGACGGTAAATAAATGAAAATAATGAACCAAGGGTTCAGCCATGTTGTATGGCCGAACCCCATGGGAAACGTTTTATATATTTGAAGTGTTGATAAGGTTGTGTAACGCCCCGCCCTCTCTGAGAATCAGAGTCTATTTTTTTTAAAAAAAAAATAATAATAGAATAACATCGGAAGAGAGCGGGCGGCGTCACGACGCAAGCTAAGTCCGAACCTTAATTGGCCACCCATGTGTGCGTAGACTAAACCCACGATAACAAACCACACATGGAACTAAACAATGTCATGCGGAATAAACTACACTAACTGCGGAATTAGATTGAACAGATAGCAAGTACAAGTCATACTTTTCAGTTTACTTAAACCAAATTAAGATTCGTCAATGCATACTCAAACCATAGCAAATATCTACATTATTACATGACCATAATAAAGTATTCAAATAACAGCAATTATAAATCCTTTCTAGCATTCAAGCATTTACGCTTGACTCCCCTCGATATCATCAACCTTCTCTTTTCCTTTCCTTGTACCTGCATTCTCCTCTGAGGATAGAATTAGGGCGTTAGATCAACACGCCCAGTAGGTTCCCGATCAGGGCTACCACAAGGTTAGCTTATAAATCATGCATATAACAAATGTTTGATTATCAAAATCATATAAAACCATGCTATGTATGTATGCAAATGTAATGAGCCCCACCCCATCACACATACATATAGCCATCACTTGATGTGTCTCATATCAACCTATTAATTCTCCTGGCGGGACTTTCACCGCCTAAGGAGGCCCCACAGTTGCATCACGGGCATTCTGACAGAGTGTGGGCTCCGGTGTTTATAATCATCAGGTAATTCTCTTGGCGGGACTTTTACCCCCTAAGGAGGCCCCACAGTTGCATCTCGGGCACTCCGACGGAGTGTTGGCTCCAGTTTCCACAATCATCATCCCATGCCATGCATGAGATGTCAATGCTTTGTATGTCATTCGTAAATACATAACTCATCATTCAAAACCACATTTGAAACGTAAATCAAATACAACATATCTCATAAAAACATAATAAGACCAAAACATAATTGTGGTTACGAGTAGGTAGGAAACCTACTGAAGATTCACTTCAGTGTTCGATCTTTCTTAATCGTCACCCGTTCACGACTCGCACACCGTATACGCAAGTCTGGATACCCTATTTAAATAGCAGCAAACCAAATATTCATCATGTAATTCCAACTTGGTCAATGTCCCAAAAATGCATTATGGGGGGTTCGGCCATGCCCATGGCCGAACCTCACCTATTTATCCTTTGGTTTCTCATTCGTTTAATCTTTATTAAACATCAAGTTCTACAAAAATACCTTGGTAGGGTTCGGCCATACAGCATGGCCGAACCATACCCTTTGATTTGGGTCCATACAACCATACCTATGATCATTCCACCTTTGATCATTTCACCCATAATTACCATTATGCCATTGAGACCAATCTTTTCCTCAAACATCCTTAACTATGACCAAACCACCTTGCCGAGCCTCACATTTTTATTGATTCTTTAAATCATTCTTCCTCATATCTTAATTCACAAAATCGGCTACACAATAAGGCCACACAAAGACCCTTAGTGGGGTTCGGCCATACCACATGGCCGAACCTCACCAATTTGATTTTTAACCCCACTTTTCATCTTATATCATAATTAATCAGCTCCATATTAAATCCATACCTAAACCTAGGCAATTTTTAAATCAAAAGCATATCACATCATAGTTTTCCAATAGGATTCAATCCAATCCTATCATCCAAAAACAGCCCATGGGGTTCGGCCATACACATGGCCGAACCCAATGGTTCTCTTGATTTAATTATGTAATCAACTAACCATGATTTAAATCAATATCTTAACCTCAACCTTAACATGATTCAGCCATGTATTGGCCGACCAAAAACAGTAATTATACCTTCATTTAAATCACATAAAAACCCCATAATTTCACATGATTTCCAACTCTCCAAAACCATACATTTCATCAAATTCTTTCATGGGGTTCGGCCCTCCAAGGTGACCGAACCCTATGTCCATGACTTGATCCTCATAAACATATTTTTATGTTTCAATAATCATGAAATAAACAGTGTATTATCACCGAGTTTAACCATTTAAAAATCATCTGAAAACCAACCCAATTTCATGGGGTTCGGCCATGCTCATTGACCGAACACTATGACCTTTGGTTTTGAACCACTTAACCCTTCATCTTAGGTCCGAATTAAACATCCGAATCCATGTTTTAACCTTCTTAAAACATGTATTTGAAATCTAATAACACATATAATAACAGTCCCAAACTTGTATGGTTTTAAATTCCAAAAACCATCAAAGTCAACCAATTATCTTCATGGGGTTCGGCCATCCAAAGCGGCCGAACCCTATCGTCCATTTCCATCATTCTTTGACACCATCTTCCATGGTTTAGACCTATGACAAATTTGGCCATACATGAGCAAATTATGTCATCCAAATTCATAACTTAACACTCCAAAATCCATAAGAATTCTTACCAAATTTCTCAAGCTTCTTGTCTTGCCTTTGCTCTTTACTTCCTATCCTTCTTTGCCTTCCTTCCTTTGCTGGTTTATGCTTGATCTACTGGTGCACTGCTGTTCCAGCTAGAAAAACGAATTGGAGAGAGGGAGAGAGAGATGGGAAATCTTAGATTTTCAATGTAAAAATCGGCTAACCATGGTGGTCATTCCCTTTTGTACTTCAGCCCCCAAGACCCCTCCATTCCCTCATCAATTCTTATAAAAAACGATGGGTCTTGGGTGCTATCCAATGCACCCCTTGGCACCTGCCAATGCAGCCTCCCAACTCCCCAAGCATCACCTCCCATTTCCCATGTATTTCATTTAAAATCCATCATGAAAATCACCCCAACAAGTCCCCAACGTGTGGGACTTGTTTTGGTGGTTATGACTGAGCCAACCTACTCATATTCCCTTTGAACTCACTGATTTACAATCCCATTGATTTCCATTTTGAATCACCCAACTCACATTTCCAACTCACCTCATTAATTGGCAATCATTTAATGCATTTGAGTCAACTCATTCTTATTTCAAATTAAATAAAATCAGTTCCACTTAACCTGATTTAACTCACCATTGAACTCATTTGTGTGCCCATAAGGTCGGTTGTGGTCAACAAAGTCAACCCGACCCGTTGGGTCCCCTTTAGCTCCTTGACCCGTTTTTGACTCCATGACCCAATTATGGGTATTTTGGTCATTTGTAATTGGTTCAGATGTGCATCAGGCCTACCCATTTTTACTCCACTTGATTTCCAATCAAATCAGCTTAACCCCATTTAATTTAAGCTCACACAACGGTCAAATAATCCATTAAGACCCGTTGGGTCCCATTTGGGCCCCTTGACCCATTTAGCCATTTTTGACCCAATTGATGCACATTATTTGTTCAATTTAATCAAACCCTTATAATATACTCTTAAGATCTTAATTTGAGCAATGGGCCCCACAATTTCCTCATTTAATGTCGAAAACATTAAATTTTCCAACTCAGGGCCATTTTCGTAATTATCCCTTTTTATTGAAAAGTTGAGGTGTTACAATATAACCCTCTTTTAAAATTTTCGTCCCGAAAATTGAACGAAGTAGGGTTCTAAACGATTACATAAATATCTCAGAGTATGCTATTCTTATTTCCGATTTCAAGTTCCTAAGTGACTTCTTCATCTCCATGTATGTTCCTTACCACTTTTACGAACTGAATTGCTCTATTTCGCAACACCCTTTGTTCGGTCTCATGTTATATCTTTTCCTTGTGAGCCATTTGTGATCGTACGTAGATCAATCTACCCTGCTTCACTTTTACCTGTTCTCATGATATTTTCCATACATACCGGCTCAATACGTTCTTTTATCTACTCTCTGTGTGAGGTAGCTTGCCAATGCGAGCCTATGCTCAAAGCTTTTTCTGATTCCATTTCAACTAGGCTTCTAGTTGCACTCTCCTGGAATTTCATTGGCTAACTATAAAGTTAGGTGATCAGTCTAACTCGACAGTCGTCCATAGCTTCCCATTCAAGTTTCACTAGACTCTTATCTTTCCCGTTAAATACGTCTCCAAAATTTTACAGGTCTTCATTTGCACATATGTCACTATGTGACTAACAACTTTTGTTCCAAAACTTCTACGATATTGAGTACCTCTCAATTCCAACTTTTCTGGTGATGCAAGTCGTAATACGACCAACACCCTTTTCTTAAAACGTGGGATGTAAATCGAAACATGTCCCAATCATTAGGTCACTATGTCATTTATCCATGTTTAATAATCATCCATGAATATAACCCTCCTATGGGTATAATCCATTCATGGAAAACAATCCATCCTCAGTATCACTCTGTCCAAGAGCATCATCTATACACAGTTACTAACCATCCATGAATATAGCCCACCTATGGGTATAATCCATTCATGGAAAACATTCATCCTTGGTATCACTCTGTCCATGAGTATCATTTATGCATGATTAATAACCATCCATGAAATAACCCACTTATGGGTATAATCCATTCATGGAAGCAATCCATCCTTGGTATCATTCTGTGGAAAATCTCTCTTGAAATAGCCCTTCTGACGGCATCGGTAACAGGAATATGGAGATTCACTATTCTGCGGACACATTCTTTTGAAATGACTCAACTGATCACATTGGAAGCAGGTACTAGGAGATCTAACATTCTGTGGATGCTCTCTTTTGAAATGGCCTGGTCGACCACACTGGAAACAAGAACTTCCAGTGAAACCAGTAAAGGCTGAAGATCTCCATAAGTAGGGTTTGAGTCTTTTACGAGAGCAAAAAGTATTTCTCCCACCCCGACCTTTTTGGTCCTATGTTTTATTCGGGTTTGTGTCTCCATTTCCGCTCACGAGTTGTTGTAGAACGGAAGTGACCACCGCCTGTACTAGGTTCCGTAATTCAGGAGATACCGTAGGAATGTTTGTATCATTCTGACCCTCTCCGTTATGTTCTTCTTCCTTTGGAGACATTTTCCTAAGTCATGGAAACATCAGTTGACTTAGCTTCTAAGTAAAGTTTTGTGTTCTTCATAATTTGGGAAAATTGCCAAATCAGCACTCTTTGTATTTCTTTGTTTTTGTGGAAACTTCCTAAATATCGAGTATCATTTCTCAATTTGGGGAAATCCTGATGTTCTGTTGTTCTCGGGGAAAACCTCCCTAAGTATTATGTATCACTTCTCAGTTTGGGGATATTGCCAAATCATCACTCTTTGTTTCTTTTGTTTCTTGGGAAATCTCTAAATTCCTGTTGTTTGTTTCTCAATGGGGGATATCAGGGAAGTATATCCTACTTTGCTATGGTTTGATATATCCACTTATGATGACTGTACTTGTTTTGCTATCTTTCATTGTCGTTCTCAGATTGATTGTTCAATCTCAGTCATTCGAAGTAAATTAATCCGGCCCCCAGTCAGCGGACTCCGGAGAGTCGGTCAGTTGGGATTCTTATCTGTTAGTGAGACATGAAACCGCCTTAATCTTACTTCGATGATTCAACTTCCCATTTCACTCTGATACCAACTGTAACGTTGGTATCAGTTAAGTTATGAGCTCATGTTCGCTCTGATACCAACTGTAACGCCCCGCCCTCTCCAAGAATCAGAGTCTAATTTTTTTTTTTTAAATAATAATAGAATAACATCTGAAGAGAGCGGGCGGAGTCACGACGCGAGCTAAGTCCGGACTACCCAAAGTCCGAACCTTAACTGGCCACCCATGTGTGCATGGACTAAACCCACGATAACAAACCACACATGGAACTAAACAATGTCATGCGGAATAAACTACACCAACTGCGGAATTAGATTGAACAGATAGCAAGTACAAGTCATACTTTTCAGTTTACTTAAACCAAATTAAGATTCGTCAATGCATACTCAAACCATAGCAAATATCTACATTATTACATAACCATAATAAAGTATTCAAATAACAACAATTATAAATCCATTCCAGCATTCAAGCATTTACGCTTGACTCCCCTCCATATCATCAACCTTCTCTTTTCCTTTCCTTGTACTTGCATTCTCCTCTGAGGATAGAATTAGGGCGTTAGATCAACGTGCCCAGTAGGTTCCCGATCAGGGCTACCACAAGGTTAGCTTATAAATCATGTATATAACAAATGTCTGATTATCAAAATCATATAAAACCATGCTATGTATGTATGCAAATGTAATGAGCCCCACCCCATCACACATACATATAGCCATCACTTGACGTGTCTCATATCAACCTATTAATTCTCCTGGCAGGACTTTCACTGCCTAAGGAGGCCCCACAGTTGCATCACGGGTATTCTGACGGAGTGTGGGCTCCGGTGTTTATAATCACCAGGTACTTCTCATGGCTGGACTTTCACCGCCTAAGGAGGCCCCACAGTTGCATCTCGGGCATTCCGACGGAGTGTGGGCTCCAGTTTCCACAATCATCATCCCATGCCATGCATGAGATGTCAATGCATTGTATGTCATTTGTAAATACATAACTCATCATTCAAAACCACATTTGAAACGTAAATCAAATACAACATATCTCATAAAAACATAATAAGACCAAAACATAATTGTGGTTACAAGTAGGTAGGAAACCTACTGAAAATTCACTTCAGTGTTCGATCTTTCTTAATCGTCACCCGTTCACGACTCGCACGCCGTATACGCAAGTCTGGATACCATATTTAAATAGCAGCAAACCAAATATTCATCATGTAATTCCAAGTTGGTCAATGTCCCAAAAATGCACTATGGGGGGTTCGGCCATGCCCATGGCCGAACCTCACCTATTTATCCTTTGGTTTCTCATTCGTTTAATCTTTATTAAACATCAAGTTCTACAAAAATACCTTGGTAGGGTTTGGCCATACAGCATGGCCGAACCATACCCTTTGATTTGGGTCCATACAACCATACCTATGATCATTCCAGCTTTGATCATTTCACCCATAATTACCATTATGCCATTGAGACCAATCTTTTCCTTAAACATCCTTAACTATGACCAAACCACATTGGTGGGGTTCGGCCATACACATGGCCGAGCCTCACTTTGTTTTTGATTCTTTAAATCATTCTTTCCCATATCTTTAATCACAAAATCGGCTACACAATAAGGCCACACAAAGACCCTTAGTGGGGTTCAGCCATACCACATGGCCGAACCTCACCAATCTGATTTTTGACTCCACTTTTCATCTAATATCATAATTAATCAGCTCCATATTAAATCCATACCTAAACCTAGGTAATTTTTAAATCAAAAGCATATCACATCATAGTTTTCCAATAGGATTCAATCCAATCCTATCATCCAAAAACAGCCCATGGGGTTCGGCCATACACATGGCCGAACCCAATGGTTCTCTTGATTTAATTATGTAATCAACTAACCTTGATTTAAATCAATATCTTAACCTCAACCTTAACATGGTTCAGCCATGTATTGGCCGACCAAAAACAGTAATTATACCTTCATTTAAATCACATAAAAACCCCATAATTTCACATGATTTCCAACTCTCCAAAACCATACATTTCATCAAATTCTTTCATGGGGTTCGGCCCTCCAAGGTGGCCGAACCCTATGTCCATGACTTGATCCTCATAAACATATTTTTATGTTTCAATAACTGACCTCTCCGTTATGTTCTTCTTCCTTTGGAGACATTTTCCTAAGTCATGGAAACATCAGTTGACTTAGCTTCTAAGTAAAGTTTTGTGTTCTTCATAATTTGGGAAAATTGTCAAATCATCACTCTTTGTATTTCTTTGTTTTTGGGGAAACTTCCTAAATATCGAGTATCATTTCTCAATTTGGGGAAATCCTGATGTTCTACAGTTCTCGAGGAAAACCTCCCTAAGTATTATGTATCACTTCTCAGTTTGGGGATATTTCCAAATCATCACTCTTTGTTTCTTTTGTTTCTTGGGAAATCTCTAAATTCCTGTTGTTTGTTTTTCAATGGGGGATATCAGGGAAGTATATCCTACTTTGCTATGGTTTGATATATCCACTTATGATGACTGTACTTGTTTTGCTATCTTTCATTATCGTTCTCAGATTGATTGTTCAGTCTGAGTCACTCGAAGTAAATTAATCCGGCCCCCAGTCAGCGGACTCCGAAGAGTCGGTCAGTTGGGATTCTTATCTGCCAGTGAGACATGAAACCGTCTTAATCTTACTTCGATGATTAAACTTCCCATTTCGCTCTGATACCAACTGTAACGTTGGTATCAGTTAGGTTATGAGCTCATGTTCGCTCTGATACCTGTAACACCCCGATTTCTCAATGATGTGGATAATTACGAAAATGCCCCTGGATTGTTAAATTTAATGGTTGTGATGTTGAATAAGGAAATAGTGGGGTCCACTTCTCAAACTAAGATCCTATGAACATATTATAAGGGTCAAATTTTAATGGATGGGTAATGTACATCAAATTGGGTCAAAATGGTTAAGTGGGTCAAAGAATTCTCAATGATTGGGGTAATTACGAAAATGCCCCTAGGTTTGTTAAATTAAATGTTTGTAATTGTTAAATAAGGAAAAGGTGGAGCCCATTGCTCAAATTAAGATCCTATGAACACATTATAAATGTCAAATTTGATTGGATGGGTAATGTGCATCAATTGGGTAAAAAATAGCTAAATGGGTCAAAGGGCCCAAATGGGACCCAACGGGTCTTAATGGATTATTTGACCATTGTGTGAGCTTAAATTAAATGGGGTTAAGTTGATTTGATTGGAAATCAAGTGGAGTAAAAATGGGTAGGCCTGATGCACATGTGAAAACCAAAATACCCATAATTGGGTCATGGCGTCAAAAACGGGTCAAGGAGCTAAACGGGGACCGAACGGGTCGGGTTGACTTTATTGACCACAGCCGACCGTGTGGGCCCACAAATGAGTTCAATGGTGAGTTAAATCAGGTTAAGTGGAACTGATTTTATTTAATTTGAATTAAGAATGAGTTGACTCAAATGCATTAAATGATTGTCAATTAATGAGGTGAGTTGGACATGTGAGTTGAGTGAGTCAAAATGGAAATCAAATGGGCTGTAAATTCAATGAGTTAAGTGGAATATGAGGAGGTGTTTTGATCTCAAACAAACCAATAGCAAGTCACACACGTTGGGGACTTGTTATGGTGATTTCCATGCAAAACGTTAAATGGATATGATGTGAAGGTGATGAGATTACATGGGTCTGCCAAAGGTTGCAATGATTGAGGCCAAGAGTGGTGACCGTTGGTACCAAGGGGTGCCTTCCATGTCCCATCGTTTTGTCAAGAAGTTATGAAGGAATAAATGGATTTTGTGGTTGAAGAATAAAAAGGGTAGACCATCCATTTGGGCTGATTTTCACCCAAGGAAATCTTAAGAAATCCTCATCCCTTTCCCCTTCTCAAGAACATCATCTTCTTGGCTGAACCAGCTGCTGGTGTTTCACCAGTAGATCAAGCATAAACCAGCAAAGAATTAAGGAAGAAAGGAAGAAATAAACGGGAGGAAGCAAGGATCTTAGGCAAAGGAAGTTTGGTAAGTATTTATGGTTATGGCCGAATACACCAAGGTTTTAACCTTGATTAATAGAGGTTTTAAAATGGCAAAGATGACCATTGGGTTCGGCCACCATGGAGGGCCGAACCCCATGTAAAAGATAGGTTGGTTTTGATGTTTTGAAACATAGAAACCATGGAGTTTTTATGGACTGGGTTTGAGGTTTCTTTAAGATTCAAATGCATGTTTTTAAAGAGGGTTAAAAACATGGATTTGAATGACTTAAGGACTGAAGTTAGCATGGGTCTAAACAGTGGATTAAAATTGATGAAATGGACCATTTGGATCGGGCATCTTGGATGGCCGAATCCCATGAAGTATGATGGTCATTTGGACAAGTTGATGAACTTAGTTGGATGGTTTTGAGAGGTAAAAATGCAGCAATGTTATACTGATATTATATGTTAAAATGACACCTAAAACATGTTTGAAAGACCAAAATATGGACATAGGGTTCGGCCACCTTGGATGGCCGAACCCCATGTAAGTTTTTGATGATTTTGGTGAGTTAAAAACCATATAAAGTTATGGTGTTCTTATGGCAATTAATGGAATAACATGTTTACTGTTTTGGTGGATTATTATGTGGCTGAACCATGTATAATTCATGGTTGAGTTAGCATGATTAAACCATGAGTGATCATGGTGATTATTGGATCAAGTGAACCCTAGGGTTCGGCTATGAGTATGGCCGAACCCCATGGGGCTGTTTTGAAATAAATGGACTAAGTTCATGGGTTGTGTTTGACATTGTTTCCATGATTTCATAAAGGGTTTGAAGTATTTTAATGGAGAACCATTTGATGATGGAAAAATGGGAATACAAGGTTCGGCCAGGTATAGAGCCGAACCCCATAAAAGGATAATTGTTTTGATATGTTTAGCCTAGTGGCAAAACTGTAATTAAGGATGATAATGGATAGAGAAAGGTCATGAAAGGAGATTAAATCCTAAGTCGATGATGTTCGGCCAAGGGCATAGCCGAACCCCACATGATATGGTTGGGTCTTAGATATGAATGAACAAGTAAGTGATAACATGATTTACTGATTGTTGTATGGACAAGGTACCGGAAGTTGAACGACGTGCGAATCGTGACCGAGTGACGCTAAAGAAAGATCAAATACTGAAGTGAATCTTCAGTAGGTTTCCTACCTACTTGTAACCACAATTATGATTTGGTTTTATCATGTTTTTATGAGATATGTTGTATTTGATATTATATTTCAAATATGGTTTTGAATGATGAGATATGTATTTACAAATGACATACATGTACATTGACATCTCATGCATGGCATAGGGTGATGATTATGGATTACCTTGACTTGAGAGTCCCAATGAAAGAACACCGTGAAACAACTCAATGATAAAGTGTCTTTCCATAGGTAACGAGGATTACTGTGGATTACCTTATCATGTGAGTCCCAATGAAAGAATACCGTGAAGCAACTCAATGATGAAGTGTCTTTCCACAGGTAACGAGGATTACTGTGGATTACCTTATCATGTGAGTCCCAATGAAAGAATACTGTGAGTCCCAAATGAAAGTGTATTGTGATTTACCTTGACGGTGAGAGTCCCGTCAAGTGATGGCTATGTATGTGTGATGGGGTGGGGCTCATTACATATGCACTTACATACATAGCATTGTTTTCAGATGTTTTATTGATAATCATGTACTATGATATATATGCATGTTTTATATGCTGACCATGTAGTAGCCCTGATTCGGGAACCTACTGGGCGCGTTGATCTAACGCCCTAATTCTATCCTAGAGGATAATGCAGGAACAAGGAAGGGGAAAGAGAAGGACGATGACCAGGAGGGAGCCAAGCCTGAGCGCTTGAATGTTGAACTGGACTTTTTATTACTGTCATTTGATTTATAGATTGTGGACATGTAATAAGTTATTACTTGCTATGGTTTGATTAGGTTATTAACTTTGGATGGTTGATTTATGTTAATTAATATTTGAGATTGTTACTTGCTATCTAGTCATTCTATTCCGCAAGTAGTCTAGTTTATTCCGCAAGATGTTAGTTCCATGTGTGATTTGTTATCATGGTCTAGTCCATGTACACATGGGTGGCCAGTTAAGGTTCAGACTTGAGTAGTCTGAACTTAACTCTCGTCGTGACGCTTCCCGCTCTCGTTCACTCTATGTTTCTTTCAAAAGAATTTTCAAACTCTGATTTTCGGAAGGGTGAAAAGGGCGGGGCGTTACAATACCAACTGTAACGCCCCGCCCTCTCTGAGAATCAGAGTCTAATTTATTTTTTTTAAAATAATAATAGAATAACATCGGAAGAGAGCGGGTTTCATCCCGACGCGAGTGAAGTCCGGACTACCCAAAGTCCGAACCTTAATTGGCCACCCATGTGTGGGTGGACTAAACCCACGATGACAAACCACAAATGGAACTAAACAATGTCGTGCGGAATAAACTACACCAACTGCGGAATTAGATTGAACAGATAGCAAGTACAAGTCATACTTTTCAGTTTACTTAAACCAAATTAAGATTCGTCAATGCATACTCAAACCATAGCAAATATCTACATTATTACATGACCATAATAAAGTATTCAAATAACAACAATTATAAATCCATTCCAGCATTCAAGCATTTACGCTCGACTCCCCTCCATATCATCAACATTCTCTTTTCCTTTCCTTGTACTTGCATTCTCCTCTGAGGATAGAATTAGGGCGCTAGATCAACACGCCCAGTAGGTTCCCGATCAGGGTTACCACAAGGTTAGCTTATAAATCATGCATATAACAAATGTCTGATTATCAAAATCATATAAAACCATGCTATGTATGTATGCAAATGTAATGAGCCCCACCCCATCACACATACATATAGCCATCACTTGACGTGTCTCATATCAACCTATTAATTCTCCTGGCGGGACTTTCACCGCCTAAGGAGGCCCCACAATTGCATCACGGGCATTCCGACGGAGTGTGGGCTTCGGTGTTTATAATCATCAGGCAATTCTCCTGGCGGGACTTTCACCTCCTAAGGAGGCCCCATAGTTGCATCTCGGGCACTCCGACGGAGTGTGGGCTCCGGTTTCCACAATCATCATCCCATGCCATGCATGAGATGTCAATGCATTGTATGTCATTTGTAAATACATAACTCATCATTCAAAACCACATTTGAAACGTAAATCAAATACAACATATCTCATAAAAACATAATAAGACCAAAACATAATAGTGGTTACGAGTAGGTAGGAAACCTACTGAAGATTCACTTCAGTGTTCGATCTTTCTTAATCGTCACCCGTTCACGACTCGTACACCGTATACGCAAGTCTGGATACCCTATTTAAATAGCAGCAAACCAAATATTCATCATGTAATTCCAACTTGGTCAATGTCCCAAAAATGCACTATGGGCATGGCCGAACCTCACCTATTTATCCTTTGGTTTCTCATTCGTTTAATCTTTATTAAACATCAAGTTCTACAAAAATACCTTGGTAGGGTTCGGCCATACAGCATGGCCGAACCATATCCCTTTGATTTGGGTCCATACAACCATACCTATGATCATTCCACCTTTGATCATTTCACCCATAATTACCATTATGCCATTGAGACCAATCTTTTCCTCAAACATCCTTAACTATGACCAAACCACCTTGGTGGGTTTCGGCCATACACATGGCCGAGCCTCACATTTTTATTGATTCTTTAAATCATTCTTTCCCATATCTTTAATCACAAAATCGGCTACACAATAAGGCCACACAAAGACCCTTAGTGGGGTTCGGCCATACCACATGGCCGAACCTCACCAATCTGATTTTTGACCCCACTTTTCATCTTATATCATAATTAATCAGCTCCATATTAAATCCATACCTAAACCTAGGTAATTTTTAAATCAAAAGCATATCACATCATAGTTTTCCAATAGGATTCAATCCAATCCTATCATCCAAAAACAACCCATGGGGTTCAGCCATACACATGGCCGAACCCAATGGTTCTCTTGATTTAATTATGTAGTCAACTAACCTTGATTTAAATCAATATCTTAACCTCAACCTTAACATGGTTCAGCCATGTATTGGCCGACCAAAAACAGTAATTATACCTTCATTTAAATCACATAAAAACCCCATAATTTCACATGATTTCCAACTCTCCAAAACCATACATTTCATCAAATTCTTTTATGGGGTTCGGCCCTCCAAGGTGGCCGAACCCTATGTCCATGACTTGATCCTCATAAACATATTTTTATGTTTCAATAATCATGTAATAAACAGTGTATTATCACCGTGTTTAACCATTTAAAAATCATCTAAAAACCAACCCAATTTCATGGGGTTCGGCCATGCTCATTGGCCGAACACTATGACCTTTGGTTTTGAACCACTTAACCCTTCATCTTAGGTCCGAATTAAACATCCAAATCCATGTTTTAACCTTCTTAAAACATGCATTTTAAATCTAATAAAACATATAATAACAGTCCCAAAGTTGTATGGTTTTAAATTCCAAAAACCATCAAAATCAACCAATTATCTTCATGGGGTTCGGCCATCCAAAGTGGCCAAACCCTATGGTCGATTTCCATCATTCTTTGACACCATCTTCCATGGTTTAGACCTATGACAAATTCGGCCATACATGAGCAAATTATGTCATCCAAATTCATAACTTAACACTCCAAAATCCATAAGAATTCTTACCAAATTTCTCAAGCTTCTTGTCTTGCCTTTGCTCTTTACTTCCTATCCTTCTTTGCCTTCCTTCCTTTGCTGGTCTATGCTTGATCTACTGGTCCAAACACCTCTGCTGTTACAGCCAGGAAAATGAATTGGAGAGAGGGAGAGAGAGATGGGAAATCTTAGATTTTCAACGTAAAAATCGGCTAACCATGGTGGTGATTCCCTTTTGTACTTCAGCCCCCAAGACCCCTCCATTCCCTCATCAATTCTTATAAAAAATGATGGGTCTTGGGTGCTATCCAATGCACCCCTTGGCACCTGCCAATGCAGCCTCCCAACTCCTCAAGCATCACCTCCCATTTCCCATGTATTTCATTTAAAATCCATCATGAAAATCACCCCAACAAGTCCCCAATGTGTGGGACTTGTTTCGGTGGTTATGACTGAGCCAACCTACTCATATTCCCTTTGAACTCACTGATTTACAGTCCCATTGATTTCCATTTTGAATCACCCAACTCACATGTCCAACTCACCTCATTAATTGGCAATCATTTAATGCATTTGAGTCAACTCATTCTTATTTCAAATTAAATAAAATCAGTTCCACTTAACCTGATTTAACTCACCATTGAACTCATTTGTGGGCCCACAAGGTCGGTTGTGGTCAACAAAGTCAACCCGACCCGTTGGGTCCCCCTTTAGCTCCTTGACCCGTTTTTGACTCCATGACCCAATTATGGGTATTTTGGTCATTTGTAATTGGTTTTCAGATGTGCATCAAGCCTACCCATTTTTACTCCACTTGATTTCCAATCAAATAAGCTTAACCCCATTTAATTTAAGCTCACACAACGGTCAAATAATCCATTAAGACCCGTTGGGTCCCATTTGGGCCCCTTGACCCATTTAGCCATTTTTGACCCAATTGATGCACATTATTTGTTCAATTTAATCAAACCCTTATAATATACTCTTAAGATCTTAATTTGAGCAATGGGCCCCACAATTTCCTCATTTAATGTCGAAAACATTAAATTTTCCAACTCAGGGGCATTTTCGTAATTATCCCTTTTTAATGAAAAGTTGAGGTGTTACAGGTTGGATGACTGATTTAAAAGTATTGGGTTTTATGAATCAAGAATGGCAAGGATTGGATTTGAAATATCAAAAGGTTGAAAAGAAAGGACCAAAACCAAGATGAGGAATTTCGGCCATGTTGTATGGCCGAATCTCACCAAGGTGTATTTGGTGGATTGAGGGTTTTTAAATGGGTCACTTGGATGAGATCGGTTAAATAAAAGGGACAAATTAGAAAGGGTGAAGTTCGGCCATGGTGTGTGGCCGAACCCCACAAGGTTGAATTTTGGGACTTATACATTGATGTGAATCAAATGGGTTGTTGGTTTGATTGATTGTTGTGTAAATAAGGTAACGAGGCCTTACAAGTGGGACGCGATCGTGAGCGGTCGACGGTTTAAGAAGCAAGGACACTTAGTGGTCGTGGTAGGATTCTACCTTATTGAAACATGGATATGTATATGGTTTTATCTTATTTGATGGTTTATGTTGCAATTATATTATGTTTCAAAAATGAAGTTTTAAATGCTATGGTATTTACATTACATAGCATATGGACATGTACATCTCATGCATGGCATGGGAGGGGAATTTGTAACCGGAGGCCACGCTCCGTCGGGGCATCCGTAAGGCAACCATGGGAAGACCTTGATGTGTATAATGCCATCAAGTAGAATCCGGAGGCCACACTCCGTCGGGGCGTCAGAAAGACCACTGTGGGGATTCCTTGATGAGGAGAATTCCATCAAGAGGTTACATGGAATGTGATGGGTGGGACTCATTGCATATGACATATGGCACGACATGATTTTACATGATTCTGATGATGATATGATATTTTATATGATATTTGATACTAACCCATGTGATAGCCCTACTTAGAATTCTTACTGGGCGCGTTGTTCTAAGGCCCTACTTCTATCCTAGTGAATGACGCAGGAAACGAAGGGATCGATGAGCGTGAACGGTGTCAAGCTTAGAAGCTTGAAATGAGTTTACTTAATAGTTGTTTAAAGTTATTATTTGGACTTGTAATTTGAGATAACCTATAATGTTGGATATGTAATAACTTATTTATGTTGCTATGGTTGGGAATGATTTTATTTGATTATTTCAGTTAAGATAAACATTGTAAAAGGACGTACATCTTTGCTATCTAATAAGTTGGAATAGAGTTAGGTGCTATTATAATCCGCAGTATAAGATAATATCCGCATGTTAACTTATGTGTGTGAATTATCTTGGTGGACTTAGTCCACACACACATAGGGTTGGCCAGTTAAGGGTCGAACTTTAGAAGCTCGGACTTAAATCGCATCATGATGTCCCGCTCTCGTTCACTCTTTTAAAAAAAAAAAATAGACTTTGATTTCGAGTAAAAAGGGCAAGGTGTTACAATAGATGCATGCTAAAAATAGTGGTAAGTTCCCTCACCTGTGTGTGTCCTTGAAATCCAATGCGAGAAAATGAGTCCAGGGGGTTGAAGGGGCTCAGTCTGTTGAAACAAAAATATAGGAATAAGTAACCTAGTAAAGGCGGGCCAAAACAAATCTGGGCTATAAACGGGTCCAAAACGGGTTGGGCCGGGCCGGGTCAAGGTCTGAAGTGGGTCGGACCCAAACTGGCCCAGGCCTAAGGCTGGGCTGGAACTGGGCCCAACTGGCTGAGTTGGGCCCGGATCACCAAGGTCCAAACACAGGCCTAGCTGAGTCAACTCGGTTGTTCAACTGAGTTGACTCAGCAACTTGGTTAAGAAAAAAGAAAAATGGGGAAAAAGGGGGAAGGAAGGAAAAGAGGGGAAAATGAAGTAAAAAGGGAAGAGGAAGGAAAACCAGAGAGGGAAAGAGAAAGAAGAAGATCAAGGAGAAGAGAGGAAAAGGAAATCAAGTACCTGGCAGCGCCGGAGGAGGATCCGACAGTCGGGCAGGCGAACCGGAACTCTGACGACTGCGGGATAGATGGAATTCGATAGATCTGATGTTGAAGCCATCAGACTGAGATGGGGGTAGGAGGAGGAGGGCGAAGCATCGGCAGAAATGAGAGAGGGGAGAGGCAGATAAAGAGAGAGGGAGAGAGAGAAAGAGCGGCGGCGGCGGCAGCTTGAGGGAGGGGAAAGAGAGCTTAGGGTTAGGGTTAGGAAAAGAGGAGGGTGAGATGAGGGAGAGAGGAGGGAAACAGGAGAGAGAGAGAGAGAGCAGCGGCAGCACTGTAGCCACATGCTACAGTGCTGTGCGAAAGAGGGGTGTTTTAAAGGATTAGGGTTTAGGGAGATTTTAAAGACTTAGGGTATTAGGGTTTTGATTTAATTATTTTTATTTTATTTTTTACCAAAAATCAAATCTCAAGTTTTTTAAAACAATTTAAAACCCGATATAAATCAAGCGACAAACATCGGAGAGAAAAAATGTGATTTTTAAAATATTTTTCTTTGACAAAGTACACAATAATTTGAAATTACCAAAATTCCCTGAGTCTCCGAATTAGGTATCGGGCAAACCAAGGCCCACCGCGGGGCCCCCACTTCTACCAAAACCCTAAAATCCTGAAAAATCGGGTCGGGTTGTTTCAGGAGGTGTGAATCTTTCAAAGTAAGATTAATATGATATCATGTCTCACTGACAAGATAAGAATCCCAACTGACCGACTCTTCGGAGTCTGCTGCACGGGGGTCTGATTAATTTGCTTTGTTGAGAATCAGACTGAAGTATTCAATCTGAGATCAACACTTGATGAAAAAAAAAGGAATAAAAGCAAGGGAAGGACAATCACTATAAACATGGATTTATCAAACATGGCAAAGTAGGACATATTTCTTCGAAACAAGAAACATGAGGATGTCCCCAAATTGAGAAACAATACTAGATACATAGGAAAGTTCCCAGAAACAAGAAATACAAGATGCTGATTTGGAAATTCCCCAAACTATGTAAACACAAAAACTTTATGAGAAAGCTAAGTCAAACGATGTTTCAATGACTTAGGAAAATGCCTCTAAAAAGAAGAACTCGACAAGACCCGCATCTGGAGGAAGAGGAGCAGAATAGCGTGAATATTCCTGAAGTACCTCCTGAGTTGCAAAACCTAGTGCAAGCAGTGGTCACTTCCGTTCTACAGCAACATTTGAACGGCACTGGAGGGCAACCTCCAATGAAGCACAGGATCAAAGCATGGTTAGAGACCTCCAACGGCAGCGTCCCCCTCACTTCAAAGGGGAATAAGGACCTGTAGGAGCAGAGAATTGGCTAAGAAATATCACCAAGATCTTGACATTACTGAAGATCACTAGTATTGACGATAGAATACTGCTGGCTACTTCACAATTGATCGATGATGCCGGCAAGTGGTGGGAAGTAATTGAACGACAACGGGAACAGATTCCAGTGGAGGAAATGACTGAAATGACATGGGACCAATTTTCTGGAATGTTCTTAGATCACTATTTTCCAGAAGAGAAGAAGAAGCGCCAAACATAAGCGTTCATATCTTTGGTTCAAGGCACCATGACTATGGCGGAGTATCATCAGGAGTTTCTCTGTCTATCATGTTATGATTTATACATGGTGGACACATAATATAAGAAGGCTCATAAGTTTGAGTGAGGCCTTCGACCAAACATCAAGGTCAAAGTGACTATTTTCAAGTCACCTACATTGGCGGAAGTGGTCAGTCGAGTTACCATAGCTGAGCAAGAGCTAACAGAGTCAGTTCGGTTTGTGGACAACGGCCTGAGGTCAAAGCGGGCGAAGTGTTTTCCGCCCGAATAAGAGATTCAGACCCAACTTTAGGAGACCATCACCTTCTACTGGGTCAATTGGAGGTTCCGTCCCAATCAACCCTCCACATTAGGATCCGTCTCTCAGGTCCGTCGAGGTGTTAGCACCTGTTTTCAGTGTGGTCAGCAGGGCCATTTCAAGAGGGAGTGTCTGCAGAACAATAGACCTTCTCACTCCAAGAGTTCATTTCGTCCTCCAGCTCGACCAACTCAGTCTCAAGCATCTAGAGCATATAACCAGAAAGGACGGGCACCTATTCCGATAGGATTTGGACGACTGTATACTTTGGCTCCTCCCCCATAGATGGTGGATCACTGAGTGATTCAAGGTATGGCAGTAGTTGGTAGTTCCTATGTTTTTGCGTTTTTTGATTCAGGAACATCTCACTCCTTTATATCTGCTGCTTTCATATCTGCTACTGGTACCCTAGTACGACAACTGTTCACTGCACTTACAATTGTATCCCCTATTGGAGACACATCACTCGGACTGATCTGCACATCGGTAAACATTTAACTTGCTGGGTTCAGATTTGAGTTCAACTATCTGGTACTTGAGATGACAGAGTACGACATCATATTCGGCATGGATTGGTTGGCTAACTTCCAGCCCAGTGTTGACTGCCATCTCCACAGGGTGATATTCTGGTCACCCGAGGGAAAACTATATGTGGTACATGTCGACAGACAGAGCATTCCAATGACCAGGAAATTGCATGAGGAAATGAACTGTCTAGTTTTGAACAACATCAGGCTAGACAAGGAGCCAATGGTTGAACTACCTGTGGTGGTGAATGTAACGCCCCGCCCTTTTCCACCCTTCCGAAAATCAGAGTCTGAAAATTTCTTTTGAAAGAAACACAGAGTGAAAGAGAGCGGGGGCGCCACGACGCGAGTTAAGTTCAGACTAGTCAAGTTTGAACCTTAACTGGCCACCCATGTGTACATGGACTAGACCATGAATATGAATCACACATGGAACTAACAACAACATGAGGAATAAAACTAGATTAACTCCGGATATAATATAAAAAGATAGCAAGTAGTAGTCTCACATGATAATTAAGGTAAACAACCATCCATAGTTAATAGTCTAATCAAACCATAGCATGTATTAACTTATTACATGTCCATCAAAATATAATTCAAATGACAGTAAATAAGTAATCATGTTCATCATTCAAGCACTTAGACTTGGTTCCCCTCCCGGTCATCGACCTTTTCTTTCCCTTTCCTTGTACCTGCATTCTCCTCTGAGGATAGAATTAGGGCTCTAGATCAACGTGCCCAGTAGGTTCCCGAATCAGGGCTACCACATGATTAGCATATAAAACATGCATATATATATCATAGTACATGATTAGTAAAAATAGGTAAAACCATGCTATGAAGTATGCACATGCAATGAGTCTTTCCATCATATACATTCATAGCCATCACTTGATGTGCCTCGCACCGTCAAGGTAAATCACAATACACTTCCATCTTGGTCTCACATGATAAGGTAATCCACAGTAAACCTCGTTACCTGTGGAAAGACGCTTCATCATTGAGTTGATTCATATCACCTATTAGTCCTCCTGGCAGGACTCTCATCGCCTAAGGAGACCAATGTGACTATGATCATCATGTTACTCCTCCTGGCGGAACTCTCATCGCCTAAGGAGGACGTAACTCATAATTGTAACACTGTAGAACCTCAGTCATCACCCCATGTCCATGCATGAGATGCCAATGCTTTGTATGCCATTTGTAAATGCATAATATATCATTCGAAATCACATAAAATAAACAAGAGTCTCATAAAGAAAACTAGGATAAAACTGTGGTTACAAGTAGGTAGGAAACCTACTGAAGATTCACTTCAGTATTTGATCTTTCTTTAGCGTCACCCAGTCACGACTCGCACGTCGTTCAACTTCCGGTACCTTGTTCATAACAATCAGCATATCATACTATCACTTACTTGTTCATTCATATCTAAGACCCAACCACATCATGTGGGGTTCTTCATTCATCACCTTTAATCCCATTTATTACTTAACCCAATTCTATCAAATAATCATTGATGGGGTTCGGCCATGCCACATGGCCGAACCACATCCTATAGATTTTTATCCACAATCCATCATCATCAATGGTTAATTATTTTCTTACACATAGTCCATAACTTATCATGTATGATTCCTAATTAAAACAACCATAACCTCCCATCCAAAACAGTCCATTTATTTCAAAACAGCCCCATGGGGTTCGGCCATACTCGTAGCCGAACCCTAGGGTTCACTTGATCCAATAATCACCATGATTACTCATGGTTTAATCATGCTAGCTCACCCATGAATTATACATGGTTCAGCCACATAAAAATCCACCAAAACAGTAAACATGTTAATCCATTAATTTCCATAAGAACACCATAACTTTATATGGTTTTTAACTCACCAAAACCATCTAAGATTTTCGTGGGGTTAGGCCATCCAAAGTGGCCGAACCCTATGTCCATGTTTTGGTCCTCTTTAGCATGTTTTAAGTGTCACTTATTCATATAAAAATTAGTACATCATTGCTGCATTTTTACTTCTCAAAACCATCCAATAAATTCATCACTTTGTCCAAATGACCATAACACCTCATGGAATTCGGCCATCCAAGATGGCCGATCCAAATGGTCCAATTCATCAATTTTAATCCACTGTTTAGACCCATGCTAACTTCAGTCCTTATGTCATTCAAATCCATTTTTTTAACCCTTTTCAAAGACATGCAATTGAATCTTAAAGTAGCCTCAAAAACAGTCCATAAAAACTCCATGGTTTCTATGTTTTAAAACATCAAACCAACCTATCTTTTACATGGGGTTCGGCCCTCCATGGTGGCCGAACCCAATGGTTATTTTTACCATTTTTAAAACCTCTATAAATCAAGGTTAAAACCTTGGTGTATTCGGCCATAACCCTGGCCCAACACATACCCCATTTGTTCCATGTTATTAAACCAAAATAACACATAGATACTTACCAAATTTTCCAAACTTTCTTCTTGCCTTTGATCCTTGGTTTCTCCCTTTTATTTCTTCCTTTCTTCCTTAATTCCTTGCTGGTTTATGCTTGATTAACTGCTGCCAAAACCTCTACTGTTCAGCCAAGAAAAACGAATTGGAGAGAGGGAGAGAGAGATGGGAATTCTTGGATTTGCAATGACAAAAACAGCCAAGAAAGGCAACCTTTGCCATTTGTAGTTTCAGCCCCCAACTCCCATTCATCCTCCCTTTTTACTCTTGCCAAAAATGAAGGGATGTTGGGTGTCAACCAAGACACCCCTTGGTGCCAAACGTTGCACCCATTGGAAATGAAACAATGCATCCAATCAATGCATTGGCGCCGCCCAAGCTTCGTGTCCCTTGGCTTTGCCAAGGCACCTCTTCATACCAACGGCTGAGATTGATTCTAATCGAGTGTTGTGTGAGATTACAACTCATTTCCACCTCCTCTTGACTCACTTAACTCATGATATTTTTATTCTAACCCAACTCATCCAACTCATCACATTTAATGCTCCATATTTGAGTCAACTCTTTTCTTAATTTAGACTCACTCCAAATCAGTCCAACTCAAGCTGAATTAACTCACATTTGAGTTCATTTGAAGGCCCACACGGTCAACCGTGGTCAACTTGGTCAACCCGACCCATTGGGTCCCCAATCAGTCCCTTGACCCGTTTTTGATTCCATGACCCAATTATGGGTATTTTGGTCATTTGTAGTTGGTTTTTACATGTGCATCAGGCCTACCCATTTTTACTATACCTGATTTCCAATCAGTTCAGCTTGACCCCATTTAATTTGAGCTTACACAATGGTCAAATCATCCATTTTGACCCATTGGGTCCAATTGGGCCCTTTGACCCATTTAGTCATTTTCGACCCAATTGATGTTCATTACCCATCCAATCAAACTTGATATTTATAATGTGCTCATATGATCTTAATTTGAGCAATGGGCCCCACCATTTCCTTATTTGACATCACAAAATAATTAATTTAACAACTCAGGGGCATTTTCGTAATTTTTCACTTCATTGAGAAATTGGGGTGTTACAATATAACCCTCTTTTTAAATTTTCATCCCGAAAATTGAGCGAAGTAGGGTTCTCATATTAAATTACACAAATAATTCGGGGTGAGCTGTTCTCATCTCCGATTCAAGTTCCCATGTGGCCTCTTCAGCACCATGTCGGTCCCATACCACTTTTACGAACTGAATCGCTCTGTTTTGCAACACCCTTCGTTCGGTCTCCACTATCCTGACCGGCTTCTCAACGTACGTCACATCGCTTTGTACTTCAATATCCTGAACATTCAAAACATGGGACGGATCCGGATTATACTTTCTTAGCATGGACACATGAAACACATCATGTAGAGCTGCTAACTGTGAAGGAAGTGCTAATTGGTAAGCTACATCCCCCATCCTTCTTATGATGGAAAACGGTCCCACATATCTTGGTGACAGTTTTCCTTTCTTGCCAAACCTCATGTGTCCTTTCCGTGGTGAGACCTTTAAAAATACCATGTCTCCCACTTCAAATTCCAGAAATTGTCTCCTTTTATCAGCATAACTCTTCTGCTAACTCTATACAGTCAATAAGTGTTGACGTATCAACTTTATTTGTACGGTAGTCTCTGCGACTAGTTCCGGTCCAATCAATGCAGGCTCTCTAGCCTCTGTCCAACATACCGGCGACCTACACGGTCTACCATATAATGCCTCGTATGGAGCCATCTGAAAGCTTGCCTGATAGCTGTTATTATACGAGAACTCCACCAGTGGTAGGTGGTCCTCCCATCCACCCTTGAAATCTAACATACATGCTCTCAGCATGTCTTCCAAGGTTTGTATCGTCCTTTCTGACTGACCATCAGTCTGTGGATGGAAAGCGGTGCTAGTCAAAAAGTCTATCCCCATGGCTGACTGCATGCTTTGCCATACTCTGCCAGTAAAACGGCCATCTCTGTCCGATACTATCGTTTGAGGAATGCCATGTAGCCGAATGATCTCTTTAATATACCGCCAACCCAACGTCTCAGATGAATCTTTCATCTTGATAGGAATGAAATGTGCGGACTTGGTCAGCCGGTCGACTACGACCCATATGGCGTCATTGCCCTTTGAAGACCTTGGCAACCCTAATACAAAGTCCACGGAAATGTGTTCCCATTTCCATTCTGGCACTGCTAAGGGTTTGAGTAACCCTGGTGGCTTTTGGTGTTCAGTCTTAACTTGCTGACAAGTTAGACAATGTGCCACGAATTCCGCCACATCCCTTTTCAGTCCATGCCACCAATAATGCCTCTTTAAATCATGGTACAGTTTGGTGCTGCCCGGATGGATAGAGAGCTTGGACTGATGTGCCTCAATTAGTAGCTCCTTCTGGCAACTCATTGGCACATATGTTCTTCCCCGGAATAAAAGACCTTGTCCTGGCCGTAATTCCCATTCCGGTACAATGGTGCCAGTAGACATCTTGGCCCATATGTCCTCCACTTCTGGGTCTGTCCTTTGTTCTTGTTCAATCCTGGTGACCATGTTCGATTGTATGACCAAATTGTATATGGTCCCACAGTTGTTGTAGTAGAGTTTAAACTCTCAGATGGTATTCAACATCTCCCATTCCGATCTGATCAAACATGCCACGGATGCATGTGGTATACAGCTGAGGGCATCTGCTACCTTGTTTGCCTTGCCTGGGTGATATCTAAGCGCAAACTCATAATCCGCTAGATACTCCATCCATCTTCACTGCCTGAGGTTGAGCTCCTTCTGATCAGAAAGATATTTTAAGCTCTTATGATCAGAAAATACCTCAAATTTCTCGTCGTAGAGATAGTGTCTCCAACTCTTGAGTCCGAAAACCACTGCAGCTAATTCCAAATCATGTGTGGGGTAAAGACGTTTATGTATTTTTAACTGCCTTGAACCATACGCCACCACACAATTACTCTGACTGAGTGTACAACCCAGTCCCTCTCCCGAGGCATCGCAATATACCTCGTAACAATTGCCACTTACCGGCAAAACTAAAATAAGGGCAGTGGTAAGTCTTGTCTTCAGCTCTTCAAACCTTTGATCACATAGATTTGTCCACTCGTACTTGACTCCTTTCTGTGTGAGTCGAGTCAATGGAGATGCTATTTTTGCAAAATCCATGATAAATCTTCTACAATAACCAGCCAATCCCAAGAAGCTACGAATTTCAGTTACATTCTTGGGTACTTTCCAATCTTTCATTGCTACCACCTTAGCCGGATCCACGGCTATACCTCCCTCAGATATAACATGTCCCAAGAAATTGACCTCGGATAGCCAGAATTCACATTTACTGGCCTTGGCATACAGCTTATGCTGCCTCAAAGTATTCAAAACTATACATAAGTGTTCTGCATGTTCCTCTTGACTCTTAGAATAGATCAGGATATCATCAATGAATACGATTACAAATTGATCCAGATAAGGACGGAAGATTCTGTTCATTAAATCCATGAACACAACAGGAGCATTTGTGAGTCCAAATGGCATGACCACGAACTCAAACAGTCCATACTGCGTCCGAAAAGCTGTCTTCTCTATATCTTCATCCCTAAATCGAATTTGATGATAACCAGACATCAAATCAATCTTTAAAAAATGACTAGAACCCTTCAATTGATCGAATAAATCATCGATTCTGGGTAGAGGGTACTTGTTCTGGACTGTTAGCTGATTCAGCTTCCGGTAGTCCACGCACATCCGAAGTGAACCATCCTTCTTCTTTACGAACAGTACTGGTGCTCCCCATGATGATGTACTGTTCTGGATGCAACCCAGCCTAAGCAGTTCATCAATCTGCTTCTTTAGCTCCGACATCTCTGCTGGTGCCATCCGATAGTGTGGTAATGACACTGGTGCTGTGCTAGGGTACAACTTGATTTCAAAGTTAATCTCCCTCATAGGTGGTAAACCAGGGAGTTCCTTTGGAAATACATCGGCAAATTCTTGTACAATTACCGGAAGTTCAGTAATTGGAGCTTTATTTATGGTGATATTATTCAATACCATGTGGTTTAACCCTTCCTGCAATCCACTCTATTTATATGCACGCACTACGTATTGTTTGCCCTCGGGTGACCAAAATGTCACTCTTCGGCGATAATAGTCGATGTTGGCATGAAACTTAGCCAACCAATCCATGCTGAATATTATGTCATACTCAGACATGTCAAGCACCAGATAATTGAACTCAAATCTGAGTCCAGCTAATTCAGTGTTAACCGCCGTACATATAAGTCCTAATGCCAAATCTCCGACAGGGGATACAATAGTGAGTGTTGTGGCTAATCTTTGAACTAATGTACCGGTAACAGTAATAAATGATGCAGCTATGAAGGAGTGTGATGCTCCAGAATCAAATAGTGCATATGCATAAGAACTACTTACTACCGCCATACCTTGTATCACAGCATGTTCCTCTTCTTCCGGAGAAGTTAGAGTAAATAATCGTCCAGATCCAGCAGGGTTAGATCCTCGACCTCCCCGACTTTGCATTCTGCCTCTTCTGGAGTTTACCGGTCTAGCTGGCGGACGAAATGATCCTCTGGAGTATGACAGCATGTTGAGTTTTGGGCAGTCCTTTTTGTAGTGACCCTGTTGATCACAGTGATAACAGGTGTTCACTCCTCTAGATGCTTGAGTGACTGCTACAGATTGAGTGGGTTGGTTGGGGCGAAAACCCCCACTAGATCCAACAGACGGCGAGGGTCTGCTGAAGTTCGATCTGAACCTCTTGTTGGGTTGATACGCACCCCTCCCACTCGGAGCTAGGCGGTTGTCCACTCTTGCAAATTCCGTCATTTCCTGTTCCACAATGGTAGCCCTGCTGACCACTTCCGCCAGCGTGGCTGCTTTGAACAGGTTACCCTAGGCCCTAATGTTTGGCCGTAACCCACGCTCGAACTTACGAGCCTTCAGATATTCCGTGTCCACAACATAAAATGCATAGATTGATAGGTTGAGAAACTCTTGGTGGTACTCAGCCACCGTCATCGGACCTTGCACTAATGTCATAAAGGCCTGAATCTGACGTTCCCTCTCTTCCTCCGGGAAATAGCGCTCTAAAAATGTCGCTGAGAATTGCTCCCAGGTCATAGCAATTCTTTCTCTTCTTGGCACAAGTGCCTGCTGTTTCTCCACTACTTTCCACCATTTAGAGGCGTCATCTATCAGCTGTGACTGTGGCCAATAGGATTTTGTGAGCATGACTCTTGATATTCAAAAGAGTCAGTATGTGAGAAATCTTCTCCAACCAGTTCTCGGCTCCGACAGGCCCTTCTCTGCCCTTGAAGTAAGGTGGGCGCTGTTGTTGAAAATCTCTGACCATGTTACGGTCATTATTTTCACTCGTGCTTCCCCCTCCGTTCATATGTTGTTGGAGGACAGAGGTGACTACTGCCTGTACCAGGCTCTGTAGTTCATGAGGTACATGTGGTATAGTCACGTCGTTGTTGTTATTTCCTTCTTCCTCTCGTCGATATGACGAGTCATATTCTTCCTCCTCGTTTCGTCGATACGTAGGGTCACTATCCTCCTCCTCTCGCCGAGAATGAATGTGACTCTTCCTCATTGCACGATCGTTCATGAACTGACCTCTCCTCGTCATGAATTGACCGCTCTCTATCATGTACCAATGGCACCTTCTCATGTACCACATTCTCTCGTTGGGGTATCACTTTCCCTTGCGGCGTGATTATTAACACCTCATCCTTCTTTCTACTGTCTTGTCGGGTCCTTCTCTTTGATGCCCCCTCACCTAATCCGATTTGTAAAACTTTTTCATTTCCCTTCGGATTCTTTATAACCTTTTTCTGTGGTGCCATTTATTCCTAACTCATGGAAACATCATAGACTTAGTTTCTATTAACAATATGCATCAAATGCCATAAATCCTCATAAACTCATAAAATCGCATACTTTATATTAATTCATACTTCATCTTTGTACAAAGGTGGGTAGGGTGAAACAAAACCCTATATAAAATATACACCCTTACAAAATAACCCTCTTTTTAATACCCTTTCATATTACTTCCTAGCCTAGTCTTCCGTAGAAGACTCCGCATCATCAGCGAACTTGAAACGATTATCAAGACACGTCATCGCCGTGTGCCCCAATACTTCACATGTCGTGCAGGGTATTAATCCAGGTCCTCCAATATAAGAACAAGTAGTCCTCGCCTCTCCATGCCCATGCAGTCCACAGAACGGGCAGACAATGCCTAAAAGGTGAGGACAATATCTACAGTTGTGCCCGTCTTGATTGCACAACTCACATGTATCGTAGGGATCTATCTCCCCAAGCGATTCCAATATAATAGGAACATCTGCTATAGGATCCTCTAGAAAAGGTGCTAGATCCTCTTCTTCTTCCTCAGGAGGTCCTATTAACCAAGGAATATCTTCCATATGATACTCCGGTAATGGTGCTAGGTTCACCTCCTCCAGTGGTGCTAAGTTCCATTCCTCCTCCTCGGGAGGCCCCTCCTGAAAGTTCACGTTAGCTTCCACGTTGGTGTCGTTGGAAGCAGACACCAAATCTATGGGATTGCTAGGGGTTCCGCTGTACCACTCCGAGTACTCCACGTTACTCGACATATCTGTATCATATCAATAGAACACAAGAATATTCAACAACAAATAAACCACTCTTGGTTTTCAGGGGAATTTGATCATGCATAATATCATGTACTTTGTTTGGGAAGATTACCAAATCATCACTCTTTGTGTTCTTTTGTTTCTGGGGAAATATCTACATTCCTGTTGTTTGTTTCTCAGTGTGGGGATATCAGGGGAGTACATCCTACTTTGCTATGTTTGATATGTCCAGTTATGATGGTTGTACTTTACTTTGCTATCTTTCATTGTCGTTATCAGATTGATTGTTCAGTCTAAGTCACTCGAAGTAAATTAATCCGGCCACCAGTCAGTGGACTCCGAAAGGTCGGTCAGTTGGGATTCTTATCCGTCAGTGAGACATGAAATCGTCTTAATCTTAATTCGATTATTCAAGTTCCCGTTTCACTCTGATACCAACTGTAACGTCCTGCCCTTTTCCACCCTTCCGAAAATCAGAGTCTGAAAATTTCTTTTGAAAGAAACACAGAGTGAAACAGAGCAGGGGCGCCACGACGAGAGTTAAGTTCAGACTACTCAAGTCTGAACCTTAACTGGCCACCCATGTGTACATGGACTAGACCGTGAATATGAATCACACATGAAACTAACAACAACATGCGGAATAAAACTAGATTAACTGCGGAAATAATATGAAAAGATAGCAAGTAACAGTCTCACATGATAATTAAGGTAAACAACCATCCATAGTTAATAGTCTAATCAAACCATAGCATGTATTAACTTATTACATGTCCATCAAAATATAATTCAAATGACAGTAAATAAGTAATCCCGTTCATCATTCAAGCACTTAGACTTGGCTCCCCTCCCGGTCATTGACCTTTTCTTTCCCTTTCCTTGTACCTGCATTCTCCTCTGAGGATAGAATTAGGGCGCTAGATCAACGTGCCCAGTAAGTTCCCGAATCAGGGCTACCACATGATTAGCATATAAAACATGCATATATATCATAGTACATGATTAGTAAAAACAGGTAAAACCATGCTATGAAGTATGCACATGCAATGAGTCTCTCCCATCATGTACATTCATAGCCATCACTTGACGTGCCTCGCACCGTCAAGGTAAATCACAATACACTTCCATCTGGGTCTCACATGATAAGGTAATCCACAGTAAACCTCGTTACCTGTGGAAAGACGCTTCATCATTGAGTTGATTCATATCACCTATTAGTCCTCCTGGCGGGACTCTCATCGCCTAAGGAGACCAATGTGACTATGATCATCATGTTACTCCTCCTGGTGGAACTCTCATCGCCTAAGGAGGACGTAACTCATAATTGTAACACTGTAGAACCTCAGCCATCATCCCATGTCCATGCATGAGATGCCAATGCTTTGTATGCCATTTGTAAATGCATAATATATCATTCGAAACCACATAAAATAAACAAGAGTCACATAAAGAAAACTAGGATAAAACTGTGGTTACAAATAGGTAGAAAACCTACTGAAGATTCACCTCAGTATTTGATCTTTCTTTAGCGTCACCCAGTCACGACTCGCACGTCGTTCAACTTCCGGTACCTAGTCCATAACAATCAGCATATCATACTATCACTTGTTCATTCATATCTAACACCCAACCACATCATGTGGGGTTCTTCATTCATCACCTTTAATCCCATTTATTACTTAACCCGATTCTATCAAATAATCATTGATGGGGTTCGGCCATGCCACATGGCCGAACCACATCCTATAGATTTTTATCCACAATCCATCATCATCAATGGTTGATTATTTTCTTACACATAGTCTATAACTTATCATGTATGATTCCTTAATTAAAACAACCATAACGTCCCATCCAAAATAGTCCATTTATTTCAAAACAGCCCCATGGGGTTCGGCCATACTCATAGCCGAACCTTAGGGTTCACCTGATCCAATAATCACCATGATTACTCATGGTTTAATCATGCTAACTCACCCATGAATTATACATGGTTCAGCCACATAAAAATCCACCAAAACAGTAAACATGTTAATCCATTAATTTCCATAAGAACACCATAACTTTATATGGTTTTTAACTCACCAAAACCATCTAATATTTTCATGGGGTTCGGCCATCCAAAGTGGCCGAACCCTATGTCCATGTTTTGGTCCTCTTTAGCATGTTTTAAGTGTCACTTATTCATATAAAAATCAGTACATCATTGCTGCATTTTTACCTCTCAAAACTATCCAATAAATTCATCACTTTGTCCAAATGACCATAACACCTCATGGAATTCGGCCATCCAAGATGGCCGATCCAAATGGTCCAATTCATCAATTTTAATCCACTGTTTAGACCCATGCTAACTTCAGTCCTTATGTCATTCAAATCCATGTTTTTAACCCTCTTCAAAAACATGCAATTGAATCTTAAAGAAGCCTCAAAAACAGTCCATAAAAACTCCATGGTTTCTATGTTTTAAAACATCAAACCAACCTATCTTTTACATGGGGTTCGGCCCTCCATGGTGGCCGAACTCAATGGTTATTTTTACCATTTTTAAAACCTCTATAAATCAAGGTTAAAACCTTGGTGTATTCGGCCATAACCCTGGCCCAACACATACCCCATTTGTTCCATGTTATTAAACCAAAATAACACATAGATACTTACCAAATTTTCCAAACTTTCTTCTTGCCTTTGATCCTTGGTTTCTCCCTTTTATTTCTTCCTTTCTTCCTTAATTCCTTGCTGGTTTATGCTTGATTAACTGCTGCCAAAACCTCTGCTGTTCAGCCAAGAAAAACGATTTGGAGAGAGGGAGAGAGAGATGGGAATTCTTGGATTTGCAATGACAAAAACAGCCAAGAAAGGCAACCTTTGCCATTTGTAGTTTCAGCCCCCAACTCCCATTCATCCTCCTTCTTTACTCTTACCAAAAACGAAGGGATGTTGGGTGTAAACCAAGACACCCCTTGGTTCCAAACGTTGCACCCATTGGAAATGAAACAATGCATCCAATCAATGCATTGGCGCCGCCCAAGCTTGGTGTCCCTTGGCTTTGCCAAGGCACCTCTTCATACCAACGGCTGAGATTGATTCTGATCGAGTGTTGTGTGAGATTACAACTCATTTCCACCTCCTCTTGACTCACTTAACTCATGATACTTTTATTCTAACCCAACTCATCCAACTCATGACATTTAATGCTCCATATTTGAGTCAACTCTTTTCTTAATTTAGACTCACTCCAAATCAGTCCAACTCAAGCTGAATTAACTCACACTTGAGTTCATTTGAAGGCCCACATGGTCAACCGTGGTCAACTTGGTCAACCCGACCCATTGGGTCCCCAATCAGCCCCTTGACCCGTTTTTGATTGCATGACCCAATTATGGGTATTTTGGTCATTTGTAATTGGTTTTTACATGTGCATCAGGCCTACCCATTTTTACTATACCTGATTTCCAATCAGTTCAGCTTGACTCCATTTAATTTGAGCTTATACAATGGTCAAATCATCCATTTTGACCCATTGGGTCCAATTGGGCCCTTTGACCCATTTAGCCATTTTCGACCCAATTGATGTTCATTACCCATCCAATCAAACTTGATATTTATAATGTACTCATATGATCTTAATTTGAGCAATGGGCCCCACCATTTCCTTATTTGACATCACAAAATAATTAATTTAACAACTCAGGGGCATTTTCGTAATTTTCCACTTCATTGAGAAATTGGGGTGTTACAGTGAAAGAGTACGCAGAGGTATTCTCGACAGAGCTCCCTGGTTTGCCACCAAAGAGGGAGATTGATTTTGAGATTAAACTATACCCTGGCACTGCACCAGTATCATCGCCCCATTACCGGATGGCCCCAGCAGAAATGTCTGAGTTGAAGAAACAAATTGATGAGTTACTCAGACTGTGATACATCCGGAACAGCACATCATCTTGGGGCGCACCGGTATTATTTGTGAAGAAGAAGGATGGTACACTTTGGATGTGTGTAGATTATCGGAAGTTGAATCAGCTGACAGTCAGAAACAAGTACCCTCTACCCAGAATTGATATCTATTCGATCAACTCAGGGATTCCAGTCATTTCTCCAAGATTGATCTGATGTCAGGCTACCATCAAATCCGTGTCAGGGATGAAGACATAGAGAGGACGGCTTTTAGAACTCGGTATGGACTATATGAGTATGTGGTCATAACGTTTGGACTCACCAATGCACCAGTTGTGTTCATCGATCTGATGAAGAGGATCTTTCGTCCTTACTTGGAAAAGTTTGTAATTGTTTTCATTGACGACATCCTGATTTATTCTAAAAGTTGGGAGGAGCATGTTGAACATCTAAGGATAGTCTTGGACACCCTGAAGAACAATCAGTTATATATGCCAAAGCAAGCAAGTGAGAGTTCTGGCTATCTGAGGTCAATTTCTTAGGACATGTCATATCAGCCGAAGGAATAGCCATGGACCCGGCTAAAGTGGCAGCAGTTAGAGACTGGAAAGCTCCAAGGAATGTGACCGAAATCCACAACTTTCTGGGATTGGCTGGTTATTATCGGAAGTTTATTATGGACTTCTCCAAGATTGCATCTCCACTCACCCGACTCACTCAGAAAGGAGTCAAATTTGAATGGTCTGAGGTGTGCAACCGAAGGTTCGAAGACCTGAAGGGGAGGCTTATGACTGCTCCTATTCTGATTTTACCGGAAAGAGGGAAGGGCTATGAATTATATTGTGATGTTTTAGGAGAAGGACTTGGGTGTTCTCTTACTCAAAGTCAACATGTAGTGGCTTACAGTTCAAGGCAGTTGAAAATTCATGAACGCATGATCTGGAATTAGCCGCAGTGGTTTTCGCTCTCAAAAGCTGGAGACATTATCTGTACGACGAGAAATTTGAGGTATTCTCAGATCACAAAAGTTTGAAATACCTGTTTGATAAGAAGGAACTCAATATGAGGCAGCCTAGATGGATGGAATATCTGCAAAATTATGAGTTTGCGCTTCAATATCATCTTGGCAAGGGGAACAAAGTGGCGGATGCCCTCACTCGCATGTCACATGCAAGAGTGGCCAGTTTGATTATGAAGGAATGGGAAATGTTGAATACCATTCGAGAGTTCAATTTGTACATCAAGAATCATGGGAGTATGTATAATCTCATAGTACGTTCCAACATGGTTTCCAAGATTGAGCAGGAACAACGGACAGATTTAAAAGTGGAAGAGACATGGGCTAAAATGTCTACTGGTGAGGTTGTAACGGAATGGGAATTACGACCGGGACAAAGTCTTTTATTCCGAGGCAGGACGTATGTGCCTCAAAGTTGCAGAAGAGAGTTGTTGATCGAAGCACACCAAACAAAACTCTCTATACACCCAGGTAGCACCAAGATGTACCATGACCTGAAGAGACATTACTGGTGGCATGGACTTAAAAGAGATGTATCAGATTTTGTTGCTCATTGCCTGACTTGTCAACAAGTCAAGACTGAACATCAGAAACCACCAGGATTACTCAAACCCTTACCAGTGATAGAGTGGAAATGGGAACATATTTCCATGGATTTTGTGACAGGGCTACCAAGGTCATCAAAGGGCAACGATGCAATATGGGTCGTAGTAGATCGATTGACCAAGTCTGCACACTTTCTTCCAATTAAGATGACAGATTCATCTGAGACTCTGGGACAACGATACATCAAAGATATCATTAGGCTACATGGTATACCCAGAACTATTGTGTCCGACAGAGATGGCAGATTCACTGGCAGGGTGTGGCAGAGCATGCAGTAAGCTATGGGAATGAATTTATTGATTAGCGCAGCGTTCCATCCACAGACTGATGGACAATCAGAGAGAAGAATACAGAAATTGGAGGACATGCTGAGAGCTTGCATGTTAGACTTCAAGGGTTGTTGGGAAGATCATTTACCACTGGTTGAGTTCTCTAACAACAACAGTTACCAGGCAAGCCTCCAGATGGCTCCATTCTAGGCGTTGTATGGAAGACCCTGTAGATCACCAGTGTGTTGGACAGAGGCCGGCGAGCCTGCACTTATTGGACTTGATCTAGTTGCAAAGACCACGGAACAGATCAAGGTAATACGACAACATCTATTCACTGCACAGAGTCATCAGAAAAGCTATGCGGACAAGAGAAGGAGATTCCTTGAGTTTGAAGTGGGAGACTTAGTATTTCTGAATGTTTCACCATGAAAGGGATATGAGATTTGGAAAGAAAGGGAAGCTATCACCTAGATTTGTGGGACCCTTTCCAATCCAAAAGAAGATGGGGGAAGTGGCTTATCAATTGATACTTCCTCCACAGTTGTCATTTTGCATGATGTATTCCGTGTATCTATGTTGAGGAAGTACAATCCTAATCCCTCGCACGTACTTAATGTACAAGACATAAAGGTGCAAAGTGACATGACTTACGTCGAAAAGCCTGTCAGAGTGGTGGAGACAGAACAAAGGGTGTTATTCAGTTCGTCAAGGTGGTGTGGGACCGACATGGTAATGAGGAAGCTACTTGGGTACTTGAATCGGAAATGAGAACAGCGCATCCTGAGTTATTTATGTAATCAGTTTGAAACCCTACTTCGGTCGATTTTCGAGATGAAAATTTCAAAAAAGGGTAATATTGTAACACCCGGATTTTTCAATGCATAAGAATATTGGATTTGTCTATTTAAATTGTTGAATTAGTTGAATTTAAGATTTATGGATGGAATGGACTTTAGATGGGTAAGAATTGGCTCAATAGCTCAATTATGATCCAATGGATCAAGGATAGTATTCGGGTTGGAAATAATTGGGTATGTGTGATTAAATGGGTCAACTACCCAATTGGGACCCAATGGGTCATAGATGAACTTATTAGAAGTAAATGGGTAAGGTTTGATAATTGGGTCAAATAACCAATTAAGATCCAAGGCATGAGATCCACCTCATCAAGTGAGGTGGCATGTATATGACATGGCCAAGTGGGACCCAAATCCACCTCATCAAGTGAGGTGGCAAGTGGTTAAGGTAACATGCATGGTCGGCTAACCATGGTTGACTTGGTCAACCATGGGTGAGCTCAAAGGTTGAGTTGAATTATGTTGAGTTGGAAATTAAAATCACTTGAGTTATGTGGGAAATGAGTCAAGGTGGATTGAGTTAAGTTGAGTTGATTTAAATAAGTTAAATAGAGTTGAGTTGAGATAAGTGAGTTGAGCCGACTAGCATGGAAGTGGAGGAGACTTTTAGTGAGTCAAGTGGAAGATGGAGGGTTTCCATCTCATGGGATGGAAACCCATGCACACATTGGGAACCAAGGGGGTTTTTGTAATGCCCCGGCCTTTTTCACTCGCCGAAAATCAGAGTCTATTTTTTTTTAATAAAAGAGTGAGAGAGAGCGGGGACGTCACGACGCGAGCTAAGTCCGAGTTTCCAAAGCCCGACCCTTAACTGTCCAACCATACGTGTGCGTGGACCAAGTCCACTAAAACAGTTCACACGTACTCAAGTTAACATGCGGAATAAAACATAAATGCGGAAATATAATAGAATAACAATTCTATTCCATTTTAGATAGCAGAGAGGTCCATCACTTAATAATAATTACCTTCAGTTAAATATCCAAAATCAACCATCCAAACCATAGCAAATATATCTACGTTATTACAGTCCCACGAACTAATTACTCAAATAATTATCCATGAGTAACTTAAACAAAATATAACTTAATCATCCAAGCTCCTAAGCTTGGCTCCAATCACATCCTTCGTTCCGTCCATTTCCTGTTCATCAACTAGGGTAGAAGTAGGGCGTTAGACAATGCGCCCAGTAGGTACTCCAAATAGGGTTAACACATGGGTTAATACCAAAAATCCAGATATAATATATCATACCATACTTGTAAAGCATCGTATCCAAAAGAGTGTATGATAATAGAGATCCAGTCATACAGATAAAAACCAGAAACATTGCATGATAATAGAGATCATAATCATGCTGATTCAATGCCATACCATGGCTGTCATATGCCATGAGTCCCACCCATCACCCATATCACCAAAACATATAGTATCCTCTTGATGGAAAACTCATCATCAAGGTATCCCCACAGTTGCCTTATGGACGCCCAGATGGAGTGTGGTCTCTGGTTACCTCTTGATGGGATAATGTACACAAAGGCACCCCTCATGACTTACGAACGCCCCGACGGAGCGTGGGTCTCCGGTTACCTCTTGATGGATAATGCACACCAAGGTACCCCTCACTACTTACGGACGCCCCGACGGAGCGTGGGTCTTTAGTTACCTTTCATCCCTCCCACGCCATACATGAGATGCAAATGCCAATATGCTATGTAGAAATACAAATCATAGCATTTAAAATTCCGTAATTGAAACATATTGTTTGATACCAAAATAACTTATCAAACATGAATTGAAATCATCATATATACATATCCATGGTTTTCAATAAGGTAAGAATCCTACCAATGATCAACTAACGTGTCCTTGCGTTTTTGTCCGGAAATCGATCACCGATCGTACACTGCTCGTGAGACCCCGTTACCTTATTACATATAAATAAGTCAAACCAATGACCCCTTTGATTTCCAACCATGTTTAAGTCCATAAACATAACTTAGTGGGGTATGGCCGAACCTCACTCACTTGGTTTGGGTCCCTCTTTTTAATCCTTTGATCTTTTAATTAAGTCCAAGATTATGCCATCTTTGATTCGTTAATCCAATCACATATAAGTTAGTCATTTAGCATCAATAAAACCCTAAGTCCACAAAACTTTCTCCATGGGGTTCGGCCATACACCATGGCCGAACCCATGGTCCATCATTTTCACCCATATTTACCTCTTTGCCATTAATATTTCCATGGCTAATCACTCCACATTTCTAAGTCCATAACTGACCCATAAACATAGATATATAATTAAATCCTCCAATTCTTAGCTTGATGATTCATCTCTTACATCATACATGGATTTACCAAATGATCCTTCAATGGTCCATACTTGGTTCATGGGGTTCGGCCATACAACATGGCCGAACCCATAATGTTCATCTTCATCCTCCCTTTGCATTATTTACAGTTTTTAGACCCATAAATAAAGTCCCTGCATGGGGAAGTTTAATCATACCCTTAGGTCATCATTTACAACCCAAAGTCCATCAACATGATTTCCATTATTTTCATGATCCAAATGCATCTAAGTCCATCAACATCCCTCCATTTAAAACCTTTTAAAAACATTAATAACCTTCCATGGGGTTCGGCCATACAACATGGCCGAACCCTATGGTTCAATAAATCATACCTCCATGATTGATCCTTTTAAAAACCTATTAAAATCATTATCCAATTTCCATGGTTTTCATCCTTCAAAACCCATAACAATTACTAACATACTTCCATTTTAAAAACCTTTTAATATCCTTAACCCTTTCCATGGTTTAACCACCTTTAAAATCATTTAAACCAATGATATTCTTCCATGGGGCTCGGCCATACAACATGGCCGAACCCTATGGTTCATCAATTTATTCTAAAAATCATACTTCCAAGATTTAATCCTTTGATGGGGTTCGGCCATACACCATGGCCGAACCTCATCAATCCCCTTTTTGTCCTTGATGGTTCTTATACATACAATTTAGGGTTTGGCCATGCAAGTGCCAAACCATGATCCTTGATCATCTTTTCTTACTTAATAAAAATCTATCAAGTACTACCGATTCCGCGACTCCTCTGGTTTCTTTCACTCCTTCTTGCTCATTTCCTTCCTTAGCCTCTTCTTCCTTCCTTCTTGATCCTTGGCCGAGATTGACCTTGATAAAATCTCTAGGAGTGGTTCGGCCACGAGGTATAGATTTGAGAGATGGAGAAAGAGAGAAGATTTGAGATAAAACTCTAAGTGTTCTCTCCTTTGCTCAATGAGAGTGGTCGGCCAGGTTTGAGATCAAGATTATTCTAAGTCCTTTGTCTTGAGAGGGGGATCGGCCTTGAGTAAGAGAGTGAGAGAGTGAGATAAAGTAAGGAATTCTCTTTGCTGCCCAATGTAGTTTGGCCAAGGGTGGTATCCTTTGGTTGATACCCCTTTTGTATCTCCCATGACCTTTCACCTCCTCATTGATACTTATTTTGGGGGTTTCATCCCATGAGATGAAACTCCAACCATATGCCCTTGGGTTTCCATCATGAGATGGAAAGCCTCCATGTTCCAACGTGTAGCCTTGGGTATGGATTGTGTAACAACAAAATCCTTCACCTCCCTCATTAATGATCCATTTGGAGTTTCATCCCATGAGAAGAAACTCCCACCTCCAACGTGTGAACACCTTAGGTTTGATCTTATGAGATGTAACTCCCATCTTCCCACTCCACTCACTTAAAATAAAAGTCACATTGACTTCCCATTCAACTCATTTCTTTAACTCAACTCATATCTTTAATCCAACTCACTTAAAATCAACTTATTTCCTTGATTCCATTTCCAATTTAATTTAGCCCCAATTTAATTAAGCTTGAACTCACATGGTGGTCAACCAAGTCAACCATGACCCATTGGGTCCCAATTGGGCATTTGACCCAATTGACAATCTTAACCCATTTATTTCATTTGCACCTTATCCATAATCCGTTGGGTCTTAATTGGGCAATTGACCCAACACCTTACCCATCTAAGGTCTATCTCCATTAATTCACAAATTAAATGGACAATTTCCATATATATTCATAACTTGAAAATCCGGGGTGTTACAGTTTCTTGGTTTGAGCAAAGGGTCACCTTGGTTATGCCAAGGGACTCCTTGGTTAGACAAACATTAATAAGGGAAATGGAGAGGGTTGTGGGCTGATTTACAAAAGGGCACACTCCACCCCTTTGGGCCGATTCCCTCTCTTGGAAATAAAGAGATTTTCATCTCTCTCTCCCTCTCTCAACTACACTTGTGGCCGATCCGCTCTCCATTGAGAGCAAGAGATTTGCATCTCCTCTTCTCATCTCTCTCTCCCATTTTCGGCTCTAGACTTGGAGAAATCAGCAAAGAACAAGAAAGGAATGAGAAGGACTGAGGAGCAAATTTAGATTAAAGAGAAGGAAGGAGACGGGAATTGAAGTAAGTATGTTTAGAGTTTAATAATGTAAGAAAGAGACTAAAAAAACTATGGCTTTGGCCATGGAATGGCCGAAACCATGAGTTTCATAATTGAAATGAGGGGATGACCAAACTATTATAGGGTCATGGTGTTGGATGTCCATTCAGAGAATGGATACGTATTAAATACAAACAATTTAAGGAATGGATCCGAAACCATGTTGTAATGGTTCAAATGTTGGAATAATCCAAGCTTTGCCTAGTAAGAAAAGTAAAATCCGACTAACAGTTATATGATGAGGATATATATGTTTATACCTGATTAAAGGATGAATTTTATGAAGAATAGCTGAGCCAAAACATCAAACAATTAAGGACTAAACACGGGTCCATGGACTGGTTTCTATTGTCCGCGAGATGGGTTTCAAGCGTCCGCAGACGGGTAACAGACAGGGATAGTATGTTGTCTGCCGACGGATTTCACTGTCTGTGGGATGGGTTTTATCGTCCCCGGACGGGTGTGTACTGTCCGCAGGATGGGTTTCTACCCTTCACGGGACGGGTGTGGACTGTTCGCAGGACGGGTGACAGGTACCGGGTCATGGGTAGCGGGTGACGGGTACCGAGTCACGGGCAACGGGTCACGAGTACTGGGTCACGGGTAGCGGGTGACGGGTACCGGGTCACGGGTAACGGGTCACGGGTAATAGAGGAGGACCAGGTGTTGTCGGCGCGAACGGACTATGCTGTCTGCCGGCGGGTTTCTACCATCCGCGGATGGGTTTCTATAGTTCACAGGATGGGTAGCGGACGGTGATCTACCGAGTTCAGTCGACTGAATTCTTAATGCAGTCGACTGAATTTTAAAGTGAAATTTTTAATATAATTTTCCCAGATTGTTTAAGTTTATCTAGATGAGTAAAGGATTATGGGAATTGAATGGGTAATTAAATTAACATATATGTGTGATGAATTCATTAAGGTAACAGGATTTCACAAAAGGGTGTACAATCAATTTTGACGGGATCGTTGATTGATATCTTCATGAAGCAGCAAGGATATCATCTTGAATGTTGGTAGGATTCCTACCTTGTTGACACACTGTGGATTATATTCATGTTCTGATTTTATTTTGGTTATGTTTTAAAAACTGAGTTTCCATGCTATTATGTACTTGAATATGAAATTGCATCATTGCACTCATTACCTCATGCATGGCATGGGAGGGAACACATGGGAGGAGTCCACGCTCCATTCGGTGTATCCGATAAACAAACGTGGGAGGAATCCACACTGATTTCGATTATCTTATATGGGAAGGAGTCCATGCTCCATTCGGAGTTTCCGATATACAAACGTGGGGGGGAGTCCACGCTCCATTCGATGTTGCCGATTAAAATACATGGGAGGCATAATAGTGAATACTTTGATGAGGCTTGTTCATCAATAAGATTAACAATGTGATTTGTGATATAGTTGTTGGGTGGGAAATCATTAGCATATGACACCCATGGCATAGCATTAAATTAGTATGATTTTGTTATGAGTATCATGCGCTAATTTTAGTACTACAAGTTGTTTACAGTTTTGATACTATGTATCTATCGTGATTTTATACTAATCCCATGTGTATAACCCTACTTGGAATTCTTACTGGGCGCGTTGACTAACGCCCTGCTTCTCCCTTTAGATGATGGTACAGGGAAGGGAACGGGCGATGGGCGTGAAGGAGGCCAAGCTTAGGAGCTTCGATAATTTATGATTATTAAACATTTATGATAATTTTGGACAATGTATTTTGAGATAATTGCATTTTGGGATTGTAATAATTTAGATTTATCTTGCTATGGTTTGATGTTACTTTTGGATTTTAAATTCAGTTAATTTAATGGTGATTGACTTCCTTGCTAATTAATGTTATGGATGGTATTTGTAATCATATAATAATTCCGCAAACATTAGTAATGCGTGTGAAATGTTTTAGTGGACTTGTCCACGCACACGTATTGGTGGCCAGTTAAGAGTCGGGCTTTAGAAGCTCAGACTTAGCTCTCGTCGTGGCGTCCCGCTCTCTCTCACTCTTTTTTTTATTTAAAAAAAAAATATAGACTCTGATTTTCAGCGAGTGAAAAAGGGCGGGGCGTTACAAGACTGGTGTTCATGCCTGTCACCTTGTTGAAAAAACCCATGATATGCATTCAAGTTGTTTCGGAATGGTTCTATGATATGTTTGGAACTTTGGTGATTATGGTTGAATTATGTTATGCCGAGTTTGAATGAACCTTGGATATTGCACATGTTTATATGGAATATTATGTGCTTGGAATTTTAATTTATAATTGCTAAATTATTGAGATTTTTGGGTCATGATGGCATATGTAAAGATTGTTAAGTCTCCATGTTTTATTTTGATCATGACATTCATGCATGGATTATAATTTGTTATCATGCATGAGCATCCTATTGTGGGTGGGTGGGTGTTAGAGATTTTGGGCAGTAAGCCTTTGGGATTTTGTTGGTGACTTTTGATTCAGAGACCAACAAAGGACCGGTTGGGTTGGATTGTTCCTTGGATTGTTGGGTGTAACACCCTGATTTTTCAAAGATATCAATATTCACAAAAATGCCATTGAAATGGTGAATTGAAAAGATATGAACCTTAGATGGGTAAATGTTGGGTTAATTGCCCAACGGAAGGTAGATGTGGATCAATGGAAATAAATGGGTAAGAATTATTTAAGATTTCCAATTGGGACCCAATGGATCATATATGAGCTAGTTAGAAGTAAATGGGTGACGCTTGATAAATATTGGGTCAATTGCCCAACGGATGGTAGATGTGGATCAATGGAAATAAATGGCTAAGAATTGGGTCAATAGCCCAATTATGATCCAATGGATCAAGGATAGAATTCGGGTTGGAAATAATTGGGTATGTGTGATTAAATGGGTCAACTGGACCCAATGGGTCGCAGTGGACTTGTTTGACCATTGGGTGAGCTCAAGTTTAATTGGGTTAGGCTGAATTGAATGGGAGTTCAATGAAGGGTAAATGGGTAAGCTAGGTGCAATTGGGTAAACCACATTTAAATGGATAATTGTCATTTAAATGGGTCATGGCACCTAATTGGACCAAGAAGTTAAATGGGGACCCAATGAGTCGAGTTTGACCAAGTTGACCATGTTGACCATGTGGACCATCAAGTGAGCTAAAAGGATTGAGTTATATATTGAGTTGGGGCTGAATTGAGTTGGAAATGAATCAAACAATTAAGTAGACTCAAGTGCATTAAATGAGTGGAATTAAATGGGTGAGTTGAGCTAATGAGTTGAATGAGTTGGATGGGAAACCATGGAGACCTTTTAATGCAAGTGAGTCAAGTAGGTAAATGAGAGTTGTGTTGATCTCAAAGACCTCAAGCAAAGTCCCACACGTTGGGTACTTGGGAGTGGTATCCCATGCATAAGACTTAATAAAATGAGATAAGAATTACATTGGGAATTTGGAGGGTTTCCATCTCATGATGGAAACCCAAAGCCCAACATGGGGAGATGGAAGGATTATCTAAGCTTAGGCCAACTGTCCCATAGTTAAGCCATGGGACTCCTTGGTTATACCAATAATGATGAGGGTAAATGAGAGGTTTAAGGGGCTGATTGATGGGAGTGCATAAACCACAATGAGATAGGATTTTCCATCTCATGGAATGAAACCCAAGAAGCACAATCCAAGATGTACACGTTGGGAGTGCCAAGGGATGCCTTGGTTTGTGTCAAAGGTCTCCTTGGTTAAGCCAAGGGACACCTTGAACAAACCAAGAAGTAAAGAGGGGAAAGGGAAAGGACTTAGGCTAATTATAAAAGGGGTACAACCAAGGGGCACTTCACACCCCTTGGCCGACCCCTCCATTGAGGAATTTCCATCTCATTCTCTTCTCTTCTCTCCCACGTTTTGCCTTTAGAGGACCAGTAAAGCATCAAGGAAGGAGAAGGATTAAGGATGGAATTGAAAGAAGTTGGAGCTGATTTCAAAGAAATACTACAAAAGAGGCACACTAAATCATTTGGCCGAATTTTACATCTCAAGAAGCATTGAGTTTCATCTCTTTTCCGCTCTCAAAATCTACCTTCTTGGCCGAACAAGCCTTAGTGATTTCACCATCGATCAAAGCTCATAATCGGCTAGAGGATCTAAGGGAGCAAAAAGGAAGGATCAAAAGGCAAGAAGAGAAGCTAAGAGGATTGGTAAGCATTCCATAAAATTTTGTTGAGTAAAATGAATAAAGGAACATGATTTTGCCATGATATGGCCGAATTTATCAAAGGTTTAAACCATGGAAGATGGTGTTTAAAAAGAGTAGAAAGTGGATCATAAATGAAAATGATTTGATAATTGTATGGTTTTTGAGGGATAAAAACCATACAATGATTTAAGGTTTTAAGGTGTTTAATATGAAGATATGATGGAGAGTTTGGGTTGGCCATTGGATGGCTGAACCATACTATGATTATGGCTAAGATGTGAGGTATAACCATGTGTAAATAGGAAGGTTTGAATCAAGAGAACCATACACATGGCCGAACCCCATGGGCCATTTTATGGGTTATATAGAGTATGAATATGATTAGAAATTATTGTTGGTTTTATAATGTTTTAAAAGGGTTAACATAGATGGAAAAATGATAGACATGGATGGTTAATGGTTATTAAGAAGAATGGCAAAAAGGAACACCAAAACCAAAAGGGGTAAGGTTCGGCCATGGTGTATGGCCGAACCCCACCATGGATTTTGGTTTTAAAAAGGTTTAAAAATATTCCAATGGATGGGGTTATGAGAACCAGTCTCTGATGGATAAAGGTTTTGATGGATAAAAGGAATTATAGGGTTTGGCCATGTGTAGGGCCAAACCCCATAGAGTGACAATGATGGAGGACTAAGGGCTAGGTAATTAGATGATTGGAATGGCATTTGGATTTAATTAGAAAGGTTAAAAAGATCAAATTTGAGTTGGTGAGGTTCGGCCATGGGTATGGCCGAACCCCACTAAGGTGGATTGTTATATGGACATGGGTTAATAGCAATATTAAACAAAGGGAAGAAGGAGTGGCAAAAATGTAAATATGGCAAAAAATGATGGACCATGGGTTCGACCATGGTGTATGGCCGAACCCCATGGGGGATATTTTTATGGACTTAGGTTATTATCAAGGTTAAATAATTATGGTACAATTGATTAGATGTATGAATCAAGGTAGTTTGATCTTGGTTTTAAATTAATGATCAAAGGACTATAAGAAAGGCACCAAAATAAGGAAGTGAGGTTCGGCCATGTTGTATGGCCGAACCCCACAAGCTTGTATTTTGTAGACTTAGGTGATTACCAATGGTAGATGAGTAATTGTTAAAGGATTAACTAAGTGGTGATGGAGTAATAGATCAAAGAGGGATCAAACAAAGTAAGTGAGGTTCGGCCATGGTGTATGGCCGAACCCCACAAAGTGTGTGTAAGGACTTAGACTTAATTGGAAATTATATAGATATTGTCTTGACTTGTTGATATATAAACAAGGTGACAGGGACCTCACAAACGGTGCAAGGCTGTGAACAGTTGTCGGATTAAGAAGCAAAGGACACTTGAGTGGTTTGGAGTTATATGATTGGAAGTTTAATTGGTGATGTGTAAACTCCTAGATGATGATGTGATTAATATGGGATTAATATGCTTTGTTTTGGATTGAGAATGACTATCATTCAAATGTATCAAATACTATGTATATGTTTTTACAGGTTTTACGTTAGTGTGTTGCAAAAGTTAAAATGAACTATGTATATGCTTACACACTAGTTGAGCTAGTCGAGGGTCGGGTCTTCTGACTCAGACTTGACTCGCGTCATGGCGCTCCGTCTCTCTCTCTTTTTCTCATTAAATACTACTCTGATCCTAGTGGGAGAGGGAGGGGCGCTACAGTTGGTATCAGAGCAGTGAAAAAGTAAAGGAAGGATTGCCCCTAAGTTAAATTCGAATAACTGGTATAAGGTTGTAAATAAAAGGTGTTAGTCATGTTATGACATATATGTGAATAGAAACTTAGAAATGAAAACTTAGAATCTGTCCTCCAATGTAGAATGTGAAGTGAATGTAGGACTTAATTCCCTTGATATAATATGATGATATTGGTTGAAATGAATATATATTCATGCGTCTATGAGCTAAGAAATTTTCTAACCGTCGTTGTTTAACATAGGACAATGCCACCTCGAAAAGGAAGCTGTGTACGACGACCTACAGCACGTGTCGATGAGACTAGCGGCAATGTTCCTCCTGTGACACCAGAAGTTCAAAACTTCCTTCAGAACCTGGTGCAGACAATAATACAGTCAGCTTAGACTGCGACTAGCACAACCCAAGCCCCTGACACTAGGAACCAGGCCACTGTTAGAAATTTTCAGCAGCAGCACCCTCCCAAGTTTCATGGTACGGAAGGGCCAATAGACTCTGAGAATTGGATAGATAACCTCACACAGATCTTCAAGCTACTTAAGATCACAGATGAGGAGGATTGAATCCTCCTGGCCAGCTCCCAACTTGTCAATGACGCTGGAAAATGGTGGAAGATGGTTGAGGAACAAGAGCTACTGACAGATCAGACCTGGAAGGGTTTCAAAGAATTGTTCCTAGGTCGCTATTTCCCTGAGGAAGAAAGAGAAGCAAAGGCACAAGAATTCATATTCTTAGCACAGAGGAACAAGTCGGTTGCAGATTATCAGGTAGAGTTCACCTGACTATCCACATATGCTCCTTACATGGTGGATACCGAATCGAAGAAGAGCCGCAAGTTTGAAAGGGGTCTTTGACCTGCAATCAAGTCAAGAGTGATATCTCCTGCAGTGAAGACTTATGTAGAGATAGTGAGCAGGGCCATCACAATAGAAAAAGATCTGGCAGAATCGGCAAGCTTTATGGAACGCAAAAGGAAGCAAGGCAGTGCAAGTTCGTCCCAGTCACATAAGAGATTCCGATTTGGTGCACTGCGTCCTTCGACTTTTGCATCTGTGATACAGCCTACTGGTAGTTTCTTCACATGCTTTCACTGCGGGCAAGCAGACCCCACGAAGAGGAACTGTCCCCAGCTTAGTAGGACACATGCTACATGGTCTTTTGGTGGTGCGTTCTCATGTTATCAGTGCGGACAATCAGATCATATCAGAAGGAACTGTCCTTAGCTTCGCCAGAGACCTCCAGCACGGGCATCCTACCGTCCATCGGGCAGGCCATCTCGGTCACAGGCTCATCCCAGACAGACCCCCAGTGCCACCAATTCGGGATGAGTATACTCTCTTGTCCCTGCACCAAAGATAAGTGATCACTCTGTGATCCGAGGTATGGCTATTATTGGTAGTTCGTGTGTTGTTGCATTGTTTGACTCTGGGGCATCGCATTCTTTTTTATCTGCATCCATTGTTTCTGCAACGAGCATACTAGTACAACATTTGTCATTTGCGCTTACTATCATATCACCTATTGGTGACACATCTCTCTGTTTGAATTGCACTTCAGTAGATGCTGAATTGACTGACTTCAAATTTAAGTTCGATTACCTAGTAATGGACATGGCATAATATGATGTGATCTTCGGCATGGATTGGTTGAGAACCTATCAAGCATGCATTGATTGTTAACGCATGAGGGTAACGTTTTGGTCACCTGAGGGACAAAGATTTATTGTATACGGGGACACACAGAAAATGTCTATGTACGGAGAGCCTCAAGATGAAATAGAACGAATTTTGTTAAATAGCCTCAGATTGGAATATTCACCAGTCTCTACCCTACCGGCAGTAGTGAAAGACTATGCTGATGTCTTTTCAATAGAACTTCCAAGTTTACCTCCCAAGTGGGAGATTGATTTTGAGATCAAGTTGTTCCCTGGCACTGCACCTGTGTCAATCCCTCATTATAGGATGGCACCCGCAGAGATGTCAGAATTGAAGAAGCAGATTGACGAGCTACTCCGATTGGGTTTCATCTGACATAGCACATCATCATGGGGAGCACCTGCATTATTTGTCAAGAAGAAGGATGGCTCCCTAAGAATGTGTGTAGATTATCGATGCTTCAATCAAGTTACAATCAAGAACAAGTACCCACTGCCAAGAATTGAGGACTCATTTGATCAGCTAAGAGGGTCTGGTCACTTTTCCAAGATAAACTTCGTGTCAGGTTATCATCAAATCAGAGTCAAAGAGGAGGACATAGAAAAGACAACATTTAGAACCAAATATGGGCTATACAAGTATGTTGTGATGCCCTTCAGATAGACGAATGCGCCGGCAGTCTTCATGGATTTAATGAATCAGATCTTCCGTCCCTATTTGGACAGGTTTGTGATTGTGTTCATAGATGACATCCTCATCTACTCCACAAGTGAAGAAGAACATGCCGAACATGTGAGGATTTTCTTGAATACCTTGAGGGACAACAAATTGTTGTTTGCCAAGGCAAGTAAATGCGAATTTTGGTTGTCTAAGGTCAACTTCTTCGAACACATAGTGACGACAGAAGGGATAGCAGTGGAACCAGCGAAGGTAGCTGCAGTGAAAGATTGGAAACCCCGTCAGAATGTCATGGAAGTCAGAAGTTTCCTAGGGTTAGCGGGGTACTATCGCAAATTCATCATGGACTTCTCCAAAATTGCAGCCCCACTTACTCAATTGACTCAAAAAGGAGTCAAGTTTGAATGGACAGATCAGTGTAACAGAAGGTTCGAGGAACTAAAAGAAAGACTGATATCAGCTCCCATATTGATCATTGTAGAGGCAAGGGATATGCAGTGTATTGTGATGCTTCGGGTGAAGGACTTGGTTGTTCACTCAATCAAGGGGTGCATGTAGTGGCCTATGGTTCTAGACAGTTGAAGATCCATGAACAAAACTATCCCACCCATGACCTTGAGTTAGCCGCAATAGTGTTTGCACTCAAAAGCTGGATGCACTATCTCTACGGAGAAAAGTTTGAGGTCTACTCCGATCACAAGAGCCTCAAATGCCTGTTTAGACAGAAAGAGCTCAACATGAGACAAAGGAGGTGGATGGAGTACCTCTAGGACTACGATTTTAGTCTCCATTATCATCCGGGCAAAGCAAACAAAGTTGCGGATGCACTCAGTAGTATGAACCATGGAACAGTGGCGAGTTTGATTAGACAAGAGTGGGAAATGATGTCGGCAATTAGAAACCTGAATCTTTAGATCACTAATAGAAGATGTGTGTACAATCTCATAGTACACTCCACTATGACATCGAAGATAGAACATGCACAGAGGTCAAGTACAGAAATGACCGAACTATGGGAAAAGCTAGCAAGATGAGAAACAATTCAAGATTGGAAACTACAACTGGGGCAAGGCCTTATGTACCGAGGCAGGGTATACGTACCCGAGGAGTGTAGATTGGAATTGTTGAAAGAGGCACATCAGTTAAGATTCTCGATACACCCTAGAAGTACAAAAATGTACCGAGATCTCAATAGGCAATATTGGTGGTCAGGACTTAAGAAAGATGTTGCAGACTTTGTCTCCAAATGTCTCACATGTTAACGAGTCAAAGCAGAACATATGAGACCACTCGGTTTACTCCAGCCCATTTCCATACCAGAATGGAAGTGGGAACACAGTGCCATTGACTTTGTGACAGGATTACCCAGATCTTCTAAGGGCATGATACAATTTGGGTTGTGATTGACCGCCTCACGAAGTCCGTACATTTCATACCTATCAAGGTAACAGACTCATCAGAAAGTTTGGGTAGACGATACATCAGGGACATTGTCAGATTGCATGGGATACCCAAGACTATCATATCGGACCGCGATGGTAGATTTACAAGAAAAGTGTGGCAAAGTTTACAAGCAGCCATGGGGACAGATTTGTTATTTAGCATAGCTTTTCACCCAAAAATGGATGGTCAGTCTGAGAGGACCATAAAGACCTTGGAGGATATGCAGAGAGCTTGCATACTCGACTTTGAGGGTAGTTGGGAAGATTAGTTTCCATTGGTGGAATTTTCATATAATAACAGCTACCAAGTAAGTCTGCAAATGGCACCATTTGAAGCATTGTATGGCAGGCCTTGTAGATCTCCTGTATGTTGGATTGAGGCAGGTGAAGCTGAACTCATTGGGCCGGAATTGGTTGAAGAGACCACAGAGCAGATTAAGATCATCAGGCAGCGACTCTTGACAGCACAAAGTAGACAGAAAACCTATGCTAACAAGAGAAGAAGGCCTTTGGCATTTGAAGTCGGAGAACAGGTGTTCTTGAAGGTCTCACCATGAAAAGGTCAAATCCGATTTGGAAAGAAAGGGAAGCTGTCACCGAGATATATTGGACCCTTTCCAATACTTGAAAGGATTGGTCAAGTTGTGTATCGCCATGTACTCCCTCCACAGTTGTCCAATGTGCATGATGTTTTCCATGTGTCGATGTTGAAGAAGTATCATCCAGATCCATCACATGTATTAGATATACAAGAATTGGATGTACAAAGTGACGTATCTTACGTCGAACGACCAGCCAAGATCATAGATGCAGAAAAGAGGGTACTCTGGAATTGAGAAATTCCTTTTATCAATGTGGTGTGGGAAAGACACGGCAATGAAGAGACAACTTGGGAGTTAGAGTCAGAAATGAGGATACACCATCCAAAACTTTTCATGTAAGTCGTTTAAACCTTATCCTGTACAATTTTCAGACAAAAATTTCAAAAAGGTGTCAGTATTGTGAAGACCCAGGATCTCGACTCTAGGGCCCACTATAATTTTCTCAGATTATTTTGAATAAATTTTTGAGAATTAAACTTCGATTGGAGATCCGTGGAAATGTTGACATTAATTAACAAAAATTATAGAGGTGATTAACTAATTAAATGAGATTAAGGGTAATTTAATTAAGTTGTTAATTTAATTTAATATTATTTAATGAGGTGGGATGCCGCATAACATGGCAAGGACACACCACAACCATTTTCCCACCTTTGCATTAAATGCAAGGAAACCCACCCACTCCAACTCCATTTTGGGCCAATGCATGCCCTCCACCTCATCCCATTACTTTTTATTCACTCAAGCCAAAGGTAAAGAGGGAAAAAGCTAATGTTTTTCCCTCTGTATTCTCATTCCCTTTTGTTCCATACGGTGGTGCTGTAACACCCTGGGATTTCAAAGTTATCATTTTATATGAAAATATTCATATTTACGGAATTGCCATTGTGATAAAATTGATTTGAATTTAAATGGGTCAATGGCTCAATCAAGACCCAAAGGATGGTAGTTGGTTTACAAAACAAATAAATGGATAAGATGAATTTAAACGGGTCAAGAATCATATTTGGGTCAAATTTTGATAAATGGGTCAAAATGGATAGATGGGACCCAATGGGTCGTGAATAGCATGATTAGCCATGGATTGAGTTCAAGCTTAGTTAATTTAAGTTTATTAATTTCTTGAGTTTGGTTTGAGTTGAAATGAATGATGGGTTTAGTTGAGTTGAATTTATTAGTTAAGTTAAATTAAATGAATGAGTTAGGTTGGGTGAGTTGAATAAATGAGTTGAATGAATATGTATTTTTAAATGAGTAAGATGTAGAGATAGAAGGATTGTAGGCTGTTTCAAATTCAAACACTAAGAATTATTGGCTGCATGGGAAACTTATATGCATGTAACTCCCACCCAAGTTAAGAATGAAAATGACGTTACATGGAGTTACTTGGGTGAGAGTTGAGTTTTTCAAATCATTATGCACGTTGGAGTTGGTATAGGGTTTATGCAATGCTTGGGTCTTCAAAAGACAGCCCATATATGGATTGATGGTTCATGCATGTAACTCCAAGGTTGGAGAATAAAATAGGTATCTGATTGGAGGAGTTACACACAATAGATTATGGCATTCCAAATTCAAATTAGATGTTAAACCAATGGGAGTTACAAAGTGTGTTCACACTTGGAGGAGGGGAGTTTTATTCCCATGATAGAACTCCCACATGGGACGTTGATGAGGGCCAAATGGGGCTGATTGGAGCTGCTGTTGGTGGAGTTACACTTGAGAGTAGTGGCTGTTACATAAGCCAAAATTGAGAGGCAGCTAACAAAGGGACGGTGCAGCACATGGGGGTTACATTTCAAAATGAAACTCCCATGTGAGAACCTAAGAAAAAGGGGGGTTACACTAGTTCAACCACAAGGGACGTTGGTTGCTTGGGGTGTTTCATTTCATAGATGAAACCCCCAAGTAACATAAAGAACCTTGATTGAGGAGAGGGAGTTACACAAGGATTAACCTTGGGCTGTTTTTGGTCAAGCAAAGGATTTTCATTGTTACTCTCTCTATCTCTCTATCTCTCTTGGACGTCCTCTATCTGTCTAAACCAAGAGCAGCAGCTGGTTGCTCATTTCAATTAGTTTTTGGGTAATCCTTTCATCAAGACAAAAATCAGCAAAAGGGTTTTGGCAACAAGGTTAGCAATTTCATTCAAGACCAAAGTTCCCTTTCTCTCTCTCTCTCTCTCTTAAGTCCTTGTCACCTGGCTGAATTATCTCAAGGAGCTTGCATCAAGATCAGTCTCAGTCCAAAGAACAGTAAGAGAGAAGGAGAGGTCAAGGAGATAAAGGGTCAAAGAAGGAGTCAAAAGAACCGAAGGAGACGCGGTATTAGTAAGTGCATTTTGAACCCTTGTTTAATAGATTGGTTAAGAAAATGAGATTTGGCCATTGTATGGCCAGATCCATCAATGGTTTAGACCTAGAATTATGATGTTTAAAATAATAAAATATGGACCATAGGGTTCGGCCCCATTGGATGGCCGAACCCCATGGAAAAACTTGGTGGATTCTATGGTATTTGAAAGTCAAAATCCATATTTTAGAGTGAGGATTTTAAAAGATTTTTATATGGAATTAAGCTTACTGTTTTGGAGTAGATATGACATGACTGAACCATATTTATCTTATGTTAATTTGTGGATTAATTTCATAGATAAATATGGGTGGATTTCCATTAAGAGAACCATAGGGTTCGGCCATGTGTATGGCCGAACCCCATGGACTGTTTTTAGATGATTTTAAGTATGTGTTTTAAAAAGGTTAAAACATAAATAAGGAAGTTTGTTTTGGACAAAAATGAATGATTAAGAAGTTCAAAACCAAAGGTCATAGGGTTCGGCCACCATGGAGGGCCGAACCCCATGCAAATAATGGTATGGTTTTGATGTATTTGGAACATATAAACCGTGAAGTATGTGGACTGTTTTGGGTTATTATTTAAGATTCAAATACATGTTTTGGAAAGGGTTAAAAGCATGGATCTGTATGACAAAGGACTGAAGTTAGCATGGTTTAAAACAGTGGTTCAAAACTGATGAAATGGATCATTTGGATCGGCCATTTTGGATGGCCGAATTTCATGAAATAATATGGTCATTTGGGACAAGTAGATGAACTGATTTAGATGGTGTATAAGAGGTATAATGGCAGCAATATTATATTGATTTTGTATGTTTAAATAACACCAAACACATGTTTTAGAAGACCAAAACATGGACATAGGGTTCGGCCACCTTGGATGGCCGAACCCCATGTAAGTATTTGGTTGTTTGGGTTGGCTTTCAAAAAGATGGAAATCACATCAAGTATGGATGTAGTATTAAGATGATGGAAAATAGGATTAAAATCTTTAGGGTGAGGCTCGGCCATGTTATGTGGCCGAACCCCACCAATTGTCATGTGATGGACTTTGTTGTCTAAGGAAAAAAAAAATTAGGCAAAGGATAGTATAATGGCATTATGGTAAATAAGGATGAAAAGATGAAATGATCAAAAGAATGGACTTATGAGCCAAAACCTAAGGTGGTAAGATTCGGCCATGTAGTATGGCCGAACCCTACCGAGTGTCATTTGAAAAGTTTGGGATACTTAGATGGTATTAAGTAAATAAAAGATTTATCAAAGTTTAAATGGGTGAGGTTCGGCCATGGGGTATGGCCGAACCCCACAAAGTGGATTTTTGGGATTTAAATCAAATTAGAATCATATGGTCAAATGATTAACTTGCTGCCATGTATATAGGGTATTCGGATTTCTAGAACGGTGTACAAAGTCGTGATCGAAAGACGGTCCAAAGGAAGGGTCGAACAAAGTAAAATATTGTAGGTTTCCTACCTTGTTGTAACCACACAACTTATTCGCTGTTTTATGTTTATTTGAATAAGTTATTTGAATCAAATGTTATATTTACAAATGGCATGTTTGCATAGACATCTCATGCATAGCATGGGATGATGGGGAAGTAACCGGAGGCCACACTCCGTCGGGGCGTCCGAAAGACCATTGTGGGGTACCCTGATGATGAGAATCCCATCAGGAGGAATCCGGAGGCCACACTCCGTCGGGGCGTCCGAAAGACCACTGTGGGTTACCTTGACGATGAGAATCCCGTCAAGTGATGGCTATGTTGAATGGTGATGGGTGGGACTCATTACATGTTCATTTCATACATAGCATATTTTTATAGAATTTGTCACACATGTATAACTATTATCCTATTTGCATGTTTTTTTGACTAACCATGTGGTAGCCCTATTCGGAAACACTACTGGGCGCGTTGATCTAACGCCCTATCTATATCTTTAGTGGATGATGCAGGGAAAGGAAAGAACGTGGTTGGAGAAGAGGACCAAGTACGAAAACTTGGGCGATTTGAATGATTGCAATGGACTATGAATGGATTATTTATGGATTTGTTAGTTGATTTATTTGGAACAATGTAATTTGTTAAATTAGATGTTGGCATGTAATAATGTAGTTAATTAGATGCTATGGTTTGTTTTATGTTGGATGTTTGGATTAAACGATTAGTTAAGATCGGTTAGTGATTTTGGAGAATAAATAAGGTACTTTGCTATCTAAAAATGGAAATTGGATTAATCATAGGTTCTATTATAACCTCAGTTAGATCTAGACTAATTAATTCCGCTAGGTAAATAGGTACCATGTGCGGATCAGTTTTATGGACTTAGTTCATACGCACATGGGCTTGGCCAGTTAAGGGTCGGATTTAGAGATCCGAACTTAACTCGCGTCGTGACATTCCGCCCCGATCACTTATTGATTATTATTATAAAAAAAAAAAAAAATAAACTCTGAAATTTTAGAGTGAAAAGGGCGGGGTGTCACAGGCGCCCTCTACGTCCTCCACTGATCCTCACCTTCCTCTTTCCCTCATCTCTCTCCCTCTCTCACCCTCTTCAATCGGTTCTCTCTCTTTCCTCTCTTCTTCTTCCTCTACACCTAAAAAGGAAGAAGAGAGAAGAAAAGAGAAGAAAAGAGGAGGGAATCATCTTCCCTACTCCACCCTACACGAATTTGTTCTCCTCCATTAGAGAAGTTTGAGAACGAAGAAGAAGAAGAGAATAAAAGAAAGGAAGGAAACTTAGAAAGATCATCTAAAGGTAAAATCTTCTTCCCGAAGCTTATTATTTATGTTTAATGTGAAATTTAGGATGATTTGGAACCAACCCTAGACAAATTTTGGTTAAGATGATGGAATTTGGAGAAATTTGGGAATTTAAGGATTTTTTCCCAAATTCGTGGAATTTAATTTAAATCTATGAGTTAACTCATCAAATTGGAAATGTTAGCCTGCTAATATGTGGCCAATTACATGGAGAAGTAATACAAATTATTAGGTTTGGAAATTAAGCCCAAGTTAAGGAGATCGAATTTGGGGATTTAGGGGTTTTTTCCAAATTCATAGAATTTGATGTAAATCTATGAATTAACTCATCAAATTGGAAATGCTAGCCTCCTAATATGTGACCAAGTACATGGAAAAGTAATACAACTAATTAGGCTTAGAAATTAAGCCCAAGTTCATTCACAACAAAAACCTCCAATTCTAAGGTATGTGAAATTTACCATTGTTGTGCTAAAATGATCCAATTGCATGCTTAGGAATAGAGTGCAAAATGATTATGAGTGAAAGGAATGGGAAGAACATGTAGGAAATCTAAGAAGGTATGAGAAATCTAATCTATCTAAGGTTAAGAAAATGTATGTTAGAATTTAGATTTTTATCTAGAGTTAAGATTTGAAGTGGAAATTGGGGATTCTTAACCCTAAGTCTAAATAAGGTGTAATTTGAAAGAAAAGCACAAGAAAAGGCTTATGGTCTTTATTTCTAGAATTAGTTGGAAATGATCTAAACTAGATTTGGGTTCAAGAAGTAAAGTAGAAGTAATGAATTTTATTAAAGAATCTTATTAAGTTATTTATTAGAAGGTTATGATTTTTATCTAAAATTATGCTTATGATGCATGGGATGAATGAAGAGATTGGAGGTGACCCCATTATTGGGCAAGAAAGTTCAAGACTCAACATCAACACTAGAAACTTGGAATCAAGTAGGTTTTCCTACTCTTATTGATGTACAATGGTGAATATGTATTTCTAGTTTGGATTTCATTGTTTTGAGATTTGTTATATGTGTGTTTTAAGCATGGAGTTTGATGTATATGTATTATCTTATTATGAAATGCAAATGGATTTAATATTAGCGATGGAGTTCTCATGCATATGAATCATGCATTCATGAGGGATGGGAATGCATGAGCATTACGAATATGGATTCTTATGATAGGAATTGTACAAAATAGGTTTTTGGCCCCGTCCATGTGACAAGATATGGCATTAAGATAGGCTGAATGCTCCTGGGTATGAGACCCGAAACCTGCGCAGGATTGTATGGGTGATAGCATTCCTCGGTAGTCCCGGTAGAAATGCTAAGTATTGGAAAGTAGCTCCCATCCGGATGCCACGGGAAAGCTACGGACATAAGAGGCCAGTAATAAAAATGTTGAATTGGAAAAGACAGACTTTCCAATGCATGGAGCATGAAAGGGATTGCATAGACTTCATGGCACCCATGGCATGTCATTCATGATTATTTTATGTACTAAGTTGGAAAATATGATTCGATATTTCGTTATGAGATATATTATGATTTCGAGATGTTTATTATTTGGTATTTACGCATGACTTTGATTTTGATTTGAAATTTCAAATGGGGATGGGAGATGTTTTTATGAAATGTGAATTACAATGTAATAAGCACTTATCTTATATAATGATTTTGTATATGTCACATATTGGTACCCACACTGTTGGGAATTCCTACTGGGCGTTGATTAAGCCCACAAATTTTCCCCCTTTTTTGAATCTAATGCAGGAAACGATAAGAGCAATGAGGCTGGGCCGAATGCTAGTCAAGCATGATAGGAGATGAAAGCAAAAGACAAAGTTTTAGGGAGTCACACATTTTGACATTTGGAGATAGAAGACATTATCATTCTTTTTGTCTATATTTTGAGAACATGTAATTTTTGTAGGAGTTATATGATTGGAAGTTTAATTGATGATGTGTAAACTCCTAGATGATGATGTTAGACTTCTTTGTTATTTGACATTTAGCTTATATGGGATTAATACGTTTTTCTTTGGATTGAGAATGACTATAATTCAAATGTATCAAATATTATGTATATGCTTCTGTAGGTTTTATGTTGGTGTGTTGCAAAAGTTAAAATGGACTATGTACATGCGCACCAACTAGTTGGGCCAGTCGAGGGTCGGGTCTTCTGACTCAGAATTGACTCGTGTTGTGGTGCTCCATCTCTCTCTCTCTCTCTTTCTCATTAAATACCACTTTGATCCTAGTGGGAGAGGGAGGAGCGCTACAGTGCAAACCTCTTTATCCACAAACACTTGGTAACACTATGGGTAGTGGCCCTTTTGTGTTGAGAGTGACTTGAACCCAAGACCTTTTACATCTCAGGCAGGTTCTTGACCGAGATGCCAACCCTCATGTGTTTACAATTCACATTGCTTTGGGAGAGAAGAATTAGGGTTTTGGATGACACTTTGAGAGATTTTGGAGGTTTATCCTTATGAAAGTTAGGGTTTTTCTTAGGTTGGGTAGAATTGTGAGAATCCAACCCTTGATTAGAATAATGAGTAATTTTTCAGACCGTTAACCTGGCTTTTGACCGATTAATAGTGTAGAGTGCAAAGAAAGCTTTCTGAAAAGCTCTTCTTTGTCCAAATCTGAGTACGTTTACTCAGTGATCCAGCCTATTGAAGCCTGGAGGGTAAAATTGATATTTCACAAGATTACTCTGCTGACGTAGTCTGACCTTGAAACACACTCTAAGTCTTTGAGTACACTAATCAATGGTATTTCCAGATTTTTCCGATGATTTCCCGAAATAAGATTTTTAAGCAAGCATTATCTAAAAACCCCGATTTAACAAATACCCCATAACCCGAAAAATTGCAAAAGCTTATTAGAAGCGATCTGTATTTAAACAAAAACTTTTGCATTTTTTTAATTTCATTTTGATATTTTAAAACACCCAAAATTATATTTCAAAAACCGAAGAATGTGAATCAAAATATTGAACTTTGTAAAAATGATGGAATTTTTAAGATTCAAATGAAAATTTTCTAAATATAGTCAATTTAAATTGCTTAAACATGGAAAATATTCTGAAGATTTTTTAAATTTTGATTTTTGGAAAAAGAAATTAAAGAGTAAAGATGGGAATTGGCTTGTTCCAATCCACCATACACTTCACCACCTTTAATCCAAGGGTTGGGGTTGCCCAGGTGATTTCTTTTGAAGGCTATAAATATAGGTGCTTGGGTGTTAGTTTAAAACACCAATTCCATGGCCACTCCTCTCAGCTCTCTTTCTTCATTTTATTATTCTGCAAACTCAACAGTAACCTTAGAAGCAGTGTTTTTGTACTGATTTTCTGGAGTCCTTTGGTATGAGTTCATTCTTGTTTAATATTTTTCTCACATAGATCTTATTTAGATATAGCTCTGGTTAAAATTTCGTCAAAAAATACTTTGTAGATTTTCTTTGAAAAATAGGCAAAGAAGATAAAAAAAAAAATTGGAAAAACTACTCAGCATTTTGAACAGTATTTTTTTAGCGTCCAATGAATAGTAACACGCTTCAGTGAACAATGACACGGTTAATAAACAGTAACACTGTTCGGTGAATAGTGCTAGGGACAAAATCATAATTTTTGTAACATTTTCAAAAATTGAAAATTTTATTGTTTTGACTTAAAATTCATGTATTTGACCCTTTTTGTGATTATTTTAAGTCTTGTAATGTTTAAATACATTGTAACTTAGAAATAAAATATTTTTTTACAAAAAGATTATCCCACTCCAAATTACGTGCTATGCTTTCGGTTTGGACTGGGGAACTGTTTTGTTTTCTGATTACTACTTCTAGTATATCACGTATTATTTACTGCTTTCTTTTTTCCCCTTATTGGTTGGGCCAGTCTCAATACATCTCGGTAACGATCACCCGATGATAATACAAGATGGGCACTGAATTTCTGGTTCTTTGTGTTTTGAATGCCGATTCTTTTTAAAACACCACGTATTCAATGTTATTTTATTTTGTTGACTTTTTGTTCATTTTTTGCTATTACTTGAAAGACCGTTGGAAGTATCTAAATGCGAATTATTATCGCACGAGTTTTACACTTTTAAAAGTGCACTTGCCCGTATTGGTTTCTCGATTAAAGGGTGGATTAAAATGAGAAAAATATAAATATGGGATATTTAAACTGCTTGTTATTAGCGTACTATTTATTTACGTGATTTTAATGTTTTTATAGTTCGAAAAAAACACTCGCCAATTTACGCTAAGGAGATTCAACTACGCTATGTTATTAAAAAGTTATTTCATTTTGCATTTGAATTTTGAATTCTATACCACCAGTCCTACGGTAATGAGTGGAAATCCGTGGTTATTCTATAGACAGAAAGAATGTGAACGGACTAAAATGCGATACCGACACTGTTCACACGTAACAGGAGGATAAAGTGTTTCTGAATATGAAACGTGAACATTAAATTTTTACGGGATGTAAGGTCTAGCCGTTCTAAAACGGAGAACAGAAACCACTCATGTGCCTAGATATTGTCCGGTTTATTAGTTGGAGATATTGAGCTAGATCATTTTCCAACCGCGATTCCAATTAGAATACACATATTTGTGTATAATGATGTATTGCAGGAGATATACTTTGACACGACAAATGGTGAGTAAAGGGTACACGTACTCGACTAGAGAGGATATTAACAATTGAAATTTTCCTATATCTGTTTTAATTTCAGTTATCGAATATGGTGGTTTGTTGCCCATTGGTGGGTTTTAATCTATGTTTATTTTCAGCACAGTATGTTTTAAATACCAATTGCTGGTTTATTTGTGATTCTACGTGGGAGGGCTTATAAATCAATGCTAGTACAGTGAGAATATATTATGATCATATGAGATATTGAATGGGTTGAACGAGTTTTAATCCATATATTGATATGCCTTGAGTGATGTACTGTGCATATCAAATTACCTCAACACTGTAGGTGAAGTATTGAGTTTGTGGAAAGCCACAGTGCGAGGTGTATAACGAATTTGGTGAAGCACTGAGCATGAATTGACCGACTGTGTAGACATGTATTTACGGCTTAGTGTACCGTAGATGCCGATTGGTGAGGGTATTGTTTTTGGAGAAAGTAAGAGCATGCATTGTACATTCAATATGTTAGACGTTGTTCTCATTGTAAAACTACATGATTTTTTGAATGTCTATAATGTTGTATGATAACATGCTTATGAATTGATAATATGTTTTATTATCTGTTGTTTTCTATTTACCGGGCTATGTTAGCTCACATCCCTTACATTTCAGGGAACACGGATGAAAAGGTATTGGATGGTCCACAGTTGTAGTAGAGGTGGAGACCATCTATGTTATTTTCCCGTTGTTGGAAATTATATATTGTTTTTTAATATATTGTCTTTATGAACAATGTACTGTAATAAATCTTGTAATGTGTCTGATTGAGGCACAGTAGACGTGCAATAAAAGTTTTGTGTTTCCTATGTGTGATTCTGATGGGTATAGTTTATGGTAAATGTCAGATAGAGCATGTGTGACATTTTTACTTGGGCTTTAAACAAAGAACCGAAGTAATAGACTACATGTTGACTAGTAGTGTATCCATATACCATGGTGATAGTGGATTCTATCTACTGGTTCTGGACCGTAAGTGGGACCGTTGTGACCCCTCCATCTGTTTTGGGAACAAAACCAGTCATGTGATGGTTGGGTCCAGAGTATCAAATGCTATGACCAAACTTCTGATCAAATAAAGGATCAATCCAAGTTGAGTTATTATTTCCGCAAGTGTTAAGAGACTCAATTAAAAGGAAAAAAAAAAAATTTTGTCCACATCTGGCGTGACAATAATGGGATTTAATTGAGTCCAACATAAGTTTATGAACCACGTTAAATTGGATCATTCAGGGATAACTAAGCCATAGGACTTGTGGTAGTCAAATGGGGCTAGATTATTGGACATAGTCTGATGATGGTTACCACAACCAAACTGTTTTATAAAGGCCAGGGCAATTTCCTCAATCCAATCGAGGTCCACTAAATCCACTGAATGTGAGTCATACGGCTTCATCCCCTCATCAAATTCGCAGAGAGATACACCATTAGATAAGGCATGGAAATGACACTCTCTTTCTTGAGGATGATTTCACTATTGTTATCCTTGGGCTAGTGGTAGAAAGAGTCCCCTTTAAAAATTAGTGAAAGATACCATTTGGAATTTTGTTGTAAACTTTTTGTCGAAAATTGGTATTACCGAAGACCGAGCCAAGGGTGAAACCATTCAAGACTCGAATTTTGGGTTAGGGTGCACTGACAGAGGGGTGTTGTTTTTCTTTTGAAATCTGTCTTTTCATGAGCATTGGTTACGTATAGATAAATTAAACTCTTTGACTATATATTTATCTTGCTTTTAATAAAATCCAATCCAATCTGCTACCAAAAATGTCAAGATCTTGCTTCCAAACCTTTTCAAAGAAACACCCAGAACGTGTTTCAAAATGAAATCTATGCTAAATCTAAAAGGCTTAGATTTACCTAATAGACTGAAAAATAGGTTAAAAAAAATTCAATGTATTCAAGGTCTGGCGTTTGCAACTCATGTCAAGGAAATGGTGAAGAGAAACGAGGAATTCGATTTCATAGGTAGGGTCATCTTTTTCTGGCCCAAAAAAGGGACCATATCTCAGATTAATATCTCTAATATTTGCTGGCAATACCAGACTAACACCTATCGACTCCCGCTTAGGTAATACCTACCATATTCAAATCATGAACCGTGGTGTAATGAATGAAGATTTACAAATTTCCTCAAAATTCAACATATTGAGGCGCAGTTTTCACAAATGGAACCAAAAGCTTCAAATTGAGAGTACAATTTCTTCACAAATTGAAATAAACTATCCTTGTTAAGTTTTGGATCAATCTCACTGGGCATCACAAGGGAACCTGATTCCTAAAAAAAGTTAAACGTTCGCATTGGTAAACAACTCTACATGGTCATCCAAATCATTCTACATGAATGCCTTGGAAGTTCATTGCTCAGCAGCAACATTTCCACTGATGCGCTTGAGCACCAACAGATTCTAGAGAACTTTCTTTGTTCCAAAAGCCATCCTTTTATCCAATTTGAAAATTTGGAACAAGCATTTAGTGACGATAGAAAATTCCAAACCTTTATTTCTTCCTGATTTGTACCAAGTTATTTTAACCAATATTTCTGCAAAGAGTTCTAAGAAGATATTGCCCTACGGTGGAACACTTCCCAATAACATTTGAAAGGGGACTGTAAAGACACAAGACACTATATCTCTCCTTTTATGAATGACTTCTCGTATCATTGTTCTCTTGGATTGTGATCGAGGTTTAGAGGATAAACAGTATCGAAAACAACACGAGCAAATGTATGTCGAACCTCTTGCAACCCACCTTGCGCCAAACATTTGAAGTTAATCTTGCTTCCACTTTTTGGGACAAAACCTTTCTCCTTGCCATTCCTTCCTATGCACTCAAAGATCTTGCAGACCTTCAAATACAATGCCAATGGGATAAAAACCTGCAAGAGTCAAAGTTAAATTAGCAAATTATAAACATGGGTTACTAACATAGACTGTCTTTTTATTTTTTTTGAAAGATCATAGACTGTCTTTTATTAGGTTAGCAAACATGAACAACTAAGCAATAAAGTAATTGATAAAAGTCATGCAAGAATGAGGGCAAAAACCACCTCTGCACGGTAATGGGTTTGAGGTTTCACCAGTATACTACCTGATATGCATCTTCCAGCAAGGACTAAGGTGGCAGGGCAGGGCCATTACTACCTAGTCCTAAGGTGTCTGGAACTCCTTGTATCAGTCAGATTGTGGACACTTGGTCAGCAGTTGCTCTTTCCAGTTTATGAACACCAAAACTAACGTGATAAATAGAGTAGAACCAAATGTAAGTTTGAAAAAGAATTGAAACAGGCTACACTAGAGTCGAGCCTTGATTTTCACCAATTTCCAAATTTGTTTTTATAAACAAAATTTTGCGTGTCCTTGTATACAGTTGGGTCTAACTGCCCATGATTTATCCTTTGCTGTCAATATATAGAGGTGGCTATAGCCCACACTCCTATGTTGCATGAATTCTTCAAAATGTTGAAGCATCTGTGTTAGACACTCTTGGATACTTGCACTCATTCTTCATGGATTCTTCTAATACCTTTTAACATTGCTTTCTGATGCAGAGCAGCCCAGCTGGGCCTGGACCCAGTTTCGAGTCAGGCCCAGACAACTTAAGTTACATAGGGTTTTATAACCCTCATGCAGCAGTAGTTTTCATAGAACAGAACAGAAGAAAATGAAGGAAACTTCTTCCATTGCTGTTTCGGCGCATGGTGCAGCGGTGGAATTCGTAGAACTTCGGTGAGAAATCGAAGCAGCGAGAAGCCACGGAAAAGGTGCAAAACCTCTTCCACTATCCAGGTACACCATCTTCCATATCTCATCTCTCTTCTTCTTTCCCTTCTCTATTTTTGTTTTTCTTCTCCCTTAGCCATATCTTACACCATCCTCTTTGCTGCCCTTTGCTGCTGTGACCCTACCCCAACCCATATCTCTATTGCCGTTACCTTCCATAACCAGATCCACATTGCTGCTACCCCTTTACCCTCATACAGTGCTACTGCAACCTCTTCTTTGGATTCCCAGGTTCACACCACCCCCTCTTGGACCCTCTAGCCGTCTCCCCCACCCCATACCTTTCGCCATCCCCTAAACAGCCCAGATCCTATTCCCCATCTTGCTGCTGGCCCTCCTAAACCTATCTCTTGCTGCCGTCCCTCACCCAAATTACCTCTGCTACCATCATTACCCCTTCTAGACCCCTTCTGGGCCTTCGCCACCCCCCCAAGCTCCTTCCAGTCTCATGATTTCCCCTCCACTGACCCTTTTGAAGCTTTTCCTTTCAACTAATACCCCCATACAGCCTTTTACAACTGCCGCTAACCCCTTTTTAGCTATCCCTTGTTGATGATATTCCCTAAACCCCTCCCTCTTACTGCTGTCCCTCAAATCCAGCCCTCTTCTGGACCCTTTTAACCCTTTTACTGCTGTTCTGCACCTTTCCACCCTCACATACTGTCGTCCCATACTGGTTTTGTTATAATTTAGATACTAGACAGCCAGATTTAACCCTGTTTTGATGATAGATCTATTATATTATATGTGGAATTTGACAAGCCCCTTTGTTTTGAAGGTTTTCTACTTTGAGTTGTGCCTTGGTCTGAACCATAACATAATTGTTCATATTGAAATTTCAAGAATTGCATGATTGTTTGGTGGTAAATTTATATTGTTTTTATTGCACTTATTAATTTGGACCTTTAATTTCAACCCACTTTAGATTTAAAGAACATTATTTTGACCTTTTCATAATTGCATTAGGCATTTAGTACTACCTCATCATTTGTCCTGCATCACTTTCTAAGATTACGAGAACATTTGAAAACGTTTCTCTTCTAAAAAACTAATTAAAATATTGATATATGTTTGTCAGTTATTTGTTTAGAGAAAAGCTTGTACATTACTTTCTATGTTATCTTCAAACCATATATCATTTAAAATAAGTTTACATTTGATTTTATTTAAAAGTGGGGCCATGTATCATGCCCTATATTTTTGGTTTGCTTAGTCCAACACTTCGTACACATGTTGAACTCCGATACTTCACCTGTACATGTGTACCTTAGCCACATTCAGAATTAACATCCCCTTCACTTGTAAACTTTCTAGGCTCAAGACTCTTGCAAGGAGTGTTATTAATGAAGAGGAACTATTTTAGGATATGTTTTCAGATTTCTAAGTCTGTATGATTCTATAATACTTGTATTAGTTTTGTTTTGTTGTTTTTCCCTCTCGCTGGGGCTTGTACTATTTTTGGGAGGTTTCCCCATTCTTTGAATGAATAAAATGCTCATCATTCAAAAAAAAAAAAATTCTAGGCTCAAGACCGTAAAATAGTTCCTCTTCATTAATAACACTCCTTGCAAGATGTCATCCATTCTGTTAGTAACCACACATCATCACTGTCTATGCACTATTGGACTGACGAGCAATATGAGGATTCATGCCAAATCAGAGAATGCAGCAATTTTTACATTAAAAGAGAAAGGGAAAACACATTCGGACAGTTGTTTCTTCAACATCTGTGCTACAGCAAGAAACGGTGTGCTTGGGATTGGGAACATTTCAGTTGATAATAATGAGATATCTATGGTAGACCAGATAGTATGAACCTTGATGCCTTTTAGATGGTCATGTAAGATAGTGTCATCAAGAATTGTATGAAATCCTCATTAAAGATGTCAATGGCTACTCAACTGAAAGACACCGATTAACAAAAAAAAATTGGTCGAATTTTAGATCTTTCTAGGAAGTAAGATTCTAGATCATTGTTCAAATTGGGATCACTCCAGCTCCAACTTAGAGGTTGGGATTAAAATTGGGCTGAGACCAGCAACAAATAGAATCATCCAACCCAAATTTTGTGTGGGTTGGGCTCAGATTTTGTAACACCCCGATTTCTCAATAAGATGAATATTTACGAAAATGCCCCTGGATTGGTAAATTTATTAATTATGATGTTAAATGAGAAAATAGTGGGGCCCATTGTTCAAATTAAGATCCTATGAACATATTATAAGGGTCAACTTATAATGGATGGGTAATGTACATCAAATTTGGTCAAAATGGTTAATTGGGTCAAAGAATTCTCAATGGTTGGAATAATTACGAAAATGCCCCTAGATTGGTGAATTCAATAAATGTGATTGTAAATAAGGAAATAGTGGGGCCCATTGCTCAAATTAAGATCATATGAGCACATTATGAATGTCAAGTTTGATTGGATGGGTAATGAACATCAATTTGGTCGAAAATGGCTAAATGGGTCAAAGGGCCCAATTGGACCCAATAAGTCAAAATGGATGATTTGACCATTGTGTAAGCTCAAATTAAATGGGGTTAAGCTGATTTGATTGAAAATCAAGTGGAGAAAAAATGGGTAGGCTTGATCCATATGTAAAAACCAATTACAAATGACCAAAATACCATAATTGGGTCATGGAGTCAAAAACGGGTCAAGGAGCTAAAAGTGAACCCAACGGGTCGAGTTGACTATGGTTGACCGTGTGGACCCTCAAGGGAGCTAAAACACGAGTTAAATCAGTTGAGTGAGACTGAAGTAAGTTGGATGGTTTGATTGAACGATTAGTTAAGATTGATTAGTAATTTTGGAGAATAAGTTATGTACTTTGCTATCTAAGAATGGAAAATTGGATTAGTCATAAGTTCTATTATAACCACAGTTATATTTAGACTAAGTTAATTCCGCAAGTTATATGTACCATGTGCGGATCAGTTTTATGGACTTAGTTCATACGCACATGGGCTTGGCCAGTTAAGGGTCGGATTTAGAAACCCGAACTTAACTCGCGTCGTGACACTCCGCTCCGATCACATGATTATTATATATTTAAAAAAAATAAAAATAAACTCTGAAAATTTGAGTGAAAAGGGCGGGGTGTTACAGATTTCACAAACAGATTTAAAATTGGGATAAAATTGCACATGATAGAGCCCTGTTGCGGTCTCCCAATTCCTTAAGGTCACTAACTTCTATCTCTATAGTTAGTTGTCTATTTAAAAATCATTTCAGAGAATCCCACATGATTCACCTTTTGGATAAAGCTCCATATGTTAGTGAACCATATGAGCTTCATATGCTTGCTATATGTTCAGAGTTGTATGCTCTTCGGTTCTAAATTTTGACCATAGATATATTCCTCTCAGGTTGACTCAAAATAAAGCCAACCTGACACCATTGCAGCTTGGCAAATGGAATTGGAATTAGGCAAGGTTGCATTTGGGTTACAGCTCGAACCAGAATATATCAACTCCATTCCGAAAATAGAAGGGTCAGTTTGGCATTTGGCCTTATGCAGCCACTCAAATTGCATCCCTCCATTGCAAGCCTGGATCAGGGTCCAAGAATGTTATTTTGGACATGAAACCTGATGGTAAAATAAAACAATATCACCCATTTAACATTTATTACATAATATTTTACCTACCAAATTTTACATACAGTGTAAATATAATAAATTTTATAAATATAGACAAGTATTGCTTTCTCATCAGTAGGTCCAAGCATGACCATGAAGTGGACATGAACCATGTTTGTTATTATCAAATATGATCCATTTCCATCCCTAGTTCTCATCACAGATCATGGCCTGCATGATACACACTTTTCCATAGCCCACTAGAGGATGCAGAAACAAAATATACTCAACAAGGAATACAAATCACAAGGAACATAAGGAAAGTTTAGACCCTTTTTCTTTCTTCTTGTACTGAACATATTTTATTTAATAATATTCTCTCTTTGTTACTGTTCCAAAAAAAAAAAAAAGATGAAAATAAGGAAAGAATTTGCATCACTTTTTACCGTGGCAAAACCCTAGCTCCAAAAGAGAAACGATTGGTGGCTAAATTCCTACTTCCAGGCAAGAGTGGCTTGTGGACTCACTCCTTCATCAAGACAAGGACTCCAAGGTGGACTAGGATAAGGCACGGTGGTGTATGGAGGTGGCTGGTTTGATTGGTTGGGACAACACATTAATGTGACATGGCACAATGTGATTGGTCGTCACTCTATGATTGGTAGAAAATGTGCAGTAACTTTACAAGTATAATTGAAGTATCAAACAATATCAAATTTTCACAAAATTAGATTCGTTAGAAAGCTTATTCAATAACCTTTCAAACAAGTCCGATATACATAGACAAACTGATGACCATTTTTCTAGTAAGGTGTTAAAGAGTGCGGGAACTCTAGTGTTGATAGTAATCCTAATGTAGCTCAACCCTAGCAATGCTCATTGGGGCTGTTTTTTCTCTTGTTCTTTCCACCTTTAGAGTTTATAAATAGAAGTGTAGTGCAGCCATGTAAAAGACACAAATTTGGCTGGAGAATTTAGTAGAAAAAGAGAAGTCTCGTAGGAAATTTCAAGTAAGTTTGGTTTAAATGCTAGTTTCTTTTTTGTTTTGAATTAATTTTAATGCATGCAAGCATCCATTAAATGTCTGCATGACATCATTTAAATTTGATTGGTGTGATTGGATTTCCATTTTAAAAATTTAATTAAAGCAAATTAAACATAGTTTCATTAGAAAGTTGTTTTCACTACGGGTTGGGGTCTTCTCTAATTTGGGGCCTTTCCTATTATCGGGTAAGAATTTAGATCAGGTTCATCATTTCTAATTGAGTTTCTAGTTGCCCAATACTTGGCGAAAATCAATTAACAGATTGGAAGGCATGAGAGATCTGACAAACTCTCTAAAATTCCAGGCGGCTGTATAATTCGAGTTCTCTCAAGTGCCTACTAGCTTGAGCAGGGTTTGAGGTTGTCATTTATTTAATTGTAGTCTTACAAGGTGATGAAGGCATCCAGCCTATCCAGCCCATTGGTTCAGAGTCCGATCCTTCGTCAATGGAATTGGATCATGCAAATGAAATTGCATTGGCTAATATGTCTCAATTTGATCAAGGTCTTCATAAATGGACACCAATTTATAAGCCCATTCGCTTTGCAAAGCATGACCCAATATTACCTAGTGGGTTAAAGCCAATCCCGCTCATAAACAAGCCAAAGCCCAATCCACCGGGCCCAAATTTGTCCAAGCCTTAGTTTCTCTGCAAGTGCCATGTGTCAACATCACAATGGCTTCTCCAAACAGCAAGTGGCGTGTAAAGCAAGTGGACAAAGGAGGTGGATTGCAAATGGGCCCAAGAAAGAGAGAAGAAAGTAGGTGGCGGAAATTCCATGGAGGAAAGGAGGCGGGGCGAAAATTCCTTGTGGATTCCATCCACACATGGCCACTTGCTCTTCCACTTCCTTTCTCCACCTACTTTATGTTTTTATCTTTTAACCTTAGCCTTTTGTTATATTTAGATTACATGTGTAGGGTTAGGATTGAATGGTCAAAATAAGACTACATCCTTTTTTTTGAGAGGTAACAAAGTGATTATATTATTAAAGAAAGAGAAACAGTACAAGGAAAAAGGTCTAAAAGGATTAGAACCAACCAACACAAGAAAGGAAAAAACAATAAATAGAAAAAGAAAAAAGAACAACAAAAGCTCCAGATGGACAGGTAGGTCCGTCTAGCACAATCCAAAGAGCTTCCTCTTTGAATATAGAAGACACTAAAAACGAGTCCCTCTAAGCCGTTCTTTGCAAAATAATCCACTACCCCATTTGCTGCAAGCCTGATGTGAACGAAGGAGACCTCCAGTCCCCCTGGCAAGCCCTGATCTCCCTAACTGTGGTAATCAGTCTCCAGAGAGGTCGCTTCAAATCTTTCGCCCATTTAATTGTATTTGCCAAGTCTCCCTTGATGACTAGTTTTCCACCACCTAGACCTATCCAAATGGACAAAGCTCTCCTGATACTAAAAAGTTCAGCTTCATTAGAGTCTCTAGTCCCTACTGATTCTGTGAATATCACTGATGTCTAGCCATTGTGATCTCTAAGCACGGCCCCAATACCCGCCGGGCCCGATTTTTCCCTTGATGCTCCATCAACGTTAAATTTCATGACCCTTTGTTGAGGAGGTGACGAGTCCACCAACACTTTGGGTTTCCTAGTTCTTCCATTCATGCAACCCTCCCACGAAGATAAGAAGCCATTGGCTTTAAAGTCTTTGAATTCCTTATTAGAAAGGAGCCAAGCACAAAGTCTTCAATTGGCTTTTTGAAATAACTCACAAACTTCAGTGGTCTTTTTATCCTTGGTAGTTGTTTATTTGTTGAATTTCTTAGAGAGAAAGTCTCTCCTTGGTGTGGTCGACCAAGGCAAGGGCAATTAGGTCTTTTGCTAGTTTTTCCGTATAACTCACAAACTTCAGTGGTCTTTTTATCCTTGGTAGTTGTTTATTTGTTGAATTTCTTAGAGAGAGTCTCTCCTTGGTGTGGTCGACCAAGGCAAGGGCAATTAGGTCTTTTGCTAGTTTTTCTATATAAATACTCCATGTACCCCATTCAAATTTTACACAATTGAATTAGATTTGAAGTTTATTTCTGAGAGAGGAATGCTCTTGTAACTCTGTAGAGTAGTTTGAAGATTGGTGAACTCCAATTTTCACCATTAGCAAGTAAGTCCCAGTTGTTTTGAATTCAATTAGTTCTATGGTCTTCATAGATTAGGTTAATGCAATAATCGAATTTCATCAGTCTCACTTTTAATTTGCTTTCGCTATTTTCAAATTCAATGCAATTAGAAGAGGCCTAATCTTATGAAATCCATAGACTAATTCGAATTCTTGGAAAACTTGTGCAATCGGTTAGGATATTGCTTGAGCAATTCCTTGCCAAGTAGAATCCTTTTACGAACAGTAATCGACTGCATTGGATCTTTTAGAAACCATACTCTGAAAACGGCTAGCACAGTGTGAAATTTACACTAATTCGGTTCACCGATCCCTTGTTTCAAGTCAAAAATATTTAGACCATGATTTTGACTACAGAAATTCTACAATTAAATACCAATTTACTTAAATGTAATTAGGGTCTTTCTAGTCACACCTACGGTCCTTTTTACCTGAAATGATTGGCAAACACGGGAGATTACTTCTTCGAGCACAGTCTTCTAAATTACATGCTTCTGGTCTTCAACTACTTGATACACCATCTTCGGTCTTCCAAAGGCAAGGTTCGGACACTTAGTCAAGGAATTGACAATATGGGAGACACAAATAAACTATGGCACTAACAGACACCACCATATTTTGATGTAGGACAGGGATTTAGGAAGGGCTTGGGACAAGTCTGGATGGGATCTGGAACAGGTCGGAACGAGTTTGGATGGGATTTGGGACAGGTTGGGACGGTAAACAAGGATTTTTCTGAGATAGATCTGGGAAAACAATAGGATGATTTTGGGACAGATCTGGGACATCAATAGGATGATTCTGGGACAGCAGTTCGGCTGGATTTGAGAGAGCAGCAAAGAGAGAAGAAAGGGAAAAAGAGAGATAGAAGAGAGAGAGATAAAAACCTGAATCTTGGAAGAGGATTCTCACCTTTTTCCCGTGGTTTCTCGCCTTCCCTAGTTTCTCACGAGGGTTCCTTGGCTTCTCACCATGCTTCCTGCGATGGAGGCAAGTTTGCACAAAGCAAAAGTTGTTCTTTTCATTCATCAAGAGTCAATCCCGTATGGAGGGTTTACATCATATATATAATGACTTAAAAACATGAAAAAGACCAAAATACCCTTAAATAAGCAAATACCAAACTACCTCCAATGATTAGAAAGCCCTAATTACATGTAAGATCACTAAATTTCTCCAAACAAAACCAACTATTGGACTAAACAAATAAATGAAAGAAAAAATACAATTATGAAAAGCTGGAAATCCTAAACCTAAATATAGAAACTTACTAAATATGGAAAATCGTATAGTGCTCCGCGTCATATTTACATAAATTTAAATCTAAAATTACTTTAAATAAAAATAAGGTGCAGAAATAACACCAACAGAAAATAATATACCAGTGACAAACATATCGATTAATTAATTAAAGTTTTATGAGGACAAATGTGTTGTAATATTTTGACCATGTTGGAAAACAATGATAGAATGTACTAGAGAAGTCCATGAAGAACGGGTGCAAGTGGCCAATACAAGTGCATTACACATATTGAAGTGTCCATGCATTATAGATAAAAACATAGTTTCACTGGAAAAACTAACTAACAAGTTCACTTTTCACAACAAGACAACGTGTGTGTGTGTGTGTGTGAGAGAGAGAGAGAGTACCATATCTGAATATGGAGCTTGTGGGTATCTTGCCATTGCCTGTGAGACAAAATATTCATCTGTCATCATATTCAATGCAGACTTCACTGATGATGCAAGATCCAAAACCTCATCCATTAACTCATTGTCAGTATCCAGTGGATGATGTTCATCAAGTAGTTCATTGAAATTGCTATCATGCGATTGGGTAATTCCTGTCGCTATATTTACAGCTTCAAAAAGATCTCCCCCATTGTGTATGGCAAGAGCAAATGTAGCAACTGCCAAAGGATTGCGAGGTTCATCCACTAGAGCCAAATGAAAGGCCAATATTCCAATCCTGTATAACACATAACCAACTGATAAGAACATACTAAAAAATAATGACACTGTAATTACAGAATCAGTCAAGTAACAAAAAAGTGGCAGGGATGAACAAGTCTGGATTTGATGCAGCATTTGCAGCACTGACCATGTTAAACGAAATATCACATTTGTAGATTTACTTAAGAAACAAAATTTATTCTTAAAATGGGATCAAATGACACACACACAAACAAACACATGGAAAATATGGCACCAGGCAAAAATCACCTAAGAAAAAATGGAATTCTAGAATTGATACCTTGAATCAATTCCTAGGACTAATTGCAAAATTTGACCAACAGATTTGCACAAAAAATGAAACTAGAACAAGAACTAAAAACTAGAAAATCAAACTAGAACAGAAAAACTAGAAAAGAACTCAAAGAGAGAGGAGACTTCAATCTCAAACTTGAAATTGATTAGAATTGCTTGTGTGTCTTGTACAATGCCCAAAGGACTCTATTTATACACAAAAACTCAAAAAATATTTACAAGAATTGACATCCATCAAAACCATTCATTCCACCTCTTCACATGAGGATCAATCCTGGCCATACAATCTAAGATGCTAAAATTCTACATGGCAACTTTGGCTCCCTTGGATAAGGCTTCCACGCAAATCACCATCTAAATCCCAATCTTTCCTCTTTCAAACCTACCTCTAAGCATGTGAGAGAGAAAATTCGCGTAAAACCCTAATTTCATGGATTTGGGCTACTAAAATGGTCAACTTGGTGAATTTGGAGCATTGGACCCAATGTTGTCAAACTTGAATCGTATCGTGAATCAATCTATGGGTGTAAATCGTGAATTTTGAATCGAAAATCGAAGAATCGTAAGATTCATAACATTTTTTCTAAAATAATTATTTATACTATAATTACATATAAAATGACATAGAATAATAAGATCCTTTGTTCAATTCCTCATAATATATAGGTTCAGTTGGAATGAAAATTTGATACTATATAGATTTTTCAAAAATGTTCAATTTATTATAGCTGACATATTTTTAAGGGCTTTTTCGTTCAAAATACCTCAAAAGATGTGCAATTTGGGAAACATGCTTAAAATTTATGAAATTGGGTCAAAGTCCCTTTGGCGCTTTGGCAGGCTTTTTTGGACGAAATTGTCCATGCTGTTTTTTAGAATCACAACAAAGTCACATAAAAGCCAATACAACGACACATTCCACAAAACGAGCATTTTAATATGAAAATGAGTGTTGTAAGATGAAAACACTATTTAGATAGAATTTTTCATGTTAAAGCTTCCATTTTAATATGAAAATGAGTGCCCCCATCATTAAGCACTTTAACATGAAAAGTAAAATGCTTTCATATGAAAAAAAATGCTTTACCATTAAAAAAAATGTGCTTTAATATTAAAAAAAATGCACTTAAACATGAAAAAATGTTTTAATATAAAAAAAATCCACTTTAACATTAAAAAGCGCTTCAATATAAAAAGTGCTTTAACATAAAAATTCATTTTAAAATGAAAAAAAAAAAAAAACACGCTTTGAAATGGAAAAAAGCACTTTAACATAAAAAAAGCCGCTTCAACATGAAAAAGTGCTTTAATATGGAAAAAATGCTTTAACGTAAAAAAATTAACTTTAACATAAAAAAAAGCCACTTTAATATAAAAAAATCCATTTTACCATAAAAAATCCACTTTAACATGAAAAAAGCACTTTAAATGAGAAAAACACTTAAATATAAAAAATGTGCTTTAACATGAAAAAAAATGGGAGAGTGATTTTTGCACCCTTTTTTTAATTATGGTACACCACTTTTAATAAAACTTTATTTTTTTCCAAACTACTTGAAAAGTGATACTTGCACCATCATCTTTTCTAACCGTATACCCCCTATTAAATGGACGATACTTTGGAAAAAAGAAAGTCCGTGGTCTCTAACGCCCACACGTTTCAATTTTTTCTCCTCGCGCTGAGGTCGCAAGTGGACACGGACGCTAACCCCTTTTCACATGACGTTTTATTTCCCAAAACGTTAGCGCCTTTTATTTTCCAAAAATAAGAAAGACGAGATGGAAAGGAGAATACCAATGGCTGGTCTTCTCTTCGCCTTTGCCATTCTTTCTAGTCAATTTACGCTCCTGCCTTCTGCCCAAGGCCAATCGCCCATCTCTGCCTTTTTCATCTTCGGAGATTCTTCAGTCAACTGTGGTGACAATTCCTTCTTGTACACTTTTCTCCAGTGGAATTCTTCTTCTTACATCTGCAGTGCTTCCGATCAGCAAATACATCTGTGCGTCAAAATTCTTCTTTATGTCTTTCTTACACTAGAGGAAATCAATTGCAAGCCCAGGCCTCTCAGAAATCAGAACAACTGGCTTTTGGGGTTCATCAGTGACGGAAAATATTCACACCCAAATGATGAAAGGGACAAAGACAAGCTCAGATGAGCCCAACCAGTTAATTCATGGGGCCCTACTTCTCTCTCTCTCTACTTTGTTTTCCTTCCTCTTCCCTTTGAGCAAAAAATGGGCATAGTAGATAATTCGTGGGGGCTCTCTCTCTTCTCTCTCTCTCTCTCTCTCTACTTTGGTTTCCTTCCTCTTCCCTTTGAGCAAAAAATTGGTGTAGTTTTGGGAAGTTTCAAGGGTGTAACAAAGAAGCCAAGAGTCTAAAAGTCAATAAGTTCGCAGCTGTTCTCACTCATGGCATCTAAACATCTCAGTCAAAGAAGGCACCGACTCTTTACCTAATGTCCCTTCTTCTATTTTCCTTTTGGGTCTCACGGGCATGAAAAATTCTCTTTTCTCTCTATCTGTTTTCTGACTGGGTCAAGAAATTCTCTTGCAAACATATAGCTAAAGACCTACTTTTTCTCTTCTCTTCTATCTTTAGATACAATGGAAAGGGGAGAGAAGGAAAATAATTGTGGTGTGATGGAGTTTCTCCAAGGGAGAGAGCTACTGCGAGGAAGAAGAGGAAGAGGAGGAAAAGCAGGTGACGAGGGAGGAAAATATCTTGTGTTTTATTTTCCCTCGGCCGGTTCTCTCTCAGTTATACGGTCTCCCCCCACCTCTCAGCACATCATTAGCTTCAAACCATCAAGCAACAACATTGACTAGCAGTTCCACCGCTTTGTTGGTGACTGCTGCATCTGGCTGCAACTATTCCCCATCTGTGCAAGCCTGAGAAACACCCTCAACCTGGAATAGACCACACGTCCATCGGCCACCTCATTCTCTCAGTCGTTTGCGTGGAAACAAGAGAGAGAAGAGGGAGGGATAAAGCGTCAATTTTCATATTAAAGTCCTCGTTTTGTAGGTTCTATCGTTGTATTGGCTTTTGTGTGGCATTGTTGTGATTCTAAAAAGCAGCATGGATAATTTCGTCTATAAAAAGTCTGACAAAGTGCTAGAGGCACTCTGACCCAATTTCATAATTTTTAAGCAAGTTTTCCAAATTGCATAGCTTTTGAGGTATTTTGAATGAAAAAGCCCTATTTTAAAAGTATCTAGCATAATTTCAAACAATTTTTATTATATAGTTAGACATGAATTAAAATATTGGGTGCATGTGATATTAAATTATAAAAATTAATAATGCTTGGTTTCATAAAGTTATAAGAACAGGGACACCAGATATTTTAAAATATCTGACTAGGTAATGGAAAATATGTTAAAATAGTTAGTGTACTATTTTAAATAATAATTGTTTAATTGAGATATGTACTATTTTAAATAATAATTGTTAAAACAATTATTGTACTATTTTAAATAATAACTATTTAATTGAAATCTTATTAGTGTACCAGATAATAAATCAATAGCATTTAAAGTTTTAAATAACCCTTAATAACATCCACCAAATAAATTAAAAAAAAAAAAAAAAACTATTTATTTTTTAAAATAGATATAATTATAAAAAGATTGAAAAGAGAGAAAAAAGAAATTTGTTAATAAAAAAGGAAAAAGATAGTAAAAAATTAAATAGATGTCTTAACTAAAAAAAAAAAATCAAACACGCTTAGCTGACGGCAAGAAAAAAGGGTCAAAGACCTCATTAGCACCCTCACAGAAGGACGGCAACATGAGAAGTTAAATATAGGGTTCCCACTTCCCAATTTGCATCGCTAGACCGAAGGAAGGAAAAAACTTAGGAGCGACAGAGCAGAGACGAAGGAGAAAAGAGGAAACGGCAGCAGAGAGCCAACGATGAAGAAGAAAGAGAAAAGAGGAAGAAGAAAAAGAGAGGTACTTTCCTTTAAAAGCCCTGCAAAAACACAATTTCCAAATCTTCCATAGATCTATTCCTTCTTTCGCAGAATCGCATGACTCTACGATTCATGGAGGTGAATCGTACGATTTGCGATTCACCTCCAAAATCGTATGATTTTCTTCCATTTAGAATACTGTAAGTGTCACGCCCCGACCCTCTGGGCCCACTGACGTGAGATTTTTTTTTTTTTTTTCTAACACAATATTGAGCCTTTGCGGAAATCATCTTATGGATTTTAACATCTCTTATGACCAAGTTTGGATCTAACATTTGGCAGCCTCGGAGCCAACCATATCTAGCCGGTAAAAATCCTAGGCAGATGGAGGGCACCATGGGCCCGCTTAAAACCCAAAACCTCGACAGATTTCACCTCGACGCATAGTATGTGAATACATTACTAACCAACATATAATCTATAACTTAACCTCTTAGGAAAGTCCAAATAGAAAATGTCACACATGATCTACCTAACATTTATCATCAATCGATTCCATCAACATCAGAATTGCACATCAGAAACGAAGTAGACTTTATTACATCCTACAGTATTTCAAACGAACACCATAAAGGGTTTATTTCATTGCATGTTCATACGTACAATGTCTACTAAGTTAAACATAAAATCCCAACATTTGGGTAGATAGTTAAAGGGTCTCCACCCTAACTACAGCTGAAGATCCTCCTGTCCTTCGTCCTCTGGGTTTCCTGTTTCGTAAAGGGTATGAGGTTTACAAACTCAATGAAGAGAAAACAACAAGTTCTGGATAACAAAGCATATTATCAACACAATAGACATGTTATCAAACAACAGTTTATACACTCAAAAATCATGTACAATAATGTTAACACAGTTATCTACCATGAAATGCCCTTCATTTCTCAAAAAGATACCCCCGCCAAACGAGGTCTACGGTTCTCCCCTAATCGCGAGTAATACGTTTCCTACACCGCCGGCAAATTCATGCTCAGTGCTTCACACAACCCTTATTTTAAATACATCTCGTACCAGTACCCTCCACGAGCTACGTACTTCATACATTGGTGTGAGGTAATTTGATATGCACAGTACATCAATCAATATGCACATCAACACATGGATTTAAACATAATTGTTAACCCACATAACATCTTTCACACATATGATCATAATAACCTCACTCAGCTAACATAGATTCTTAAGCCCTCCCGCATGGAATCATAATACAAATATCAGCAATCAGTATATATTATGCTGAAAAAACTAAACACAGGTTAAAAGCCCACCAACGAGTTACATTATAACACAAATAAGTGTTACCGTTATCTCCAATGGGGTACGTCTACCCTATACTCATCATTTATTGCATAGACTAATTATCCTGCAATATATCAGTTATACACAAAATGCATATTTCTATCAGAATCACTGTTGGATACCTGATCTATCATCAGATCACCCATATCACAATACCAAGTAGTCTCCAGAAATAAGTGAGTTCCGTACTCCATTTTAGGATGACTAGATCTCGACATCTCGAAACACTCTCAAGTTCACGTTTCATATGCAGAAACTCATAATTACCTCCTTATGTGTGAACAGTGTCGGTATCGCATTCTAATCCCATTACATCCTTTCCGTCAATAAAGATGACCACGAATATCCACTCATTGCCATAGGGCTAATGGTAAAAGAAACATTGTATTGAATGCAAAATGAGATGCATTTTAGCAAACACATAGTGCGGTTGAATCTCCTCACCTTTGGTCGGCGAGTGTTTTTCAGTAATCTATTTAAAACGGAAAACAGTGTAAATACAATGTATAATAACACTATATAGTGATAGTATATACTCCTAAGCGTTTGGAATATCATGACAATATATTTATAGAGTTTTCATGCAATTTTGTAAAAAATACGATTTTGCCCCTGAGCCTAATTCGGACTAAAAATAAGCCCCTAAGTGGTCTAACACGAATATTTTTAAGCTAAAACAACATAAAATTCATTTTTGTAACTTTTTCAAAAATTACGTTTTTGCCCTCCAAAAATATCCAAAATTACCAAAATGCCCCTGGGCACTAATCACAATACTGTTTACTGAAATTACGAAAAATGCCACTGGGCATTATTCACAGTATTGTTCATAAAATTTACAAAAATGCCATCAGGGTACTGTTCACTGAAATTACGAAAATGTCACTCGACACTATTCATAGTACTGTTCACCGAAATTACGAAAATGCCATCAGTTACTGTTCACGGGCACTGTTCATCCGAATTATCAAATTACCAAAATGCCCTTCTGACAATTTAGGGCCAGCACGGTGCGCCGCAAATCACTATTCATGGGTGGATTTTTCGATTTTTTTATATTTTCTTCTCTTATTTTTATAGAGCAAACCGTAAGTCATTTTTTGATGAAATTAAATATCTAGCTTCCTCTTAATGAGGTATACAAACTAAAAATATTAATTCAAAATAAACATTTACAGAAATCTTCTGAAAAAATTAAGATAACTGCTTAGGGCAACAGTAAACGTCTGGCAGCAGAGAAAAATGAAAAAAAACTGAGAAAATGCTTTGTAAATTTGTGATTTTTAACCGAAACCGAATGCACCTATTTATAAGGGTTTAAAAACACTATTTTGATATCTGCTGGATCAACCCTGAGAGTTAAAAGTGTCGGCAAAATCTCAGCTTTTAAGACTGTCGGCAGAAAGATAAGATGAAAAAAATCTTATCTTAGGTAACAGTAAAAATTACTGTTACCTTACCCTTTTTCTGTTTGTCTATATTAGACCTTAACTCATGAAAATCCGACACCGCAGGTGTGTTAAGAACACGGGGTTTACCTGCGGTAGAACGTTCACTTTTTGTTTTGACACCAAAAATAGGGTATTTTTCACAAAGTCAATGTTTTAATAAAATCGAAGGCTTATAGTCACCATAATTTTGACACTTCGAAACAAGTGTTTAAAATACTCATTTCGACATTCTAAATATGTCAAAGAGTTTGATAAAATACAGATCGAATGTGATCTGAGTTTACTAATTTTCTGAATGCGGGGTCTCTTAAAAATCGGGGCTTTTAGATAAAAGCCTATGTAAAATACACGTTTTGAAGAATACTCGTGAAATTCCGAAAATACCACTGAATAGCGTACTCAAAAACTTAATATGTGTGTGAATTTCAAGGTCTGAATATATCAGAAGACTGGTCATTCACACTCAAGAGGTTTATAAGACTATTCATGATTTTATATGTAAAACAAAAGACATTTAAATAATGTCTAAAATGCCCTCCGAACTTCATCGGGCTGAGTCACTAAGCAAACGAGCTCTGATCGGGTCACATAATCCCTTTTTGGGAAGCTCTTTCCATACCCTATCATATTAACCAGTCACAAAGCCGAGTTAGTAATTCTAAAAATTTGTTATTTTTCTAATTTAAAGGGTCGGGTTATTACAGTAAGCGATTTGGCTCGTTGGAGGCCACGATTCGATTTGAATCGCATGATTCGAACCATGAATCGTGCAAATTTAACAACATTGATTGGACCCATATGACATAAACTTGGACTGATTTGGGTCAATTTAGGAGGAGGCTTTTGGAGTTGAAAATGCAGGTCTTTGGCACCAATATTTCTCTTATACTCAATTATGGCTAATTGAACAATTTCATGGTTAGTCTCATCATGGAGGTCACCCAATTGATGAACATGGCTTCCAATTTTATGCATGATGTATGATGTCTTCAATTCTTCTAGAAGCAAAGATCTTGTGTGCTAGGGAAATGAAGTCTTCATCTTCAATCTTCATCTAATCTGCAGACATTGGTTTGTAGGGCCCATAGTAGACCGAATGGATTAAATCCCCCTAAACCCACCTACCCTTCATGAATCGTACTCGTACCCAATTTGACTTTTAAAGCTCATGTGACACCAATTCATGAATTTCCATCATAAGATAAATGTAAAACTTTAAGAACCTTAAGAAACATGGTACTTTTATTCATTCAAGATGAAATTTTATAAGCGTTATATTATATATAAGACAAGGCCTTTTTAAACCCACCTATCCATGTGGGCCCAGATGATTTATACCCCTAAAGACTTTCATGAGAACGGCCAATGGATGCCACTTGGACCCACATTTAAGTATTGTTTCAACCTACCATAATCGGAGACTTCTTTTAGTAAAGATAGACGATAATGTCTGTATATACAAAAATAAAAATAATGTCAAAAAATCATTGAATACGATTGTAGGCTCTCTAATTATAAAACCATGCAGCCTTTTTTTTCTTTTTTCTTTTTTTATTTTTTTGAGAGAGTGATAAAGCCATTCAGCCCAATAAGAATTCTAAAATTTCTTTTGCAAAAATAGAAAATCTACTTTTCCAATATGATAATGCTAACGAAGATGACGACAATAAAATAATAATATGAAAAAATATTAAAGAAACTGTACTTACCACAAGCTACTATGGCAAGGCCTATTAGGTGCAAGAAGCCTATCCAACTTAGAGAACAATGTCTGCACAATAACCAAAAAAAAAGTTCTTTTAAATACATAAAAAAGACAACAACACAAACTATAAGGTCAATCAGCTAGAATCTCAAAAAATTGCCTTAAGCTTGGAATAGAACACATGCTAATCGATAGAACCACATGTGTACTCGACAAGTACATATCTGTGGTCGCAATTGCAAGATATGGCATGTGACTATTGTGACCTGACAAGTAGCATTTGTCGGATTATCCAATAAATACTATCTAATTTGTACTGACAGATTTAAGATAGCTTACATTAATGAGTAAAGAAAAACATTCAGGATTCCATGAGGCAACAGTTCCAGCATAGATAGAAAAGTTTGGAAAGCTACTATAAAATGAAGAAACCTCTCAAAAAAAAAAAAACGAGGGACAACACAGCCATCCTGAAGAGCAACATTCTTGGTCATCTAATAATTCAGCAACTTGTTTGATGCCTAAAAGAATTTATGATGAAGAAAAAAAATATACTTTGTCATGTTTCTTTTAGAACATTGAATGCTCAAAAAGTTGCATTTTGACTAGAATCTTGTTTTGTTGTAACTGATTTGTAATTGATTGTAAATCCCCAAGTTAAGGGAAAAATATCTTGAAGAAACACACTTCAGTATTGTATATATCTGTTCAAATGAATGGAAATGCAACCAAAAAAAAAAAAGTTTGGTCATTCTCTAGATTTCTCCTTCCTTTTCCTTTTCCTTTTCCAGTTTTGTGACGGAATTGAAGGAAATAGTGGCTGCCTTATCAGCCAAATACGAATGAGTAGCAGCATCCGTTTTGTGTGATCGACACGAGGACGAGACAGATTCATCGAATGGAGATTCAGTTAGCAAGAAAGGAATCCAGACCCGGTTTCCTAGAGTCAAATTTTCTCGATTTTTCAAGGAAGATCTCATAGGCTGCATCTATCAGGCCGAGCAATTTTTTAAATATCAAGCGACCCTTGAGGGCGACAAAGTACTATCGACATCCTTCCATTTGGAAGGAGAAGCCCCGGAACGTAATGGAATGGAATGAAACCATTCACAAAGCAGTATGCTGGACCGATTTACTGAATCCATTTGAGTGAAATACGGAGTGAATATGTCGATTTTGACAAGGCCCTCGACAAGTTGAAACAAACAGGCTCGATTCGGGAATATCAAATTAAATTTGGGAGGTTGGCAACACGTGTTCAAGGATGAGCTTGAAAAGGCTCTAGTCCTCGACAAGTTGAAACAAACAGGCTCGATTCGGGAATATCAAATTAAATTTGGGAGGTTGGCAACACGTGTTCAAGGATGAGCTTGAAAAGGCTCTAGTCCAGAGCTTCATTAGAGATGAAAATCTTTTAAGACTACCATTATTCTGGTGGGATTGGGCCCACATGATTATAGGATGATAAGTTGTCAAAGCAGCGACGGGTGGTGCAGCCGGCCAACTCTCCAACGAGTCATACGAGTGAAACAACACTTAGGCCAAGAGTGTAGAAAAAGAGAATAAATAAAAGAAATTAGAGAAGAAATTCTCTGAATATTGTATTGATTGTATGTCGATACACTGTATGGATACAAGTATATATAAAAGAATGAGAGTAATCTAGGGATCTATATTAGGAAAAAAATAACCCAATGGTTATCTACAATCAATTACACAACTAATGATATTTTAGTCAACACTGCTCCGATGTGGGTCCCACAACCCTTGTGTGTTCTAACATGGATCCCACAACACTCCCCCTCAAGCTAGTTAGAAGATGTCAGATGAGGAGTAAAAAGTCGCCCTTCTGAAATATGCAGACGGATAAAGTGACAATCAACTTCAATGTGTTTAGTCCACTTATGAAATACTAGATTAGAGGCAATGTTGATGGCCACCTGATTGTCACAGAACATGACGAGTGAATTGGCAGGAGCAAAGCCCAATTCAGTATGGAATTGTCGAAGCCACAACAATTCAGAAGTAATATCAGTCATGGCACGATATTCAGCCTCAGCACAGGAACGAACAACAACTAATTGCTTCTTGCTTCGCCAGGCAACTAAATGGGAGCCCAAGAAAACACAATAACCAGTAGTAGAGTGGCGATCATCTGGATAGCTAGCCCAATCAGCATCAGAATAATCGTGAGCCGGACAAGTAGGCTGGTGTGCATTGAAAAAACTATGACTCGGATGAGCCTTAATATATATCGAAGAGTGCAGAACATAGCATGAAGGTGAGTGTCCCGTGGTTCATGCATGAATTGGCTGACGACACCAACAACATAAGATAAGTCCGGTCTCATGATGGTGAGATAAATGAGCTTTCGGACAAGTTTCTGATAGAAACTTGGTGTGTCAAGAAAGGTTCCATCAAAGGCAAATAACTTAGTATTCACATCCAACGGAGTATCCACGGGTTTGCAGCTAGAATAGCTAGCTTCCAAGAGGAGATCCAAGGCATACTTTCTCTGAAAGAAATAGAGGCCACGAGAGAGAGAGAATATGACCAAGCAATTCAAATGTTTAGTCAAGGCACTAACATATAACAAATTGAGGGAGAGATTTGGAACATGCAAAACAAAGGGAAGGTCTAAATGAGGAGAGACTGAAACAGTCCATTTCCCAACAATAGCAGTGTCTGAGCCCTTGGCTAATTTAACCTTACCACAAGAAATAGGAGAAAGAGAAAAGAAGAGGGTAGACATACTAGCCATATGGTCAGTAGCACTAGAATCGACAATCCAAGAATGATGAGAGGCATGGTGGGCAGATGATTCAGTACCTGATGTAGAGGAGACAACATTGGAAACCTGAGAGGGCTCAAGGCGCTCCAGTCATTACAATATTAAGTTAAAGTCATGTCGAGTCACAGGGGCACTATCATGAGCCACATCAGAGGAAAAAGCAGTAGGTGCAACGGAGAGATTTGGCTTGCTTAAGTCGCCCATGTAACTTGTAGCAAGAGTCAATGTTGTGGTATTTCATCTTGCAATAGGTGCAAAATCGGGCCCCCTTCTTCCGTGAGCCTTTGGTGTCTTTACGAGGATCAAAAGAAGGATCCTTGCCATGGGAAGCTGGAGGCCCATAAGTCGGAGAAAGAGAGAAAGAATGGGTGGTGACCAGGGTAAAATGTTCAGCCAGCATAGGAGTCATAAAAAGGTGACGCTGATCATCACGAAGTAAGACAGAGTAGAACTCATCTAGAGAGTGACAATGGTCTGAGATAATTCATACATACGGGCGAAGTTATCCCCATCAGAGTTCAGAGTCTTTACAGTGTCCCAGACGGCTTTAGCGGTAGGAAGTGTATAAACAAGATGCCGTACATGAGCTTCCATGAGTGAAGAAGCCAAGCCTGGACCAGAGTGTTATTGGCAGTCTAGGTGGAGAATGTAGAATCAGTCTTTGCTAGTTTGGGGGCAGTACCATCGATATACGAAGAAAGTTGCCTCGCAGTTAAGAACATCGTTGAAGAATCGGACCATTCAAAGTAATTGGTCTCATTTAGTAACACCGTCATGATCTGTCCAATCTGTGGAGAGCCAGAAGAGGACATATCTGGTGAAGAAGCGGGAGATGTAGAAGATGATGCCATGAGGCTGAGGCGAAATCCAAAGCAATGATATATCACAAATATCGACCCAAGGAGAAGATTCCACAGCAAATCTGAAAAGAAGTGTATCATGGACCCCACACTACAGAATCTAGATGAAAAATCCACACCGATATAATTTAGAGGTAGAGGCGAAAGTAGAGGAGGAGAAACCAAATACGGACTGGTCTATTCCTCCCAGATCCTGCAAAAAAGGGACCCAAAACTGGGTACCCAAATGTCTCCGGCAGCAAGAAGAAAGCCCAAAAAGTGGGTCCCACTGTTGATGCAAGGTGGGTAGCCAAGTGCGATGAAAGCACAGGAAGGGGAGATCCTAGGAGGCTTGATGGGAAGCCTGAAATCTGCAAGAGCTAGTAGATCCAAGCAGAAGAGCCCAAAAAACTGGGTTAAGTGCGTCTCTGGCAGCTGCGGAAGAAATGGAGAAAGAGGGACCCACAGTTGACTGAAAACCTAGGTCCACCTAGGGCGGAGATAGGTGGGTCAAAGGCGAATACAGTAGTGTGAATCCAAGATGCAGAGAAGGAGGATCCTGTTGGATCGAAGGGAAAAAACTGAATCTGCTACAGGAAGGAACGACAAATATGTCTTGGAAGAAGGGGGGCAGAAGGCGGGCTTGGTCCTCCAGATAAGTAATCCAACCCTATGGATAGAAAGAGTTTGCAAAAACAGTAGGGTAGATGGGTCCCCACAGGCAAAACCTTCGCCGAAAAGAGAGATCTTCGCCGGAAAAAAGCTGTTGTAGAAAGTGACGCCTAGAAATAGAGAAAAAAAGGTCAGAGCGAACACAAGAACCGTCCTTGGCTGATACCATGTAGACAAATAGAATAAAAAAAAAAATTAGCAATGTTGGCAAACATACGAGTCGCGATTCAACTCTGTTAGTGCCCCGGCTTGCCGAGTCACCTGTTTGTCAATTCTGTGACTTAGGTGAAGCATTGCCTTGAAGAGAGAAGCTCAAAAACTCAAGATCTCAAGCGTTGGTTGAAGTGTGAAGGCTCCTCAAGGGTCGACATCTCTCCATGTTGGTAGAGAGCGGAGCACCGACAACTTCATCAATGTGGGGCTAGCCTGGCAACTTGAGTGTCCCATTCAACCCTCCCGTTCCTTCCAGGTGATGGTGAAAGGAGGGAATCAACTGGAATATACAGGGATTTGTAAGAATGTGGCAGTTGCAATCCAAGGCTATCAATTCAACATCGACATGCATCCCATTAATCTAGATGGGTCGAATCTGGTGCTCAACATCCAATGGTTGCAAAGCTCGGGACCGGGGATATGTGAAAAGAAAAACGTATGGAATTTATGGTGTGTGAGAAGACATTGCCTCACAGGTGAGGCCGAAGGAGCAGTGTTCTGGGCTAGCAAGCAGAGCCTAGAGAAACTACTGCAAGCTGATTCGCCTGGGTTGCTTAAGCAGCTCATTTCCAATTCAAGTGACGACGGGATGGGATCTGAACCAAGCCATGAATTTCTTCACCGTTCCATGGAGCTGAACTGTCTTTTGAGGGATTTTGAGGGCGTGTTTTAACAACCCACGTGACTCCCACCTAACCGAACACAAGACCATAAGGTCAGGATTCAACCCAGAGCCTCTCCTACCAATGTTCGACCATACTGGTATCCAAACATTCAAAAGACTGAAATTGAAAGGAGTGTTGCAGAAAAGTGGAATCCGGAATCATACATCACAGCACGAGTCCTTTTTCTTATCAAGCGTTGTTAGTGGAAAAATAGAAATGGATCGTGGAGATTATTGCAGTCTGTTGTATTTTCCATCTTTCTAGTGTAAGCCTTTTACACCCGTCTCATGTACTTTTTCTCAGTATTAATGTAATTTCTTTTGTTACCGCTCAAAAAAAAAAAACTTGCAAAGACTACCAACAGCTCAATTTGTGAATTCCTCACCTAAACCTTGAGGACAAGGTTCATCTTGATGGATTAGAGAATGGCAGGGACTCGATTACTCATGATCAGACTCACCTGAGTCAAGACTCACTCAGAAATAACTCAACTATGGCTTCAGTTTGACTTGAAAGTCCATGGGGATGACCCAGTCCAAGCCGCAAGTTCAGACAAAAGATAGAATCAAGGGATTGTTAATAGCCCAAGAATTTGGGACTGTTGGTTACAAAGATTTGAGTCATTTGAATAAATTAGTTAACTGATTTAATTCAATCAAATGATTTCTTGTTGTTTAGAGTGAAAAATGCTTGTTTTGTAGAACAAATTTGGTGCATCGGGTATATATAACAGAATTGTAATTTGATTAAAATTTCAATAACAAATTTAGAGAAAAGAGAAAATTTCAGGTCGGAACCTCCTCGAATTGGTTCCGTTTGATAGGGAAGCCTATCAACTTATTAATTAGCATCACATGCAACTTATTTATTTTCTTTTTTTTTTTCGTTCTTTAATCTTTCAAAAAAAAAAAATTCAATTTTTTTTTTGAGTAGTAACAAGAAGAAAAATATATTAATAGAGGAAAAAGCATTACATATACATTACAAAAGGTCTAAGAGTCTTAAACCCATCAAAAGACAAAAAAAAAAAAAAGACTCAAGTAATTTGATTTTTTGGATTTAAACATCCTCCAAGGCCAGGTTTTCTGTTTCTCTTCCTTTTATTTCAAAAATTGCAGAAACCTTGCCCTGAATATATTTTTATCTGGATCATCGAAAAGTGCAACTTTCTATGTTGCTAATGGAAACCCCCACATAACTTTTGTCACATTTAGGGGTAGGTTTCATCCCTCAAATATCAGATCTGTGGTGGGGCCAACTGCGAGGCTCTCTTTTGCTAATATTATGGACATCCAGATTGTTGTTTTTATTTTTTTTGTTTTTCTCTAGATTTTTCCGGTTTTCTTTTTCAAGGGGGCTGGTTGTGCAGATTCCTCTGGTTCTTGCAAGTTCTTCACCTGGTTTGGACAGTATTTTCATAGTGTATTTACACTCTTTCTAATTTCTCATTCATTTCTTTGTTTTCATTCTTAGCAAAATACTCACATTGCTTGGATGCTTATTCATTTGTTTGATTTACTTCACTTTCTTGTTCATATTGCTACCCTTTTTGCTGATATTTTCTACAATTATTTTTAAAATGCACTCAGATGATAAATCATTGAAAAAAGTAGCCCTCAAAATAACAATACTCCTCCTAGTGGGTGTAACATTCTGATGGTCTAGAGCAATCACATTCTTTCGTGGAGGGAGACAAATGTTGGAATACATTGAATGTAGTCTTCACGAACCATTGAAGGATGCCAAAAACTATAGAGAATGGAGAACCAACAATTGGTTGGTTCTCCCTTGGCCCATTAATTGATGTAGAATCCAAATAATTTAACAACTAAAGATGTTTGGGATGTTGTTTATGAACTTTGTGCTGACTAAAATAATCTATCTAGAATTTACCAATTTCGTCAAGAAACAGCTAATACAAGACAAGGTGACAATTGTTGCCGAGTATTTGATGTAGCATCTGTGGGTCAAGAGGTTTTCCACTAAAGATTAAAGACCCCCCATCTTATCTTATCCTATCCTATCTTATCTTATCATATCCCCTCCTAATCTTATCCTTTTCAAATGCTTGTTTGTGTATAAATACCCCTTTCGGGCTTTGTAAAAAGAACAATTAATTGAATGAATAAAATCTGAGTTCTTTTTTCTAAGTTCTTGTGCTTGAAGTGTTTTGATTTCCTCCCCTTGCGGCAATCGGGGTAGGAGACCCCACGCTCACCCCGAGTATGATTCTAGCGATAAAGAGCCAGAAGACATCACTAGACAATGTGAGCCTCCGCGCACACCAGACCACGTTGATCGAGAGTACTGTGCGAGGATGGACCTACCATCTTTCGACGGTCTACTATACGTCGAAGGCTTTCTCGACTGGCTCTCAGAAGTTGAATGCTTCTTCAATTACATGGAAGTCAACGAGGTGAGAAAAGTAAAGCTTGTAGCCTGCCAACTCAAGGGCAGAGTTTTCGCATGGTGGGAACAGCTACAAGTCGCCCGCAAGCTACAGGAGAAGCACCCTATTAATTCATGGACGCGAATGTGAGAGTTATTATGGACTCGTTTCCTCCCAGCTAATTATGAGCAAGTTCTGTTTGAACAGTACCAGAATTGCAGACAGGGAAACCGTTCGGTTTGTGACTACGCAAAAAGGTCCTATCACCTATCTGCCAAAGCCAATTTGCCCAAGACTGAGTCCCAACAAGTCTCACGATTCTTATGTCTTCGCATTTCGCTCCGTGACTGCTCCAGGTACCAGCATGTTCACACCTTGAGCGAGGCAATTCAATTAGCCACGATGGTTGAAAGCCAAGTTGATCGCCTGGGGGGGAAGGAATGCACCGGTGGCTAGGCACACCCTACCATCGACTTCTTCGACTCCTGCACCAGCCCCAAGGCGCACTTTTCAGCAAACTATGCCTCCTCGACAGGTTCCACCCGGAACCCACCAGTTGCAACCCCAAAGCTTGTTGTTAGCAAAGATACAAGACGAAACAACCCATACGCCCGACCTATGCTAGGCAAGTGATTTCGTTGCGAAGAACCAGGACACCACTCCAACCAATGCCCTCACCGTCAACTCGTCAACCTCACCACTAATGAAGCTCAGGATGAGGAAGACGAGTACATTGAAGGATGAGTGGAAGATGTTGCTGACAATGATGAGGAGTATGTCGACCATGAAGACGAAGAATCCTCTTTGGTGTTCGCAGATTACTCTACACACCGAAGCAGGATCTCCCATCGCAACGTCACAAAATCTTCAAGACTCGGTGCACTGTCAACGGTAAAGTCTGTGATCTTATCATTGATGGTGGTAGCAGCGAAAATATCGTTTCCCAGTTGATGGTAGACAAGTTGGGCTTGCCGGCCCAGCCACACCCCTCTCCTACTCGATCGGATGGATCAAGGGTGTGGGAGAGACCAGAATAACGAAGCAATGCCTCATTTCCTTCTCCTTTGGTAAGAGATACAAAGATCAGGCCCTCTGCGACGTTGTTGATATGAACGTCTGACACATGCTCTTGAGCCGCCTGTGGCAGTACAACGTCAATTGCCACTATAGGGGACGTGCAAACACCTTCATCTTCTACAAAGATGGAATGAAGGTCACCTCGGCCCTATGCTGTGAAAAGACCACCGCCCTAGTCAACGACATTGAGCATGAGTCACTTGAAACAGGTGAAGTCGTCGTCCAGGAGCCAGACTCAGGAGTTGTACCAACCCCGCTAGAGGTAACCCTAATTTTGGACAAGTTTCAAAACTTGATGCCAGATGGCTTGCCTCTGACTCGGACATCCAGCATCACATAGATCTTGTCCCTAGAGCCAGCGTGCCAAACCTACCCCACTATAGAATGAGCCCTAAGAAGTTTGACATCTTACAGGGCCAAGTGGAGGACTTGTTGCACAAGGGCTTGATTCGCACCAGTAAGCCCACTTGCCGTTCCAGCATTGTTGACAGCCGTGCTATCAACAAAATCACTGTCAAGTACCGGTTCCCTATCCCTCGCTTGGACGACATACTTGATATGCTTGAAGGAGCCAAAATCTTCTCCAAACTTGATCTCAAATGTAGGTATCACCAAATCCATATCCGACCCAGAGATGAATGGAAGATTGCCTTCAAGACGAAAGAAGGACTTTATGAATGGTTGGTGATGCCGTTTTGGACTCTCCAACGCACCAAGCACATTCATGCAGCTAATGAATCAGGTATTGAAGCCTTTCATTGGGAAATTCGTTGTTGTATACTTCGCGACATTCTCATCTACAATCGATCAAATGAGGATCACCTGCAACATCTACACCAAGTATTCCAGGTACTCAAAGATAATAGTTTATATGTTCATAAAAAAGAAGTGTACTTTTCTTAAAGATAAACTTGTCTTCCAAAGGTACGTTGTCGGATCCTCTAGTATACAAGTCGATGAAGAGAAAGTTCGTGTTATCTGTAAGTGGCCCATTTCCACGAACGGTTGGCAATGTGAGGAGTTTTCATGGCCTCAGAACCTTCTATCGACAGTTTGTGAAGAATTTCAGCAGCATTGCCACTCCTCTCATTGATTATCTGAAGAAGAAACAATTCACGTGGACTGAAGCTACTGAAGAAAGTTTCAACATTAAGGAGAAATTCACCACTGCTCCTATCTTAGCCTTGCCAAGCTTTAACAAGTTGTTCGAGGTAGATAGTGATGCTTCCATAGTTGGCATTGGAGCAGTTTTATCTTAAGAAGGCGGACCAGTAGCTTATCACAGCGAAAAGCTACGCGATGCACATAAGAAATGGTCTACCTATGAGCAGGAGATGAATGTGGTGGTTCAAACTTTGAACATTGGAAGCACTATTTGGTACAACGAGAGTTCATCCTCTACACAGATCATCAAGCTATCAAGTATCTGAATGGTTCAACCACTCCAAACCGCACGCATGTCCGATGGATCACTTTCATTCAAGAGTCCACCTTTGTGCTCAAACATAAGTCCAGACAGCAAAATAAAGTTGCAGATGCCCTAAGCCGGAAAGTCATTCTACTCAACATTGCACGAGGTGAGATAGTTGGTTTTGATTTTCTTAAGGACTTATATCTGAAAGATGAAGATTTTGCAGATGAGTGGAAGCGTCTCCATGAAGAAAATCCTAATGAAGAGGAATTTCAACTCCATGACGGGTTCCACTTTGAGGGTACTCAGTTTTGCATCCCACGAAATTCGCTTCGAGAGCACCTCATACGGGAGTTGCATGGAGGTGGCCTTGGTGGTCACCTTGGAAAATATAAGAGCATTCCACAGGTTGAAGAACGCTACTGAAATTCCTAATGTGCTAGAACATGATTGACCCTAGGAGAGGGAGAGGGGGGGGTGGTGATTCAATCTCAATTCGTTGCTCTTTTTAAAATTAACTGATTGATTAGTTTTAAGCGCAGCTGATATAACAATCAAGTGGGTGTGTGTTAGCAAGAATAATTAAACAATCAACAAGAAGTTAGCTCTAATACCACAATCTCAAGAACACAATATATATAATGGTTCGGTTAACCAACCTAAATCCACTGTTAGGACTAGCTCAACCTTGAGCTATCCCCAAATTCACTATGTGGGGACTTCACCCTCACAAGTAGAGTAGGAATTCCACCAACCACTATGCCAGAGACAACACTCTAGAGTATTTTATAGTGGTTTCGGAGCATATCCCCCTTAATCCACGTTCGGGGCAAAGGTTTAAAAAAAATAGATTTAAAACCACGAAGAACTTGCCTTGTAGCTTTTTCCGTGATGATATATGCTTCTCAAAGATTCACTCAAGGTGTGTTGGCACTCTTTCTTGTAGACGTTGTATAACAATCACAATTTCAGGAAGACTAGGAAACTTGGTTCAAATCCTAGATGATATCTTAACTTCTCCCTCTCTTTCTCTCTCTCACAATCTCAATCAAAGATTGGGTATTTGGTTTTTGGGTATAGGCACAAGGAGATGATCATTCCTTAGTGTGTATGATTTTTCTCAGTTCAAGGAAGATAATCAAATGATCATAAAACACTCATATTTATAGAAGAGTCTTAACGGTTTTTCAGACTATCCGGTACCGACAGGTCGGTGTTCGTATTTATTACCGTTCAACCACCCGACCGTTAAGCATTAAATGCACTCCCAACGGTATAATTACTTCCCGGTCGACAGGTCAGTGTCGTCGATGGGTCGACAATTATGGCACCGAGAGGTCGGTCCATACGAGAGGCTCGGTCTGGGTCAATACCATGTTGACAGAGTTTCATGTCCCAAAACTTGTCCCACCTAGAACAACTTGTCGTCCTTTACCGAGGGCTCTATCCTGATTCTCTCGATCGGTCTTTATGTACCGAGATGTCTGTTTCTTCGAGAGCCCACTTGAATTCACATTCCAGAATTCACTAGTCCTTTACCAACGAGTCGTCGACCACGAGGGGTTGTTTAAGTTCATCACCGAGGGATCAGTGCATACGAGACTCTTGGTCAGAGGCTTTCCCAAAATGACAGTTCTCAGATCCAGAACCCATGTCAATTTAGTCGACCAGTCTTTGACCACGATGGGTCGATCTTGTCTCCACCGAGGGGTCGGTGAGAACGACTAGTCGAGCTGACAGTGAAACCAAATACATATTTCCAAGTTGAGTTCCAATTCACCGTCAAGCTTCCTTGCTAAACTTTTTATGATTTAACCATTTGTTCAGCTAAGCCTATGGATAGTCCTCTCTAAGGTGTGGGTTATACCTAAGGTCATCTATGGCCATAATACCTTTTTGTAATTGTCATTACGATGAGCTTTGAACTTGGTGGAGCATGATCTTCTTTCCTGATCATCTTGAGTCTTCAAGCTTCTTGCTAAGTGCTTCTTCCCGAGTCATGGAATTGACAGATAGGGACTCGGCAAAACCGGGGCACTAACTGCTATTATTAGCCACATCTAAAGCGCGATGTTACAAAGTTCGTCCAACGATGCTACACCTGTCAAGCATCGAAGGGTCAAGTGCAAAACAGGGTCTCTACACTCCACTTCCAGTTCCTAATGTCCCGTGCGAGGATCTATCGATGAATTTCATTGTTGGCCTTTCGCGCACACAACGTGGATTCGACTCGGTGTTCATGATTGTAGACAGATTTTCTAAGATGGCTCACTTCGGGGCATGCAAGACGACACCGGATGCCTCTAGTGTTACTCACCTATTCTTTAGAGAGGTTGTTCGTTTGCACGGAGTTCCAAAAACCATCACATCTGATCGTGATACAAACTTTCTCAGTCACTTTTGGCGCACTCTATGGTCACGATACGATACTTCTCTCCAGTTTAGCAGCACATACCATCCACAGATAGATGGGCAAATTGAGGTTGTCAATCGAACACTTGAAAATCCTATTCGCAGTCTTTCCAGTGATCATCTGAAGCAATGGGACTTGGCACCTGCCCAAGCTAAGTTTGCGTACATTAACATGAAAAGTCGATCTAATGGCAAGTTGCCTTTTGAAGTTATTTTGGGAAGGTCACCAACTCACCCAGTGGAACTTGTCAAGTTATCCAAAGTACCAACTGCTAGTCAAGTAGCAGATAGCATGCTCACTCACATGGCAAAATTTCATGAAGTAAACGACATTTAAAGAATACTAATGCGAAATACAAAAAAACTACAGATAAGAACCGACAGTTGAAGGTCTACAAAGAAGGTGACATGGTAATGGTGCATCTACGCAAAGAACGGGTGCCAACAGGTACTTATAACAAGCTGAATTCAAAGAAGATTGAACCCTTCAAAATTCTTCGCAGAATCAACGATAATACCTACGTGATTGATCTTCCAGACAATTATGGCATATCGAAGATGTTCATCATTCCCCTGAGTCTGCATCATGTTTACAAACTCAAGGACGAGTGAGTCCTTTTCAACCACAGGGGACGCTAATGTAGCATGTGTGGGTCAAGAGGTTTTCCACTAAAGATTAAATACCCCCTTGTAATCCCATCCCACATCTCCATCCCATCTCATCCCACATCTCCATCTCCCTCCCCTCCCCTCCCCTCCCCATTCCATCCCATCCTATCCTATCTTTTATCTCATCCCCTCCTATATCTTATCCTTTTCAAATGCTAGTTTGTGTATAAATACCCCTTTGGGACTTTGTGAAAAGAACCATTAATTGAATGAACAAAATTTGAGTTGTTTTTATTAAGTTCTTGTGCTTGAAGTGTTTTTATTTCCTCCCTGGGGTTTTGGTTTCAACGGCATTTGAACAATCCCTTGGAGTTCTTCATCTTCTCCATCGTTGAGAAGGTCGGAATCCACTCTCTCAGCCACCTCTGCTGCTTGGAATACCCAGCCAAGCTCGCCCAATTTCAGATCTGTCGTTGGCGTCCCTATTGCAGGTCCTGCTGCTTCAAATCTAAAGCTTCCATCATTGTTTGGGTTTTCCCCAAAACCATCGCCTCTGTTCCAGTATCCCTTTTAGCCAATGTGTTAGCCGTGCTAACCACTTACATCCTCATTAATTCATCCTTAGCCTAAGTTATCTGTCCTAATCCCTTCAACCCGATCCCCGTTGCGTTTCTATTATATATACTTACGCACCTTATGGCAAGAACTCGACTACATTGAGATCATAAGTCTTGTATGTTCAAAAGATATTGAGATACGGATGAAGTTAGCTGAGTCTCAGCGTACCTATAAATTACTGGCTAGCCTCAAATCCAACCTTAAGTTTCTCCGTGCACAAATCCTTGGACAGCTCATCACACCACCCTTGTCTACCATGTATACAATGCTTCCTTCGAGAGGAGACATTGGTTCCCATGTTTATAGGGCCTTCAACTATGGACAAATCTGCTCGGGCCTCTATTCAATAGATGACTACTACTGCTCCACTCACCCCTCAAGTTAAAATCCCAATCTCCATGAAGGATCCATTCGATAAGGACCAACAAGTAAAGGCCATGGCAAAAAATCGCTTTTGTACTCATTTTAAGAGGGCAAATAACTTTGCAAATAGGCGCTGGAAATTTAATGATCAACCATTATAATTTTGCCGTCCGCAAGCTCAACATGTTAGTCACATGGTTTAAAACAGTGTTGTTAAAATCGTCTGAGTTGTGAGTCAACTCGCTAGTCAACTCGAAAAATGCCATCAACCGTCTGAGTTTTGCTAAAATCGCAGATTGCACGATTCGAAACTCGTCAATCGCACCATCGTGCAATGTTGAAGGAAAAAAAAGAGGGAAAATGAGCAAAAGAGGAAAGACATGTTGTGGATACCTTAGGAAGATCGAAAGTCATCTTTCACATGCCTATTAAAGTCTAAAAAAGGATCGATAAATACATGGCCCTCTTACATGTGTTTCTTTCAAGCAAACAAAGAGAAACCCTTCTTCATCCATCGTGTCTCCTCTGCAAGCTGTGGTGTATGCTCTCTCTGGAAGTCCTTCAAGCCTTCAACAGTTCAAGACATGCTTCTCTCTTTTCTTCTTTTCCTCTTCTCCTCTCGTATTTCGTCGTCCATTTCCTCCTCTTTCCTCTTTCTTCTTCTTCGCAATCCTCTTCTTCGATTTTTTCGTTTCTCTTTCTTCTTCTTCGTTATCCTCTTCTTCGACTTTCTGGTTTTGCTTTCCTCTTCTCTTGTTTTGCATTAGCTTGTTTCAATTTTTTTTTTTTGGCAAACTTAGATACTGTAAGAGTTACAGATATTTTAAGTTAGGTGTTAGGTGTGAGGGTCCTCGTACGTGGACATGGGAAGTGGAAGAGTCATTTCTTCTGTTAACAATCCTTGTGAGGACTGTAATGTGGTTTTTTTTACCATAAACAGTCCTCACACGAGATATAGTTAATTCACGAGATACAGTCATGTGAGGACTATAATGGTTTTAATAAAATGTTAATTTATTGAATATAGTATCTTATCAAAATAAATTAATTTTTTTACTATATTGACTATAAAAATAAGTTTTAATTGAAAAATATTTATATATTTTATTTAAACAAATAGAACTGATAGTGCTCAAGTATTAATTGATTATATTGACTATAAAAATATTTTATTGAGTGGCTCCAAGATTCCTCAAAAGTATCAAGCATAAGGGCCCAATGATACAAAGTAGATCCATGGAAAGCATGTACATGAGAATCTTAGAATAAATCCAACTATTCCATAGAAACTAAAAATCTGTCTAATTTGGAAATAATGAGAGTATCCTGCCTGTTGGACTAAGTGAATTTGGCCCCAAATAAAGGTAAATCCACCAATAATAAATAACAGATGCAATCTGACAACTAGTTCATGATTCTAGTAGATATAAGCTTGTTATGAAGTTTGTTATGAAGTCACAACAAACCTAACGATTCAATATTTTCACACATCACCACTACATAACAAAGACTCAGAGAAGGTACTTTTACATACCAGGAGCATGTTAGATCGCTTATCACGCCTTAGGAAACCTTGTGAAACAAAATATGCTGCCTGTGTAGTTTCGGTGTATTACATGTACAGAAAAAAAAAAAAATTTGTTTAGGCAGATAAACAATCTGGCTAAAATCTTGAATATGAAAAAAAAATACATACTTGAATGGGTAAAAGAATTTCAAGGAGACCAAATTTCCAAAGTAATCTCAATGAAGCTTCGGCAGACCCAAATGCTAGCATATAATTCATTTCCATGAGTATCCTTCCCTACATTATTTGCAAGAAGAAAAAGGAAAGGTCACAGCATATTTGTCAAGTTCAATAAAAAGATCCATATAACCCAGAGTGGTTGGCCTGATGGTCAAAGAAGCTCCACTCATGAAGGGAGATCTTGGGTTCTATTCACGCTCAACCTCTCCGGGCCACTCCCTATGGGGTTACTCCTCATCACTTGAACCTGGTATGTGTGTTTAGGGAGGTGTACGCATGTCCCAAAGGATTAGCCAGGTAAAGTCTCCTATGGATGAGATGCCTGGACACCTTTGGTCATAAAAACAAAAAGATCCATACCAGGAAAGTATTCAAATACCTTATTAAGATTCGATACTAAGCAAGAGAAGTCTCTCACAGAATGAGCTGTTTCTCTTGTAAACTGAAAGTCTAGACGAGCTGCAATTCTGACAGCACGTAGAATGAGAGCTGCGTAACAAACATTACTGAAATGAGATGCCAAAATCTATGGAGACTTGGATAGAAAGTTAATGGTATACTCCTTAAATTTGCAATGGTTAAATACAAGCTCTCTTTTTTATGCAGGGTTGGCTAGAAATCCTAAATTAATATCTATGCAAATCTACGATGACTTGACCTAGGCTAATCTAAAATGATGATATGAACACATGTATGAAATAAAACTGAGATTATTAACTAGACCACAATAAGCAATTAAAGGTAAGTCAACATGTCCAAACACATCCACCATTATAAACATTCATTTGAGATTCCAAATCACAGTTAATACTCTCGAAGCCCTAATTCTGACCCTAAGGATGCTCAACAAATCAGTCCCATGAAAATGTAACAATTCATTCAGTCAATATTGATAAACCATGCAGATTTTGAATTAATATGGAGGTGAATTGATGTCATTCAGATGTTACACTGCTGTTTGAAGGGATAAAGGCCAGAGGAAAACTAAATAGATAGATTTGGGACTCAAAGAACAATGGGACAGCGCTGTCCCAAGTGTTTTATGACTGTTTAGATTTAAAATGGGGTTCATTAGGGCTGTTTTAAGAGAATTTTGAATGTAGGGACTATGGGACAGCAGTATGATGGGCTGTACGGGTTGTAGTTGGATGTAGGAAGGCCAAAAAAGGCTTTTGGACAGCAGCAATGGACAGTTTTGAGATGAACAGCAGCAGTAAATGGGAGTTTTGGGTGTGGCGAAGACAATGGAAGGGAATATGGGGGCTGGCGGAAGTTGGGTAACAGTTAGGAGGGGCGGAAGGCCATGGGTGAGTGTTTGGGTAGCGGCAAAGGGATGGGGTTTTGTGTGGGTAGGCTCCAGCCAAAAAAGAAACAAAAGAGAAGAGGGAAGAAGAAGAAAAAGAAATAGGAAGAGAAGAAGAACAAGAGAGGATAGTAGACTTACTTGTTGGCTTCACACCAAACCCTCAAGGGGAATCCATTGACACCATGCGCATAGGCCAAGCTTTCCTTTTCTTTTTTTCTTTCAGTCCATCGTGTATGCATCCTCCTTACAAAGCTTTTTTAACCAAAAAAACAAAGGGGCCAGCAGCTCCTTGTTGTTTTCCGTCATATAAAAGAAAACAAACTAAAAGACAAAGCTAAGTAAAAATAAAATAAAATCAAAATCTAATAACATCAACTCCAAATAAAATAAAATAAAATGCTCCCGCATCATTCTCCCCGCCCGAGAAAGAGCTCGACTCTCTCAAAGAAGGCTAATGTAGAACTCTAACGCTCTTAAAGGCTAAACGGCTGAGAGATAGCGCTGATGTACTAGATCTGCAACTAGTATGAATCCAAGCACAAAAAATCGTCTGTCGTCCTCGGTTGTCGTCGATAATGATGTCGGTGCAAGTGCCAATACTAATGAGGTTGGCTACCCAAAACAACTCCTCCTGATGTGCGACGGTGATAGCGATGTCTGGATCAAGTCTCTAGAGCTCCTCGTAAGTAATCCAAGTCTGCTCTGAATTT